>JAQPZY010001393.1:1200000-1800000 GCA_029931535.1 Margaritifera margaritifera | reverse complement strand
GTACTAATAGTAATACTAATACTTCTACTTCATTTTGCTTTTTTCATTTTTCTGTGGGTAGCTCAGAGGTTCCCTTGCCAGATTCATGATAAGAAGGGTGCAGGTTTGAATCCTGCCAAGATCAGGCTAATTTGGCCATTGTGATGTGACTCAGGGCAAGGTACTTGACTCTCAGTGTCTTGATTGGCACAAACTAACCTTTAATGTGTTGATGTGTCATTATACACCAATCAATTAATCAATCAAACACTTTGCTTGACACTATACATTACCAAGATGTATTTTACTGTAAAATCTGAATAATAAATTAGCAAATACATGAAAAAAGCAAAACAAGATATATCTTGCAAATGAAGGTGTCAGTAGATGAGTGATAATGATTCCAAGTAGGCATGTACATAACTTGTTAATTGTACCTGCTATAAAGTTGTGTGTTGTTCTTGTTGTTGTAACTCAAGAAAAGATGAATTTTGAACATATTATTCGTAAACACACTGCCTTAACACAAGCTTGACATGTCATTTTCTGTAAATACATTTTTGCCAGGTTTTATTAAAGTTTTTGTAACAGCTTTGAGAAGTCAGAATTAGCTTTTCTTAGGGTGATATGTCAAAAACAATTGTATTATTGCAGGAAAAGGTCAACACTATCCTTTACTCCCGTACAGAAAAATCTCACCAATTCTCATGAGCTGCTCATAAACTTCACATGAGAACTGTGTTAGAAACGTATACAAATTGGGTAGATTTTACAAGCTCATGTGTGCAGTTTGTTAGATCTTGTGAGCCATTGAAAAACTAACCAAATTTTCTCATGTGCAGATTTTGCTCACGTGAGAATTTGAATGTTCACATGAGAATGTATAACTTAGAAAATATTTGTTCCCCTTACATCTGACTATGTTTGAAAATAAGGTAGAGTTCTAATTTCTCATGTGAGAAATTTGGACTTCGATTCTGATCAGACACATTTTAGATTTGATCTAAGTTGGTTTTTCTCATGTGAGCTAGAGACCCATCCCATTATTCCAGCATTCTATAAAGAATTATGCTTCAAGAATTTTGCTTTCAAAAACCAAATCAAATAATAAAATTAAATCACACAAGATTAAATGTGCTTTTCCGCGACTGTGACCTAATCCAGTATCGAGAAAATAACGCCGGTTATTTCCCTTGTTTACAGTCTGGAGACTGGTTTACTGATCGCAAAATATGCACATAATGTTTTGAAGACACTACAACACATAACTACCATGGTAGCCTCTCTTTCAAACAAGCGCCATTTTTTAAATTAAGCTGAGCGTTAATTCGGGAAATTTCATTGCAAGGATTACCAATATATGTGCAGCAACTGATCATTAAAACCAGGAGATAATTTATAATCATGGAATTATCATGTTGTTGAGTAAAGTCAAGACCGTATTGCATTTTGCCTGTTTACCGGTACAGCAGTTTGCAGCTTTGCACCCACGATTTAATACGTCATATAAGATGACCTTGTAATCTTGCTCCTAACAATCATTGAGACGATAATTTTTCAGATCATTATTATTTACTGCTGCGCCTGCCAAACTGAAGTTCTCGATGCATTAATGTTGTCAGTTATCGAGAATAGTGTGACGAGATTAGTATCCTTGATCTACCATGGTTCGTGTCCTCAATGTTAATTTTAACGCTTATATTATAATTTTGTGAGAAACTATTGAAATCTCCATAGAAAGTGTTCAATTATATCTGCTTAATTTATTCATAAACTCTCCAAATTCTTTGCTAGCTGCCATTTTTCTGAGTGTGTCTATTTCCGGAAGTAATCTGTAGTTCGTGCCCATGAAATAAAGGTCACGTGACGTAAGATTGGAATGTGACAATTAGGTCAATGTTTACTCTAGAAATATATCGTGTATGATGTCCATGTATTAGTAATATTTGCATATGCAATACAAATCATTTCTTTCAAACCAATATCGACTGCAATAAAACACTCATAAATAATGATGGCAAAAATATGAATGAAACAAAATATGATGCTTTTTTTTTTTCAAGCTGTCTGATAAAATTGTCATATTTTAAGGTACTGTAAAGTTTTAAAAGATTTTTTGTTTATGCTATTTGATAACAAAGATTTTGTTCCCTTAGGCCAAAAAAAAAAAAAATATGTGTTTCTGGTCGGCCGACTGTCCCAGTTTCACGTTGCTGACCCTAGCACTTGCCCCCCCCCCCCCAATTTTTTTTTTTTTTTTTTTTATTAAATCACATTGCCGAAATTGATTTGTGCATCTAACTGAGCCGGTTTTTATCAGTACTTTGAAGCCCTTTAAATTTTATTTGATTTATATATAATGTTTAACAAAAAAAAAAATATTATAAAAAAAAATCACATTGCTGAAATTGATTTGTGCATCTAATAGAGCCAGTTTTGCCCAGTAATTTGAAGGGCTATAAATATTATTTGATTTATATATAATGTTTAAAAAAAAAAAAAAAAAAAATTTATTATAAACAAAATTACATTGCCGAAATTGATTTTTGCATCTAATTGATCCAATTATGCCTGGTACTTTGAAGCGCTTTAAATATTATTTGATTTATATATAATGTTTAAAAAAAAAAAAAAAAAGTAGCTGCCTATCCTAATTTTAAAACCAGTGTAACAGGAAACACACATTTTTGTTGTTCTTGGTCTTATTAAAATATTTCAATGAAAAATTGCATACTATATAGTTTTTCATTGGATTTATTTTTTCTAACATGATATAAGAAGTACATGTTATAATGAACAGATTTTTACATTGCCTTTGCCGTCTAAAAAATCTCTGTTTTCGGTTTACCGCTAATCAAAAGGTAAAGAAAACCAACATGTGAACAGTAGCCCTGGCTTGAATGGCTAACACTCACTCCAGGGCCACAAAGTGTATGGCATGAGTAAAATTTCATTGTATTTTTTCAATTTGATTTGTATTAAGTATTCAAATATGTCTTAATCAGCACTTACTGTCACTGTCAACAAATGCTAGTGACCCAGTTGATTACGTCAGGATCTCAATACAAGCGTGTGAGGTCACGAGAAACATGGCGCACGAATCAAGGATAAACACGAAGTTAGGACAGTTGACGATAAATTACATCCAAGCTTGTTAATCTAATTTCTGTTTTTGTTAGGGACTGTTTTTCTTCTAGCTTATCAAATTCTACAATTGTCTTCATGCAGTGAAGTTTGAACTGCAACTGAGGCAAGTTCAGAAGTCATATACATGTAGGTATGCTTCTAATTTTTATACTTTTAATTTTTCAAAGAATACGGCAGTGAATCTATTTCAAAGGTTTTAAGGTGTAAAGTGAGTAATTTCATATTGCTTTTTTTGTTTTTTGTTTAAAGACGTAAAGTACCAAACGTTTGACAGATTTGATGTTGCAGCTTTCAAACTGAATGGTCATGAATAACATTTACAGATATTTCTAAGACTTATGAAGTGATTTTCGAATGTTGAATTAAAAATAAAAAAAATGCCTTTGCCAAACAGGTAAATAGTCACATTTGTTGTCCAGGTTACATAGTACATGTTGCTGCATGTAATCTATTTCAGTGGATGAAACTTGAATCATACAAGAAGCAGGGAAGAATTTAGGATTTTATTCTGAGAGGATTTGTTTAGAAGAGGTGGTTCAGTGTAATTCAATGGCTAACATTCTTGTTTTTCACCTAATAGTGTATGATTTTAACAGATGGGGAAGGGGAACCTCCCCAAAATGGATTTCTATATGGAAGTGAAGTAAAAAGTCTAAACCCATACAGAAAAAAAGTGAAGATTTCCCACATATTCAAGAAAACGGCTGTGAGAGATTCCTTTGACTGAAGAGCTTGCCTTTCTGTGTACCACATATTCGAGAAAGCGGCTGAGAGATTCCTTAGACTGAAGAGCTTGCCTTTCTGTGTATTAGCCTGAATTTTCTGGAATCTTTCCTTAATAATACATTGGATATGATCGAGATCATACATCCACTGTCTCCTTAATTTGCTCTGCGTGCAACAATTTTGCAAGGAATGCAGTATGCTTAATTTAAACAAGACAACGTAACAGCTAATGAAATATATTTTGTGTACAGAGTGTTTTACAAAAGAAATTGAACAGAATATCAGTACATCATGGTACTCTAGAGGTTTCATTTTCACAAACTTTTAAATGTTTTGATGGAAACTACTGATATATTGCACAAGTGTACAAAATAATGTTTAACTTTGATAAATACATTTTTAAGCAATTATGATAAATATTGTTTCAAACAATTACGAATTTGTATTCATTCCTTCCCACGTCGTTTCCTTTGATTTATTCAGATTTTCTGGGTCCCCACTGAAATTGTATGATTAACAGCAAACAAGCAGGAGTATGTGTAATGAGTTCAAGAAAGTTTGCATATGTAAAACAAGATACATGGCTCAAAATTAGGATTTTTTTTCACAAACCCACAGGATCACCAAAATCATATTTTCATTGATCCTGTCTAAATTTCACTGATCTTGCTAAAATCAAACAGAAGCCAGTTCAGTTTCTAATTCAACATTTATTATTCATTAGCATCAACTCAAAACAATAACTGTATTTCACCAACAACACAGTCTCTCCTGTGTCACACTTTAGCCATTAGTGTCCATTTTCCCAGCATTTCTGGTACTTTCTTAGTCTCTTATGTTCATCATATATGTGATCGCGCTCCCTTGTCATCTAATTTTTGCCATTTCGGTGGCAGCTGCACACCTTGCAAATACTTCTACATGTTTACAATTGTCGGTGCATAATGCACTGAATGTTTATCAACAACAATATAAATATTAAAACATTGTTTGGTATAAGTCAATAAAAGCAACCTTTTCTGATTGGTCAATGCTGGCCCGAGACCCTATACCTTTTGTTATCATCAGTAATGAAATCAGTGATTGGATGTAGTACACCTAGCTGGTTTCATGTGCATCAAGACCATTGCTTTCACAATAATCACACTAATTTGCTTGATGCCCATTTGTGCTGCGAGCATTTATTGTTACGATATAATAATTACAATAATTGAAAATCATTATTATCACATATTTATATATGGGTTGTCTTTTTTCTCATGTGAGAAACCTCACAAAAACATGCATAATTGAACTTGAATATGCTCATCTTCACTAGATTTTAATATCACTTTGAAAATCTCTTTATTGCTGCTAAATAAGTTTTATTATAGGAACTTGGTTCTTTTTCATTCTTGTCAAAAATATTTATCAAATACAAATCAAATCCTAGTCATTTTTTTTTCCTATTGCTCACGTGAGCAAGCTCTTGCTTACATTAACCATTCCTGCTCATGTGATTTTCACATTTTGTTAGATTCTATTGCTCATGTGAGTTCTACCTAATTTGCATGTTAAAATGCACATGAGACTAACATGAGTTAGATCTCACGTGAGAATCTTATGTGCAAAATGTTAGCCAAATTTGGTGTGGGTAGCTGTAAACTGTGTAAATATCTGGAGACACATCTTTGCTATGTGTTAGTTTAGTAATACTACAGTTTCTTTGTAATGGATGTCAAAACTGATTGACTAACCTAATAACATCAGTCAAACATATGCATGAAGTAACCATGGTGACCATACCACTGACATACAACACATGATTAAACAACCCCTGTGACCTTGACCTGACCTTTTAACCACTCCATTCCTCTGCTAATATGTGACAAATCTGATAACAATATATGTATGGAAATAGAAGATATAGTCCCTTCATGCAGCTCTTAACAGTCAACCCCCCAAAAACTAAACATTCCTAGTAATATTCTAGACAAAACGCAGGCATTAGTGGACACTGAAGAACAAATTTCGGGTGAAGTAATAAATTTCTTTACTGTACAGCCTTTTCTTCTTGTCATTTTCAGCCATCAAATATTCCCCAAATTATGGGTGCTTGTTGAACTTAACTTACGTACAGGAGGCGTTCGCTTGTCCCATTCATTCTATGTAGTGGCAGTTGACCTCCGTAGAAACCTACCCGGGAGTCACTTTTCTACGGAGAATAATGACCGGGGATCACTTTTCTATGACTAAGGGGTCAGTATTCTATGGTAGAAAACTGACTCTTTTGCTAATGAACCATATAACTTCGACCCCCGTCATGGAGAAAAATGACCTCCGTAGAAAACAGACCCCTCTTAAAATGATAACTAGATATGCTATATAGTGGCTCAATGTTGCGTTTCTTTCGATGATGTCATTGATTGTGACCAATTTAAAAATAATTTCCATGCATATAAATTGTAGATTTTGTCATTGTATTGACAACCCAAGCCATTTGTTAACATATTTGAAGTGCCGTTTTATAGCAACGTTGTAGGGGTTTTTTAAGTTACTAAGACTTGCAAATTTGATTTATTCTGAAAAGTATTGCATACTAAGGATATAATTCAGTTATCATACCCCAATGGTGACCAATAGGAAATCCTAATGGAATTCATAAGCACCATTTGACTAAAACCTTTCATTTAAGATTATCGAGATTTTTTTTAAGCAAAAAACTTCACCCTCGTTGATCTATGCCTCGCCTCTCGTGAAATTGCCTATCTGAATCGTTCATCAGATGCTCAAGTGATAGTATCTAAAGGTGAAATTCACTAAAAATTTAAGAATAATTTCTTGGTGGTTAAGGCATTGAACTTCCAATCTTGCGACCCATGTTCCAACATGGAACTTTTCAGAGGTGATAAGTCATCTCCTGCCCGCGCAGGGCACGTAAGCGCCCGCTACCGGAATTGTTTTTCGGAAAGGGCTCGAAAACTTGAGGTCCCATGTCTCGGTGCACGTTAAAGATATCTCTGTGAAGTTTGTATTAAGAGTAGACTGCAGCCCTCACATATGATGCCGATTTGAGCGGCCTAGCTTATAGACTGAGCATAAATAAAAATAAAAGATGAATTATGTTCATTAATCCAGAGGTTTTCCTTACATTTGGCTACTCCATGGCTCTTTGAGATATAGTTATATACGGTGTTGTCACGCGTTTCATGTCAAAAACACACAAGTATACTAAAAGTCAGCTTAATTGTTTGAAAGGAGATAGCGTGACGGATGGACGGACGAACAGAAATATGTTGATTATATTGTATATGCTAAAGAACATGAATGAACTGATTTCATAACTGCTAGACGTTTACCAAAGGAAAATTAAAAAATGTATACTAATATACTAATGAGTGCATATCGGGCCCCATATGCATGAAAAATGTTAAGCTCAAGGTCAAACTCAATCTTAAGTTTTGACTTTAGTCTAATATAATGTTCATCTTAGCTTTAACTTAATTCTTCTCTCCGTCACACGAAGTCAGCCATTCTGTTTCTGATTGAGATCAATATTTGACACTTTATTTACCCTCTATAGCTCGTGATCTAGATCTCAACTTTGAGTCTAAAATTTTACTTTAAGATCGTTCGAGAATGCAAAATCAAAACTGAGTTTAAGCCTAAAGTCGGATCCTAAACTCAAACTCAAAGTTTAGCTCGAGATTCAGTCTAAGATTTATCATGCACAAGATCGTAAAATAAATCGTTTGCGCAAGACAATATGGTTTTAAAAAATGCAGTATTTTGTCCACATTTTAAAAGCTTAATTGACACATTGGGGGGGGGGGGGGGCTAATTTTCTAGAAAATATAGAACTGCAAATGGTGTAACATCGTTGTTTACTCTGCAAATTTTGGAATCCAAGAAAGGTAGAAATTTGTTGAAATGCCAGACTAAATATCACCGGTTCTGTGTTGAGTTCTTATATCATTGAAATTCTGGTCAGGAAATATTATAATGCATCATGTTTCATATTGGCTGATAATTCGTTTGTATTTTCAACATTTTTCTTAAGGAAATTACCCTCATAATCAAATCCTTACAGATTCCTGTGTAATATACTATTGAGAGTTAAATTCGTATCACTCATATACAGCTTCACGTTGATATCTCGACTGTAATCAGATCCTAATGATGTTAATAGCTGTTTAATATTTTAGCACAGAAAGCAATTCAATGTAACCACTCATATAAGTTTCACAGCTATTTCAGGAAGTGTCAATTACTATAGAAATCAAAGGGATTTTAGAATGTGGAAACTCGGCAATTTACTCTGTTTTCAAATTTAGATTTGATGCGGTAAAATGTTGTCACTCAAGTTCTGAAATTTAAAAATATATGTATACTACAACAATGAGACCAGGTGGAGAATCCGATTTTGTTTTGTGATAATGTCTTGACCAGCAGGAGTTAACAAAAATTAATTTGTTTTGTTGTTTTACCTTTAGATAAAATGAAAGATCTATGCCTTTGGGACACGCTTTTAAAAGAATGTTTTTTCTCTACTTGGGGCATCTGATTAAAGAATTAACCGTTACCCACACGAGCTACTTCAACGACAGACTATCACCCGAGGGTATTTCTTTGCCCAATCAAATGGGAGCCAATACATGTATCTACCATCACAATCCCTGAAGAAGACACCAGGTTCAGCTGCAAAAGTAATTTGTCATACCTGTTTTTTCTCTGATAAACCAGGTTTTTCTTCGGAAACATAGGATAACAATAGATATCCAATATTTAGAGAGGAAAATCGGGTTTATAAAAGAAAAACCAAGTCTTCTTTGAAACTTTACTTTAGCAAGAGAACAGACAGGTTATTTTGATTGTTTGTGAAAGTGGCTAAAAAAAACAGGTTTTTCTCAAGCTATCAATATTTCGAACTACAACGTTGAAAAAGCAAAGAAAAAACCGGGGTTTACTCATAAAATTTATGATATTCAAAGAAAAGCAAGTTTTATATCAGCAACATGGTATATCAACAGAGGAATCATGTTTTTATCGTTAGCTCTCCCAGTTTTTGTGCTAAACTTGGTTTAGCATATCAAACTTAGTATATGCAAAATATACTCAACGTACAAAAACCTGGATTTTCTTCTATTATCGTAGGTTTTTCTTCACCAAATGCAGAGTAATTTAAAAAGCCTAGTGTATAGAGAGAAAAAAGGTGATTTTCCAAATGAAAACCTAGTTTTATAATAAGAAAAACCGAGTTAAATATTTGAAACCATGTTTTTCAAATTAGAGAACATTTGCTGTACTGCATGTGCTCATACTAGTCAGGTTACTTTAATTTTCATTACAAATATATTAAATTTATTTATATTATCTTTACCTACGAAAGTTCAATTATTACATAAAGTAACGACGCATGACTTGCCCCAAAGCAATTTTTGTTTCCATTCCTGTGTGTGATCTCACTTTATATGAGCTTTTTCGTGACAATCACATTGGATGATATGGTACTGATTTTAAAGGCTGATTTTAGCGCTTTATGACTTTACCTGTAAGTCACTCTTTATCATGTTTCATTGAAATTGATTTACGAAAATGTAGATCGGATGTCGGAAATATCGGATATTCTGCATCATCTACTTGTTCAAAACAGTGTTCAAATAATGACCAATTAATCTTTTTTATATCCGGGGCAACTTTGGTGTGCTACCATGTAGGGCTCAACATAATAAATAATTTCTCTTTTAATAATCTTTTCAAAGCCCTGTGAAAAATAAACATGAATATTGGCATAGCGTATGCTATTTTGCATATGGAATTTTATTTTAAAATCAGTAGTTGCCAGTTACCTTGGTTTTCAAACTTTCTTATATTTAAACCAGGATAAAGATGATTGGAACTCATGCCCGACCCTGATATCTGTTTGTTTTACCATAATGTACCAGACAAAGTGTTTATTAATTTAATCATGAATATGTGCATTTATTACGAATATTCAACATGCCATTACAGCAAATTGCTTATAGATTCGGCTTCCTTTATTAGAAGAAATACAGTACTTTTTATTATTCAGCTTTTGATCAGCTATTACTTTTTACTCTGTTGTCAAATTTAGCTTTTGATGTGCTAAATTTGACTTAATTGGATCCTGAAACTCTTGACAAAACTATTAGAACTGAGATATTTTGACAATAAGATTTCAAATTCTTTCTGAACATCTAAGAATCAAAAAGATGCCTGCTGCTGGCAACAGGCGATGAGCATTCCATAACAGGTGTAGAAGGCATTGCAACTTGAATGCAAACTTATTTCCAGATAATTGTACTAAAGATTCCCGTTTTTCTTTTCTTCACTTAGTTTCAGATTTGAAAACTCAGGCAGTGGTGCTTCACTTCTACTAGAATGTATAATAAAGGCTATGTTTGAAATTAAGGTAGTACAGAATACAATCCTGAATGTTCATGTTTGTATGTACTCATTAAAAACCTTGGAAAAGGATCATGAAACTAAAAATACATTTTTGCATCGAAATCCATAGCAAAATTTTACTTTTCTAAAATTATGACTTGATATTAAACGAGAGTAAAACTCCTACCGTATATACTAGCGTATAACGCGCTCCTAACTGCAAACTGCATAGACCCAGATATGCCGTTGCATAATGCGGCGGCAGATCTGGGTCTATGCAGTTTGTAAGGACTAATCAGTACAACAAACAACATAGACCCTGATCTGCCGGCTCATTATGCGATGGCAGATCAGGGTATATGTTGTTTGCATTTGGGCCAGAATTATACGCGAGTACATACGGTAATTCACTCGCTAGTTTTCAAATCATTTGTCTGAATAAAGTTCCGCATAGCGATACTGAAAATTATTTTCATGCAAAATTAGGTTTTATGGAGAGTGATTGCTAGCTCAGGAACATGATTTACAATATCGATATTTGGCATGGACTGTATATGACTTGGTCTTTACCATGTCTGTATTGATGGCAGTGTTCAGTCCTACTTTTAAGCTATCGGATGGCCTTTACAAATTGTTGTTGTTGCTAACAATGCTTCCAGTTTTCATCACTATATCACTCCGTAATAAAAACATATACCTTCACCACCAACAGCATATTCTTGTCTAACGTTTGAATCTAAAATATTATGCTGAAATCGCATAGTTATATTTTCATCTGAGTCGTAGCCTTGTTCACCTAAAACTAATTTTGCAAACAACTTTTTAACTGTGTCTTGAAAAGTGAAAACGGGCTGTATAATGTTCTGTTTTTAATTTGAGCATAGAAAACTAATATTACATTAAACCTGATACTTAGATTTAGTCCTTCCTAATTTTTTCATCACTTGTTTATCAATAAATTAAAAATTTAATCCGCCGACAATTTTCTCCAGTATTCAACAATACATGCTTTTTAGTTGTAATGACGTTCGTAAGCCTTTAGCACATCAGTTTTATGTTCCTCAGGTCAATTCTCAATTAAGCATTTTTTTTTTCCATTAATGTATCTCAAGTCATGACTTGGTGAAATGTTACAGTTATTACAGATTTTATTATATTGTTTCAGATCTATGTTGTTCTTGCTTGCATTATAAGCTTTATTCATCAGGTGATGGTATTGCACATTCAGACAACAGTTTTTGTATTTGAAAGTACACATGAAACCTGTATGCCGAATTTACTAACTCTGGTACACTTTGACCTGTTAAATGCCTGTAAGATATTCCGCATCCAGATGCTGCCTTCCATACTGCCCATTTAAGCTGATTCTGCCACAAATTCACATCACACTGTGCTCTATATCTGTTAACAGAGTTATCACTGTTAAATCTTAAAGTGTAGTTATCAAAAGTATTTGGCTGCTTGTATGTGAAATAATTCGTTTCTGTGTAGTAAATTTATATATCTTTAAATATGTGTGCACTGTCTCGGTTAACTTGAACGTTAAACTGAATTGTAAGACATGAATAAGGTGCACTGCCTGTTATTTTTTTTATAATCCGAAGTCTATTATTTAATTGTCGCAAATTTTCTACTTCAAGTCAATATAAACTATAAGACATTTACTCTCTTGGTTTCGTTCAATGGCTTGCTTGTTTATTTTCCTCATCTAATCGTTTGCGTAGTTGTAGTTGTATCTTATTTATGTCTCTGTTTCATATATTCATTCTTATGATTCTCAATTTCCTTATTTAATATATTCCGAGTCTTCTGTCGCATACCTTTTGTTGACTTTTGTTCTGCATATACAGTTCATCGTCTTACCACATTCAAACATTTCATCATCGATGCTTTCTGATATGTGATAATAAGTCGTCGAATATCCACAATGACTCTTATGTATATATATACACACTGCTAACATACTTTGTACCACGTCTTTCCGTATCTTCTATTTTCTTCTATCTTTTGCAACTATCACATTTTACAGTTTCCATTTATTTTTCAGACTAAATTTTACAATAGCCTATGTAGCAGAATTAGATAATAGTATGATGGTTGTTGATTACCAGTCATTTTTTACTGGCATACATTAATATTTTCGAGTGTACAACCCACGTCATAAAGTACCCCCAGAAGCTGAACGTGGGTGGGTGTAAATCTTCAATAATTGAAAGTGGGTGGGTGAGAATCATCAGCCATCTTACTACTCACACTGTCGACAGGTTTTCTGCAAACTATGACACCACGATCAAAAAAAGGTTGAACTCAAAATAGCGTACAGAAACTGCAGATGTCAATGCCATCAAACAAAAATTCAAGATTACAATACCGCAATTGGTCAGTACCGTCCCATCGTGTGATCCTCCACCTCCAAACTTTAAAGACCAACACAAAAAAAAAAAAAAAAAAAAAAACGTGTGGGTACTTTGGCTACTCCCGAATTAACATATGAATCATTTTAGGCTTTTTCTCGCAGAGACGCGCAAACGGAAGATACTTAAACAGTAGCGCTTCTTGGACACAATTATGTTCTTAAACAAGGGAGAGGAAAGAATGGTATTATTTGCAAGAAATCCTTGAAATCTGAAATGATGGCTTCTTGGCAGAGCATACATGGAAACTTTATATATTTTTTTCGTCAGGCAACACTTTGAGAGAGACTGCGGTTACCGTAGTTGACGAGTCAGACATGGTGATTAACGAAGCGTCCACAAGAATTGGAACCCAAAAATGGCAACGTTTACGCTGGAGTCCAGAGCTGACAGAACTGTTGAAAAAAATCTACTTTTCTGCTTTCAAGAGATGAACAATTTTCATTTAATCTTAGGGAGGTAATACCGTTCCATACAATCTATACATATCGTTTTGTAGTTAAAAATTGTAATAGACTCGAATTTTAATTGTTTATAAGGTGTGTTTTCACCTGCTAAATGTGCAATGGTTAGGTTTCACATAATTTACGGTTCTATGGTATCCAAGAGACGATTCATTTGTAACACCATTATTGATACATCAAAAAGATTTTGTAATAAAAAAATTGTAAAAAGAAGGAGCCCATTTCAGCGGATAATTTAGTGATTTTATGAATTAAACACTCTTTGTTGCCGCATATTGGATTACAAAGACAGCTTGATTGCAAAGAGACAAATTGGGTTACCAAGACAACTGGATTGTAATCAACTTACACTAACTTACAAATTCCTCTCTAGTATAGTGGAAATGTGTGACAATACATAATTCGGAAACAATTAACTCTCCAAAATAAATTATTATCATGAGAGAGAGAGAGAGAGAGAGAGAGAGAGAGAGAGAGAGAGAGACTTTATGCAAAATCAATATATTTCGTCGACAGTGCTGACAGAGTTGTCTATCATTAGAGACATTTCTGTAATTTTATTCTGCTTTGCAGGTTTCTTCGTTACGAGGATTGGAGTTATTTCCTTATTATGAAGGATGTTTTACAGCGAAAATAAGCAATTACAAAATCCAGCAGTACCGCTCACATGACTATGTTGTTATTGCAAAGGTAGGATCAAGTAAATGTTCGTCCAAGATGCAAAAACAATATTTTGATGAGGTAAATTAAAGATAAATGTCAAACGAATTTCTTTCCAAACCAATGTTTCAATCAGGTGAAACTTGTACATTAATATATAAAAGTAAAAAGTTCAGTTACATACGTATAGTTACATACGTACAGTTACATACGTTCAAGGGAAATGCATCATGTAGTTCGTAGTAACATTTAGCCAGGACGTTGTGCAGATTTACATCAAATGTTGAATACATATCATATTTGTTATACATATTTATTCACATAAGCTAATTTTACTTAATTTATGTTTCATTTTTGTACAGGTCATATATTAAAAGAGCTCCCTGTAAACGTATTTGCCATTTGGACACAAGTTTCCAGAGTTTTTATGGTCTCTTCTATTAGGGCTTTGTCCCTTAGTTTTCCTACAAATAGTACTCCAGCTAATTTTGGCAATGAAACCTTTATAATTTGTATGCCAGAGATGAGGCCCACAGTTTGTATGTGTGTATTAATGGACGTATGGAGTAACTTTATTCACTAATTGTTGTATACCTGGTTAAAAGGAAACGAATATTAGTGGAAAACATAACCTGTTACGTATCTATTGATGTCAAATTGATTTCAACCTTCTGTGCATTCCTTATTAAAAACTGAAGACTTTGCTTTCATAAACTAAAACATAAACATCACAATTCGGAAATTTAAAAGAAAAATAAATCTAAAAGGAATAATTATGGTCCAGGGTTTGTCTAAATAGATGTAAAAATCTTTCAGCATCTTGCATATTTTCCTCGCATATTTATTAAATAAAATGCCGAGAGTATTTTTTTAAATGCCCATATTTGAGGGTGACGTTTGCCTGTATACACCAGTCAACAGTGATTGTACAAGATTTTTCCAGAATGGTGGTGTACAAATGATCAGTTGATCGGCCGGGGGGGGGGGGGGGAGAGGGGGTTCAGATAATAGTCGCTTTTAGCGTTATCTAGAGGATTAATACAAAATAGGAGGTTTTACTTTAAATGTTCGGTTGTTTATCCTCAAAGATTCGGAGGAAAATTAATTACATCAAATATTTACAACGTTTTATCTTTAGCTTAAGATCGGTCATTTTGTTTACTCTCGGAGTTCTTTCGTAGTATTGTTTGAAATTATAAATCACTAAATTGAGTACAATTGCAATATTTCTTCAGATAGTTTGTTGATTTAATATTTTAGGTAAGATGTAAATGGAAAAGAATATTGAAGATATCAAAGGTAGATCGAAAAAAGACACTCACGTTAAGTGGTAACGTTGATTGAGTTAACACTAACATAGAGGCTATTAAAATCGAAGAAACAAAAAGACACTCGCGTTTAGATGTACCATTGACAGGAGTAACACTGAAATAAATGCATACATAGTCATTCAAAACCGAATTGAACAATGAAATTAATGTGAAAGGAAATTACATTGGGAGTTAAAATGGAGGAAATGAAGAAAGTAATCGATAAAAATAAAAATAAGTTTGAGGAGAACACGAAGCTAATGCCTGGATGTATATTGCTCTATGATTTTCGTCTTGTACCGAATCCGGGCTCTTCCCATTAGGTTGGTACAGAAATCTACTTTGGAGGAAGAAATATAATTAGCATTGAAATAACTAGCCATAGAGAACTTGCGAAAGGGTGGTTAAAATGTTTAAATCTGAAATTACAGCTCAGGCTTAGTTAACCTTTATATATTTAACTATGATTCATGTTTTGCTGAATACAAACTACACACAACAGATAATTCACAGCATTATGTCAGTAAAATAAAAAAACTAAGGCTTATACACAATATTTGTCAACTTAAATTTTAAAGATCCATTTTATTTCTCTAGTGAATGTATTGTGTTTTACACTGGGTTATAGGTAAACAACCAACGTGTCAGTCACACATTAGAGCTATAAAAAAGAACCCATACATAGACTTTACACTGTAAGAGAGACACGTACATACTATCTGGAAGATTGGACAATAATTGGCTCAGCAGCAGTTATAACCGGAGGAGCAATAACAAACGGTTTAGCATTTACAGGAAGCAACCATCTGTTCAAGTTATCTGATCATAATGGTTCTGATGAGGAGCTAATTAGACACGAGAGGATTACCAGACAAAAACTGAAAACTTCAATGAAAACAGGACCAAGACGCTTCACTACTTGAATAACAGATTGAGATAGCAAGGTTTGGTCACTCCGTACTTGAACAAACTTGACGATGCTTTTTTATGCGTCGACTCATAGTGATGATTTTGATAAGCATGATTTAAATTATAAGCGAAAATTTGAAAAAAAAGACAACCTAAATTAAATGACTCTTGCCAAACTTCAGATGAACAAGTAAAATACGAATACACATTCATTACAATTGTGATGGGTAATTGTGTGTATGTTACGTACATATTTCTTTGAAAGGCCTTGACGTTTTTGCAGACTTTAGTAGCACAATAAATAGAGAAGATGTAGACGTACGGTAAATACATAACTCCTAACACGCAATAGAAGATACATCAGGGAGTTAAATAACTCCATTAGAAAACATCATTGTATCACTCGCACGTCCAGCAGCATTAAACCCGAGTAAATTTTGCAAATTTGTACACCAAAGCTCATCTCAAATATCATGATTGTACCTGGTAGTTTTTATGGTGTCGTTTGACATGAATGTTAAAGGAATGCAAGCAATACAGTGGTAAAAAGTTTGGGTAGAATTCTCATGAAATACATGATCATATCATACGGAAGCGTTTATCTCTTCAAGTTAATGTCTACAACATTTTCACTACATACACAGATTTGTGGTTACCTGTATCGATTAGGATAAACAGATTTGTGGTTACCTGTATCGGTTAGGATAAACAGATCTGTGGTTACCTGTATTGGTTAGGATAAACAGAACTGAGCAAGGTATCATGAGTGAAAAATTAAAGAGGTTGGGATCAGGAATGGGTAATGCGAAAAACACCTGTACCGAGGCTATACAGTTTATAGAGTATTGAAAGAAGTTTAGGATATAGCCCGACTTCCAAATACTAACAGATTATTGTCCATTGCATCCATTTGCTCTTCCACACTGACCTTCACCGGACCTTGCCCTCACCTTGTGACCTTGACCTTTCATACTCTGCATCACATTTTATCTTTTCGTCATCATCAATATAATATTCGCTATTTGCCCTGATATGCCTATGTGGGATCATGCTAATATCACCTCTAATTCCACTCTCAATCATCTAAAACATGTCATAATTTGTCAAAAGTTCAAATTCTATACCTGATATCTTTAAATTGGCATCATGGACAAAGCCAGGCACACGGTAATAGTGCGTTGGATCCTGTTTGTAGTGTACCATAATACATTCCTGAACTCTCTCTTCAAAAATGTCACATAGCATTAGTATGTCTTTCTTCAGTTAGTAGGCATGAACGTCACCGAGTTTTGTTAAATTTGAGATGTGACATCACATCAAGAACATACTGGTAACCTTTATCTGATATGCTAAAGTCACTCAGATTTGAGTAAAACATTTCTTTGTGTGATATAGATGTTTCTTTAAATCGTTCAAAGCTATTCATGTATTCGAATAGGTATGTGTTGTTCCTCACAAATTTAGGTTTCATAGTCATAACAACATTTAAATTTGTAGCCAGCCTTTGTAATGACTGCTCCATGAACCCAAACCTATATACAAATCTAATCGTTGTTTTAACTGTTATTTCTTGAAAATCCTTTATGAACATATCTGCTATGGAAAATACTTTTCTTCTTTGTTGCATGACTTTTACCTCACATGATCATTTTATTTTGTTACCAGAGTCATGATGAACAGATGAATATCATAAACAGACAAGTTATGAATGAATATCATAAACAGACAAGTTATGAATGAATATCATAACCAGACAAGTTATGAATGAATAGCGGGATGTATTTTGGGTATCTGAAAATTAAATTACAGCATCCTCTATGGGCAGGACCTCTGTGGTTGTCTGTTAAGTAATCGTGGTCCCTAACTTTGTCTTTGATATTTTACTCTCACAGACATGACATGTACTCATCGAGTTAAAACGTTTCTCGTCTACATCTATGAATACCATGGGTTTGGCATTGCTCAGTTCGCTGTAGGCTAGTCTAGTTATCCTACCCAAGAAGTCATAAAAAAAACCTATATGCAATCAGTACCTCTGTAAACTATTGGTCTGTAACATTTTGAAATAAACTTACGAACGTACAAACAGAAACCCGATGGGATGTGCTTAGCTGTGTTTAACATCCAGGATGTACTAGTTTGATTTGTAGCATCATTACAGTTGTGTGTTGAGTAGCTCGTACACGAAGTGTACGGTATGAGGATACCTTCATCGCAATTAACAAGATATGTGTCTTTCAAATGACGATGATAATTTATGAATTTGAAAACCGATCCCTTTTCAGGCATGATATGTATTGAGTTGTAAACACTGTAATATAGTCTTTTAGGCTCTGATAACTTTCCTGGTGCATCGAAAAAAAAATTAAAGCATTTTTTGCAGATGTATTTATCCCCCGATGTTTGCTTACTTGTGATTATATCAGTTTTTTAAAAAATAAATCTGTTATGCCAACATCAATGGTATTCTTCCAATCCATCAAATAGAATATCTTCAACTATTTCACACACATTTACGAGATGCCATGTTCGAGTTACATCGTGTTGATGCACTGTAATGATATAGGGTATCTGTCAAACCAAACGGTATTTCGATGGCCTGTGGACTTTGTCACGGTGTATTAAGTGCAGATTCAATGGCATAAAAGAAACATCTATCATCCACATTTTTCACATTGACACAAGTTTTGTACCCATTCAGGTAAATCTATATACAAGTTTCCTCGTATCGATTGATACCCATCTGCATGCAAGGCTAAATATTCAATTTTATCAAACAAAAAACCTCGTGCTTTCGCTTTTTTCCTTTCCAAATTTGGGATGTAAAACGTCAAATAAACACCCAGTGACGTCATTAATTTCAACTCTGTTCCTTACGTTCATAGATCTTGTACCGTGATAAAATTCCCTATATTCAACGTTCTCTCCATCCTGTGTGGACCATTTCATAAGTCTGATAGTCAAGTCAAGCTGAACCTTCACAGAACCAAATGCCCACTTTTTCTAATTATGTTTTTTTTTTTCAAGTAAGGTTCAGTGTCATTTAAAAGTTCATAAAAGTCTTGCTTGTTTCCTCTGTAAAATCTGTACTCGTTTACATTTCTCCTGAAAGAATCTGTAAGTCTTTTAGTGATTATTCTGTTTACGACTTTTTAAACACATTAAAGGAGCCTTTATTGCTTTCTAACATGGTTTAGTTGGAATAGCTTGATCAAGAATTGAAGACTTGTGAAGTAGTGATCTTTGATTTAACTAACTCGATTTCAATATATCTATCTGTGTATGTATGTATGTATGTATGTATGTATGTATGTATGTATGTATGTATGTATGTGTATATATATATATATATATATATATATATATATATATATATAAACACTTTGTTTTATTTAACTAAATTTCAAATGTTGCCATAAAGCTTTGCAAAATGTCCCCATAAGGGTCCAAAGCCTTTGCCCATGGGGTAGTCCACAGGAAGGGAACACTTACCACAACCTGGGAGAGACTCCACATTGCAGATCTTTTTCCTATGTAACAATATTTCATCCTCAACTTGGGCTTTTTATGTTGCTAGTTTCATCTGGCTCTTTATGCAAGTCATACATGGAACCTGCACCATCCTATAGTGCCTTTCTGGCTGACCTAGGCTGATTCATTCGTATACATGGTTGCTCATTTAACCTTTTGCTTACTTGGTTATCAATATGTCATGATGCTCAATGCATGCATTTAGCACAGGACCAGCTCCTCCATAGTGTCATTCTGACTTTTTAGGTTTCTTCAAAGCATTTGTACAACTTATTTTTATATATTTTGGTTTCAAAATTAAACATATCATGTAGTGTTCTGTATATGTGGCAAGCTTTAGGTATCGAGGTGAGCTCGAATATTTACAAAATGGTCTGTGGATATTTATTTTAAACGTATTTCATAAATTTGTTGTTGGAGATTACAAGAGGTACAATATAGAGATAAAGAATTAGAATGAAAGCTATGGATATCGACATATATATGTTTTTACTAAATATCTTTTTAAGTGGGCATGCCCTTTCTGAGATTCTTTCAAACAAGGTAGAGGCAATGAATATTCTTTGTACCTAATTTTCTCATGGGTTCATTTTACATTTTTGAAAAATTTGTAACAAACTAACTATATTGTCTCATTGCTACTAACAAGGGAAGTAACTAGTACAAGCATAAACAACATAGTAAGATTTATCTCCCTTCACCTTTTGCGATTTTTTTGTTTACAGTATGACAATTATAGCATTTATCTCACTTGTAAGATTTCAATAGGTTTTTAGTAGGATAGTTGTTTGTCTATTGATCATTCATTTAAATAAAATAGATGATAATCTATGACACATATGCTTTCAGTACACGACTCACTCTTTTGTTTTAGGTGATTGACAACAGGATTTCTGTTTTTAGGATCATTCTTTTAACCCTGTTTTGAATGTATCCTTCAGTTCCCCGTTAAAATTGTGTGCATTTTTGTTTTAGCAAATTGGTAGAAACATTTGTATTTTTAATGACATATACATATAAATATGTAATCATCAAATTCTGCAGGTATGCCTTTGATCTTCCCCCAATCAAGTTACCTTTTAAATGAACAGTATAGACAATGTTAGTATAAAGTATTTATATGTTCCATTTACTTTGTGATTTTGCAGTACCACAATTTTAGCATTCTGTCAACTCCTTTTATCTCAATAGTAAGGTTTCAACAGTATGGTGTCCTTCAGTTGTAAGTAAAGTGTTCCAGTAGTAGGTTTGTTTTTATGCAGTAGTTGATAGTTGTATTTGAGTATTAAGGTATCAGTAGTTTAGTAAGTGTGTCAACCGTCTTTTTTTTTTTGTTGTTGCTTTTATGCAGTAGTTTAGGTGTAGTAGTTAAGTAAGTGTTTCACCTATGTTCTCATGTCTAATAGAGGGCTAATGATAATCATGTCATTTTAACAAATCAATTATTTTCCTTCGGGACCATCCATATATGATGTCTGCAATTTTGATGGATTTTTTACCCCCCCCCCCCTCATATAGGATGTCACAAAGCTTTCTCCCCCACCCCCAATAAAAATTTTCAAAAAGAACATTGGTTTGAAATCACTTTGTATTAGAAAAACTGACAACAATACAACACTATGTTCTGAATTATTTAATACTTAAAAAAAATATCTTGATCAATCCGGGTTTAGTTCTCTGGAAATCTATACTAAAAAGAAAAAGTATGGTTATGTTTTTGTGATGTCACATTTTTGAAAAAACTCCACCCCCAATCATGACACAAGTTGGACCCCCCCCCCCCCCCCCCGTGGCATGACGTCATATATGGACAGCCCCTTTAATTGTTGTACATGGCAATTAGACGGACCTAAATATTTTAAATTATGTATCCCATGATTTTTGGCATTTTCTGGCATAATGTAAATAGTGTTCATTATTGCACATTTCTGACCCATAGAAAAAGTTATGAACTTTCACTTTGTTAAACATTTGTTGGTCCACACAAATAAATGAGCACATAATAATTAGAGGACATAATTTTGTTGAGCCCTCAACCTTGTTCCATGGGTTATTGGCCACACCTTTCCAAAGCTGAACCAGGAATATTGCATGATCAAAACAAACATTCTATTCCTAATTAAAAGTCAAGCACCTTAATCTGCAATGACGACATAATGAATTGTTGGTTACCTACCTGGAAGAGTTGAGTCTATCTGACAAAAATAGTGGTAGTCACTTATTTGACAGCAAATTTTGATGTAGGATCAGGTCAAGCAAATAAACAAATCTTCCAGCCATATAATGATAGTAGGGTTAGTCCATGCCCTTCCACATTTTGCATGCACTATACATTAGTTTCCATTTACATTTTTGGGAAAACCATGATGTGACCATCTTCGACACTCTTCAGCAAGCTATTATCATGAATATTCATTAGCAAACTGAAAAAGAATATTTTAAAATATATCACTTTTTGATAATTGAATATTTGTTTATTTATTTTATTTGTACATAGCTGTGAATTCATTTATTTTCTGTAGGTATCAATTTTCCTGGTTTTGAAATAATAGTGACATTTATGTTGGTACTTGTTTGCAGGTATGAGTAGTAGTAGTAGTATTAGTAGGGTTTAACTGCACGTCAGCACAATACTGGCTACAAGCTGCCGATTAAAAGTTCTACAAATTTAAATATAAATTGCAAAAACTTCTGGAAATATAAAACCTTCCAAATAAATATAAATATCAGATACCAAATCATAAAAGGTATAGATGTTAAAATGCTGTAAAATTCTGTAAAATTCTGTAAAATTCTGTATAAAACATAAGATAAAGGTAAAAACTTGAAATCATTAAAACATATGGTCACGATTTTTTATATAAACTGCATTCCTTCAAAAACTCCAAGATTTTCTCTGGTGGTACATCATCGCAGAGATTTTTCATTGAGTTCACATAAAAAAAACTTCTGTTTCACATGGTGGAAGTCAACATACTCAACAAGAATGTGTTCTACTGTCAGTGGACAGTGTCATGGACGCATTTCAGGAGGTATGCACGAGTCAGGTATGTGTCTTTGATACATGATCAACACTAAGGCTGCACCATTTACCAAAATTTGTAAATGTGTACATGGTTTACAATAACCATAATGATGCCATTTAATCTAAACGATTAGAAACTCAACCTTTGCCCCTATTTTCCAGTTAGGTTTACTAACGGCGGACAGCTATTATAATACACATGCCATACCTCACTCATCTCGTGCATATTTGCAGAATGTCTTTTACTGTTTATTATGACAAGATTCAGTTTGTAAGACATGTCTTTGTTGAATATATCTGACAATTTCAGTAAAATATCCCTAGGATCGTCTGATATTGGTTTCAACTGTTACTTATCTTTATATGATGAAAACAATCAACATTGCAACCAGTCATACTGCTTGGATATGATCATAGAATGCTTTTGTATGATCGATGACTAATAAACTGTGCAGAGGCTTAAAAACTTTAAAATGTTTTTTCTTCAAAATAAAATTTTACTAATGAAAGGTTCTGTTATCAAACATGTTTCAGAGTTAAAAAAATGTAGTTTAAAGAAATTTTTATCAGCATCATCAGTAAATCAATTGGATGAGCAATTTGTGTAATGTGTGTTGCAACCAATTCTTCTAAACTTCCAATTTTTCCCAAGCAATGTCACATTCAATGTGAAAATCATCCATACTTTAAGAATTAACAGAAAAATCCTAGTAAACAGTCCTCTTAAGCAGAAATGTGAAAATATAATTTAATTGGAACGGGTAGTTCCTGCATCACTGACAGTCAAATGCATTTTCATTTACACATTTATTCAATTTGCAAACGTTTACTGGCAGTAAACTAAACTAAGCCATATACACATGTAAACGTTGCAGCCTTAAGCAGCACAATACCACCTCATCTCTGTGACATGTTCTATATGAGGGATGCCACTCTCCAATAATGGGTTTGATGTTCTGAAGCTTGTTTATGGAGTTTTCATTCCACATATTTTGTCAAATATGAAGAACATGCTGATTTATATAATATCTGAAGTCCATATATGGAATCTTCCATTCTGAAACAGGCAAGTGCAGGGCAGGTTTGGCTCTTTTATGTCCTCTTTCATTACACTTAATACCAATGTGACTAGGAAGCCAACAGTACATAATACTTTTTCCAGATAGATGGAGCAAATCATGTTTCTGTAAGATTTGGATGCATACAGAAGTTGGAGTTTTCTTGCTTTTTTATGGCATTTTTAACATTAATGGCTATATTTTGCTGAGGAAATGGGAGTTAGGTGCCTGTTCCAAGGACACTGAGGCAGTCGACCTGGGCTGGCCTGGACAGGTATCAAACCTGTGACCCTTCAATTACGAGTCTGATACTTGACCAAATAAGCTACCACAGCTCCCCATATAGAAGAGGTAGTATTGTTTCCACATAAAGATGACAGTAGTTGGATCTTTAAATTTGTTCATTAATTTTATTTTTACAAAATGCTCTGAATTCATTTATTTTCATGGGTATCTAGAAACATGATAGTTGATCAAGTCTTTAAAGTTGTGCTTTGTAGCAACCAAAAATATCAAGAATAAAAACAAAAATTGAGAATACTGGTGGCTTGGAGGGTCGTAGTGATATCACATCAGATCAGATGGATGAACATAACTCCAAAGATATTGCTATTCATGGTCCATTTTCCTATCATACACAGTGTTATGAATGATCTTTATAATATTTGTCTATCTTTCTTTTCTTTATGTCACAAGAGAATTTATATTAATATTATTTCATAAATTATTTTAATTCCTTTAAAAGCATTTTCTACTATTGTTTCAAGTATTACTATGGAGAGGTGGAGAGAGAGAAAGAGAGAGAGAGAGAGAGGGAGAGAAATAACCATGGAAGATAACTAGCAGTCTAATCATTTACCAAATTTACGTTGCCTCCCTTGACATACAAAACTGACCTGAAAGGCCAGTGGATCTGTACTTTTTTACTAATTTTATTACCACCATAAAGTTTGTGACTTTTTTTAATGTACAAATTATACTTGGTAACAACCAATGGATATTATGCCATGAACTTGGGTGACAAGCCAAAAATTGTAAATTCAATGTTTACCCCAATAAAAATAGTGAATTCACAACTTGTTCTTACAACTTTTAATGACTGTTATCGCTGACTAATGGGGAGGCAAAAGGTTGTCTTTTAGGTGGAGAGAACAAAACAATGACAGTCACAAAAGCTTTATTTCAATCAGGTTGCAATATGCAACATATGAGGTAAAATTATTAATATGTCACTTTGTTTGTGTGTACATCAGTCATGAACAATAAAGGCAATATAAATCAGATAAGGGGTAATATTACAATCTATACTCAAAAAGAATACAAATAAATAAAAAATACATAGATCTCTACACACCAAATGCATGAATAATGATATAATTGTAAGAAAGAAAAATAAATTATGATAAATGAAACACAAATTCATCTGTGGTAGATATAACCCATAAAAGTCACAGACCATAGATGGGTGATTATATATCCCTGCATATGCCAGAGCTGGTAATAAAATCCAGTGCAAAGCAAGAGTGCTAACCATTAAGCAGCAAGATCCTGTCAGAATGGGCGAAGAAACTCAAAGAGAAATGATTTAGTGACAGGACAGTATTATCATATATGCTCAAGCATAAGATGTACCAAACTCCAACTCAGATTTAAAAACATCCTATAATGGGCCATGAGATCAGGGTCCATTCTGTTCATTCTATCTTCAATTTCAAACAGTTTTTACCATGATCTGCCAGTATATTTTGTGATGGCCTATCCAAGGTCTAAGCTGTTTACAGCTGTGTGAATGCTTTACATGGATAAATACTGTAATGTGATGATACGGTACTTTCCCCCATTTTAATGCTGTCCATGGCAGGCGAAGTATACCACCTTATAATGAAGTACATGATACATATAATTTTACTACCACTTATGAAATGGGATCCATGATATTGGCCTTATAGAAGGTACTGTATTATAATGAAGGGCCTTATAGTGAGGGAGTGCTGTACATATATTTTAAAGGAAAACACATGCATTTTCCAGAGTTAACATCTTCAGTAGTTTACAAATATGGAAATAAGAAGAAATAAATCAGCATCCACAGCATCAGAAGACTTTGTATATTTCCTTGTTCACCACTCCATAAAGTGATCTTTATTAATTGGAAAGCAGACCAGGACATTTTAAAAAAAAACATACCAATAGGTTAAGTATTACTCTGTATACATATAGCTGACATACTGTATACATATAGCTGACATACCGTATACATATAGCTGACATACTGTATACATATAGCCAACATACTGTATACATATAGCTGACATACCATATCACAGTAAACACTGTTTTAAAATGTGTATACAGCTGAAATAATAAGGACATAAGTCCTGAAGAGACAGACACCCTACTGGCTCAAAACATTTCCATGAATCAATGATAAGTCCATTTCTTCTGTCCTTGTATTCTTTTTAAGTGCCAAGTATTGAAACCATCTCAGACATTCTTGAAAAACTCCAACATACCAAAATTTGATAGCAAATATAGTTGCTTTATGACCTTGAACCTGACATATAGATAGAAGATTGTTGAACTTGTCTCAGACACTGTCAAGATATACCCACATGCTGAGTTTGGTTAAATCTACAATTAATATTTGGGGGGAAAAAAACAACAAAGTTATTGAACTGGCATGATTCAAGGTATACTTCGGATATATCCACAAACCCAGTACAGGTAAAACTCAAGTCAAGACCTTTGACCTTAATTAATGTCAGAGTGCTGACTATCAACTTGTTTGTTGCAATGAAGCTAAATACAAAGTCCAATCAAATTTCATTCATATATGTACAAATCACTGTATTCATAAGCTCAGTTAGGTACAAAAATGCAAACAATCACCTCTGACTTCCAATGTCACTTATATCACTGGTTTTCAAACTCCTTCACAAACATGTGAATATCAAACTCCTTCACAAACATGTGAATATGTTGGTGGTCAGACCTGCACCATTGTCATACAGAACCAATTACATATCACAAGAAGTGCTTAAGCGAAAACACCATGTCAATGCCACCATTCTTTTAAGAGGAGTAGTGATAACAAGATTGGACGTTAGATGAGAACCATTTTCATTTAGAACCAGTTACATATTACCATAGTGTTTTGGTAAAAAAAAACATGTTGATACAACCATTCATTAAGTACCCATAAACAGATTTTCATGATGGCTGTCAAATCAGCCATTTCTTAGACTGGATGATCACCATTTTAACATAGGAACAACAACATTTTGTGAAAAAAAGTTTTTGGTAAAAATTTTACAAAATGTCAGAATGACCATTCATTCAGAAGAAGCAGCTGTAATGAGATTTTTCAAAATGGCCACTGTGGTGGCCATTTGCAAGGTCATATCAGTATAATTTTCATTTAGGACCAACTACATATAGTGAGAAGTGTCTTAGTGAAAATCTTGCATCTATATGACCATCTCTGTTCAGGTGGAGTAGCAATAATAAGATTTTAAAATGGCCATCATGCCAGCTGTGTTGGAGGTTTAATCAGCACCATTTTCATTTAGGACCAACTACATATGATAAGAAGTCTTTATGTGAAAGCCCTATGTCGATATGACTATCCATTTAGAAGTAGCAATAACAAGATTTTTAAGATGGCCACCATAGTGGCTATGTTGGGGTTCTGAGGGGTGCCATTTTCATTTTGATTAAACTAGACATGATATAAAGTCTTTTAGTGGAAAGCCCATGTCGCTACAACCATCCGTTCATGAGAAATAGTGATAACAAGATTTTCAAGCTGACTGCTGTGGTGACCATACTAGATTCATGAAACCATTTTAATTTAGAACCAATCAGACCCAGAATAAATGTGTGGGTATAGTTGCATGGTAATCTTCCAGTAGTTTAGGAGGAGTATTGATAACAAACTTGTGCTAATGGACAGACAGGCATTGGACGATAGGCCATAGCCTAAGCTCATCTTGTCTTTGAAAAATACAGCTAAAAATGGCTGAGGAGTACTCACATCATAACATAACACACATAGTATACAGGGAAATTTCTAACTGGCTGAATTTTCATGGCTTTTGCATCATAGTCATAACTCCACATGAGTTATCCTTGCAAAAATGGAATGTATAAATTGGAAAATTGTGAGAAAAAAAAATTGTTTTTTGGGAGTTTTTTTTTTCTTTTTCCATTGAACATAAGTTGTCAGGATTTTACACGTTCCCCTACATCACCACCTGACCTGGTGTATGGGGCATTACCTTAAATTATTTTGCATCTTGATCTGTACACATGTTCCCTTACTTAGACACAACACACACACACACAGACACATACATTCACAATTATTGTCCACAAAGAAAAACAGAGAAAGAGAGAGACAGAGGAAGATTTTTCAAATTATATCAGTTGATCAGGCATGAGGTGACATTATATATTACAAACACATTATACACTATAATATACATCATGCTATAAAATGTGCATTTGATTTATAACACATTTTTCTTAGTTATTGGTGGAATAATGGCTCCCGCTGTTCCCAAATCAACATAAATGTTTCTTTCTTTTCAGATTTGATTGCAATATATTTTTCTAAATTATAGTGGTCTTTAAGAAAATTGTTCAAACCATCTTATCTAGCCACATCCCCTTTCATTTTACATATACAGATGTAGTATTTGGCTGGATGTATACAAAAATACAAAGGTTGTCATATATTCCATCTGTACTTGTATCTCCCAATATTAGCCTTTGCACTTGGCACAATATCTATATTCACTTTATTCTGAATCCAGTGTGACACATCATTCCACATCCTGTTTATCACATTACATTCCCAAAACAAATGCAATATTGTTTCCAGGAAATTTTTACAAAAAGTAGATTTATCATTATCAGACAATTTTATTTTGTACAAAAATGAATTCATTGGTAAAATTATGTGACTAACACCTAATTGAAAACATTGTAATTTTGAGTCTCTTGTTTTTGTACAAACTTTATTTATTAGTATATATTTTTGACCACACATCCATATTCAAATTGAAAGTTTCGTTCTATTTCTTTTCACTAGTTAGTTTAACATCTGTTTTCAAAAGCGGTTTATAAAGATCTTTACACCCTTTATTGTTATGATATACAATTTCCAAATGGAAAGGAATAAATGGTCTGACCGGTGTCGTTATATATATAACTGTAACTTTTTACATAAAAACTTTACACATTGAATTATACCTTGAAAAGTAAGGAAATTCGTGTTGAGATCATATTTAGCTTTAAAACTATCAAAATCAATAATTATTCCCTTATCTGAAAAATTGTGAAATTATTCCAAATTGTATATGCTAATTTTTCAAAATCAGAAATTTTTAAAATGTAAGACTGCAAAAATTTTCACATACATGCTAAACTTGATACACTGTAAATTTTTAACAATTATCAGAGGTGTCTCCACTGATCTGGTTAGCACAGTCATAGTGATAACTAATTTTGTGACAAATGTTATCAAATAAACAAGAAAATAATTTCATTTTATGTCTGGAACCTATGTGATTTATAAATTCATAAATTATACAAGTGATTCATTTGATACTTTGCAAATTACAGAAGAGATGGAAAATCTTCATGTTGCCCATCATTATAGTTAGAAAAGGTCATGCCTTGCAAAATTTGCCAGCAACAACCCTGATAATGTTTATTATTATATACCAGCTCATGATTTCCTGTGCAAATGCATTATCTGCAGGTCTCTCATGATGCAAGACTACTGTATATACTCACGTATAAGCTTAAACCAACTGCAAACTGCATAGACCCAGATCTGCCATCGTATCATGCACCAGCAGATCTGGGTCTATGCAGTTTGTAAGGACTGATCAGTAGAACAAACAACATAGACCCTGATCTGCCGGCACATTATGTGATGGCAGATCAGGGTCTATGTTGTTTGCATTTGGATCTAGCTTAAATGCGAGTATATACGGTACTCTAATTCACTTAAATGCGAGTATATACTGTACATAAAATCATGTCACATCATACTGTGTAATTATGCATGATTCAGATATAAACGAAAGAAAAAGATTTATCTTGAAACATATTTCTATTAACATTAATTTTGTGAAAAGCAATTTAAATACAATTTAATATTTACCAAATGAGGGTATATAATAAATAAATTATAGGGCTTGTACTGTTAGATATTGTGGTCTCATTCAAAGTCCATGTGGTTCGTGAGTTTGCCCCATTGTACTTAGGTCTCATCCACAACATCCATCAGGACCAACACTATAATCTATGGTGGTCCCCCTCTTATAAGGCCACACCTTCTGCAGCAGTAAAGTGGCCTTATAAGAGGGGTGGCCTTTCTAGAGGGGGATCACACAAATGCAAGTAATAACAACATATAAAGTATGAAAGGCATAACTATGTTTTATATATTAATATATGCAAAACCACCTTGTCAGTAAAATCTGGGCACAAACATCTTGGCTGTAACTATCACTGTACCTCCGTCGATCCCGTTTGCCCACTCACAGCAGCTGAATGTATATTGACAATGTTTATTTTAATCTTTTTGACATCAAATTTCTCAGTAGTGATCAAAGGACTCTCCCTCCTTTTATTTAGTCAAATTGCTTTCACTTTTCATTCTAAACTGAGATGTCTGACAACATTTTGCACTTTTTGCAACAACCTATTCCTTCACTGGCAATTTTAGTTATCACACGAGATGCTCAGTGTTTACAAAGGAAGTGAGTTTGTCATGTGATTGACTTTTTTATCTTTCCAGTCTGGTACCCAGTTAACAACATTTTATAATCGATGAGAAAGAAGCCACAGAGTCTAACATACCATTTTACTATCTGGCAACCAGATGTGATGCTGACTTCAGCTGAATAATACTGTGCTTCTCAGTGGTTAGCTTTGTCATCTTGATAATTATCAGTGGTAATAATAGCTATCCAAGTGACAAAACCTAACATCTAAGGAACACACAGCAGTAAGGATAATTGGATTACTTACCTCTTTGCATGGATTAAAGTTACTTTATTGGCATTTTGGAACAAATGTCAATGTGTTGAGTTGAGAAATCAACAAATATAATAAGATTTCTATCTGTAAACAACCATGAGGGGTAAATTTGACAGTTTTTGCACTAAAATGCAGACCACTGGCAGTGTTAGAGGGGTGGCCATCCTTGAGGGATGCTTTTGAACACAACCTCGTCAGTGCCATGGGATTCTGGCCGTGTAAAGTTGGTGGTCACTGGTCGGGGGGGGGGGGGGGCTGTTCAAGAGGGGGACCACTGTATAACTATTGTCATACATATACCAATACATACCAGAGGTCTGGACAAATTGTGCTTTGCTGTTTGACACTCGTTCTATCATAGACATATCCCCTGCCTTCATCTTGCCTTTAGAAGTTAATAATAATAAACATTACTCCTTAAGTATTTACAGTAACAGTAATAAATTTAATAAAACTATGAAAGGAAATAATACAAAACAATGGCTCAATACAGACTATGTTTAACATTCTAAAAATATCCATTTGCCTTTTGCAGTTGATTCTAGAGTCCTGGTAAATAATATTAAATGGTGATATGAAAACGACCATCATAAAATTTGTGCTACCTCCCAGAGGTGTGTGTTTGTTAAGTGCAGCATAAATTGCAATAATCTACAGATTGCACAGTTGTGATATTGTATTGCTTTTCAATGAGATATGTTGATATGCTTTTAATATTATCTAATGTAGAATGTCCACTGTATTAGGAGCTAATGAGAATGTTGAGTGCTATAATGCACAAAGACAAAACATGACAAAAGCTTGGCTCCTTACTTTAACAACATTAGGACAGACCAGATTTTACTCCTGAACCTCAAATATTAAACTCTAGTTTAAATTCAACAGCTTCAACTGTTACAGATATCAAGCCCTGTTAGCATTTAATGCTTAAGAGTAAAAATGAAAATAAGTCAAAGACACAACTGGCTTATACTGATTAACAAATATTAAAAGACCTAATTTCCATGTCACTGTCATGAAACTCAAAGACTTTAGGTATGAGGGGCTGAAAGATTTATCTGTTTTTCTTTCTAAAGCGTCTTCCACTGGCTGTGGGGGTGGATGATGCTGAACCAACGATGATTTGTCCCTCTTGAATCTCCTCTTGAGAGACATCTGTTGCATTTGCCAACTTCTGCTGTGCATCAACATAAAACATAACATCCCTCAGCTGCTCCTTCAGTTCCTGGATCTCCTGAATAAGGAAAAATTTAAATGTGTAATCTCCACTACGAGTGATTCTTCAGCTCCTCAATTTAGTTAACCAAGCATTTCTGATTTTTGAACTTGTCTGTTTAATGGGATGGTAATGATCTTCAATGTCCCAGTAAACCTACATGCAAAAATCTGATGAGAATTTACTAAAAACAAAGAACCCACCTGTTATGACTAGGGGTTAGATATTTAACAAAAGAAAGAAAGACTCAAACAAGCTTCCACAAAAATTTCTAAATTACAAATTTATTTTCCTAAAATATAAAATATTTTAAACAAACAAAGTGAAAGAATTAAAAATAACTTACAGTGTAGAAATTCCTTAAATAATCCTAAATTGTTCTATTGAATTCACTAATCCGGAAACTGTCCAAAGGTATTCCGAATGAGAACACTAATGTGCTTATGTGCCAACAAGAATCACAGTTCTAAATCCAAATGTTATTAATTCCAGGTAAATTCCTGTGAACGTAGAATATTACAAAAGTTCTTGAAATGTTTCCGATAATTCCGTCGGAGTTGAATAATGTTCAGTTCTTTGAACAATAGTAGGTAATCCCAAAATTGTACTGCTTAGAGAATAGATTTAACTGAGCTGGTTTTCACAAACAATAAACAAACTTGCTCTATGAATTTAGGATCTGAAGTAACTGTTAAAGAATGCCCAAGCAGTGACTAAATATCATTATATACCAATCTACTGCGCAAAAGAAAATTTAAACCCTGGAACTGCATTCTAAAATAATTCAATTTTTCCTGTAAACAACTTTTACATAACCAATCAGAAACCAGGTCACACATGTCATCGCTAAAAGTACCATCTCCCTATGACTCACGCTACCCATGTGATCTCCATTGTTGTGTTAAGTTGACCGACATAATTATTGATTTCCTTGGAGAGAAGCAATGACTCATGTTGACATTCCGTATACATGTACTTTGCAATAGCGTCAGCTATTGAATTAAAGAATTATAATGCAAATGTCATAAACCAAATGAAAAATATATTATAATTTAAAAGATGATACATAATTCCGTAACACCAACATAGATAAAACAGAAGCTAAATGCTTAGGTAATTTGGTACACATTTTCACTGCTGTCCCTTCTTTAGTGACACTGATTGAAGGCAAGATAAAAGTAACATGTTAAAAACATGCATGGCTATATGCAAATTTATAAAGCCACACAGAATTCAAGACTTCATATGAACACAAGAAGGCCAAGGCGTGAAAATCAAGCCCGCACTCAAATGAACAAGAGACCCATGTGGGCCTGAAATTTCTTACCTGACATACATTAGTAGTAATAAGGCAAGTGTCTCGGGTGAAAGACACCCTTGTCAGGAAAATTTTTAGCTATCTGGTTGAAACTGGTTGTATTTGACATGTTGTTTAATTGTGTATCTACTTTGGGTTTACTTCTGCTCGACAAGATGACATATTGGCATCTTCTGTATGAATGCAAAAGGTGTTCATGATAGGACTCAAACCTTTCAAATTTGGTTTGATATTCTCAGGCAGTTCCTATGATAGTTTTTATGTATTAGTAACACTAGTCATACTTGATAAGAGATGAGTATTATTTACTGGTTTTCCAACTGGTTGCTATGGAAGGCACACTATTACTTGGGAAGCCACCTGTTTAGGCAAACTATATTCTAAGAAACAATCCTACCACGTTGACAAAAATCAGTTGATCCATTTTGGAGAAGTGAAAAATAGGTTTTCTACCAGTTTGCTATGAAAGCTACACCCTTGCAAGGGGAGTCACCCCAGAATAAATTCTGGTACAGCACCTCAATCATCTATGCAAAATTTGATCATAACTGGCTCAGCCATTCTGGATTAGAAGTTGCAAATATGTTTTCTACCTAGCTACCAAGGAGAACACTCCTGACATAAACTAAACAGAGTATGTCCTAAAAAGCATCATTCCAACCAAGTTTTATGAAAACTGGCTCAGTCATTCTGGAGAAGAAGTTGAAACTAGGTATCAACCTGGTTGCTATGAAAGCCACACTCTGCTTGGGAATCCATCCCAGACACAGTTTTAATAGAGCATGTGCTAAGAAACGTTCCTACCAATTTAATTGATCAAAACAGACTCAGTCACACATTACAAAAAGCTGAAAATAGCTTTTCTTCCTGGTTGCTAAGGAAGCCACTCCATTTTCAAGTAAGCCACACAATAAATAATTTAAATAAAGCGAAATTGGCTCAACCATTCTGATTACAAAATTACTATGGAATCCACACCACTGTTAGGGGAGCCACCCAGGACAACATTTTGATATCTAGAGCATGTCTGAAGAAAACTTCCTACAAGTGTGAAGAAAACTGGTTTAGCCATTGTAGAGAAGATATTGAAAATGTGTTCCACCTGGTTGTTAAAGAAGTCACACCATTGACAGGAGTGCCAAACCAGTCACAATTTTGAGAGTGCATGTCCTAAGAAACATTTCTACCAAATTTGATCAAAACTGGCTTGGCCATTATGGAAGACACTGAAAATGGTTCTCCAAAGGGTTCCATATGCCATATGGAAGCCACACCATTCTTAGGTGAGCCACCCTGACCATAACTCGGGGAGAACATGTCCTGAGAAACCTTCCTATGAAGTTTGATTGAAATTGGCCTAGCGGTTTTTTGAGAAAAAGTTTAAAATAAAAATGTTGACAGATTATGGATGACAGACGACCAACAATACATGCCAGATGCAGGGTCATACCATAAGCTCACTTGGCCTTATAGATAAATGAGTCACACAACAGAAAAAGTTTAAAACAGCTTTTCCTCCTGGTTGCTAAGAAATCCACTCCATTGCAAAGAAAGCCCCCAGTACATAATGTAAATAGAGCAAGTCTTAAGAAACATTCCAACCAAATGTAATCAAAATTGGCTTGGCCATTCTGGAGAACATAATTACTATGGAATCCACACCACTGTTAGAGGAGTCATCTCAGACAAAATTTTGATAGAGCATGGCCTAAGAAACATTCCTACCAAGTTTGAATAAAATTGGCTTAGCCATTCTAGAGAAGACATAAAAAATGTTTTCCACCTGGTTTCTAAGGAAGTCACACAATTGCTAGGGGTGCAATCCCTGACACAATTTTGAGAGTGCATGTCCTAAGAAACATTCCTACCAAGTTTTATCAAAATTGGTTTGGCCATTCGAGTGAAAATGTTGACAATGGGTTTCCCATATGGTTTCATATTGAAACCACACCAATGTTAGGTGAGTCACCCTGACCATAACTCTGGTAAATCATGTCCTGAAAAATATTCCTACCAAATTTGATTGAAATTGGACCAGCGGTTTTTGAGAAGAAGCTTAAAAACGCAAATGTTGACAGACTATAGACAACAGATGATGAACGATACAAGCCAGACGCATGGTCATACCATTAGCTTACTGTCCTTGTAGACAAATGAGCTGAAAACTCTAACCAAAAACCTTTACTAAACTGAAACTGCATAAATTGTGCTGATGTGTTGTTCAGCCCTATACATACATATATATTTACTGAACTGTTTGATGACAACATTGATGATGTAATCAGAAGAGAGACAGTCCCACATGACTAAAAATGGGGAAAACTTTGCTCTACATAATTTTCATGACAATAATGACTGTTCATAAAATGTCAAATATAAGCATCATGGAACAAATTTAAAATGAAAAATACTCACTAGATCATGAAATAAGGCACTGAGATTATACCAAATTCAGAAATAAAAGAACAAAAAGTGTTTTTTACCAGTTTTGTTTAGAGAATGAATTTATCAAAATGTAGGAGTGCTAGTCAAGATCAGATTGTGACTATAAATCAGTCATTTGTTGTGATTATAAATCAGTCATTTGTTGTGATTATAAATCAGTCATTTGTTGTGATTATAAATCAGTCATTTGTTGTGATTATAAATCAGTCATTCATTGCGACATAAATCAATCATTTGTTGTGACAATAAACCAGTCATTTATTGTGATTATAAATCAATCATTTGTTGTGACAATAAATCAGTCATTTGTTGTGATTATAAATCAATCATTTGTTGTGATTATAAATCAGTCATTCATTGTGACATAAATCAGTCATTTGTTGTGACAATAAATCAGTCATTTGTTGGGACAATAAATCAGTCATTTGTTGAGATTATAAATCAGTCATTTGTTGTGATTTTAAATCAGTCATTTGTTGTGATTATAAATCAGTCATTTATTGTGACTATAAATCAGTCATTTATTGTGACAATAAATCAGTCATTTGTTGTGATTTTAAATCAGTCATTTGTTGTGATTATAAATCAGTCATTTATTGTGACTATAAATCAGTCATTTATTGTGATTATAAATCAGTCATTTATTGTGATTATAAATCAGTCATTTGTTGTGATTATAAATCAGTCATTTGTTGTGACAATACATCAGTCATTTGTTGTGATTATAAACCAGTCATTTGTTGTGATTATAAATCAGTCATTTATTGTGACTATAAATCAGTCATTTGTTGTGATTATAAATCAGTCATTTATTGTGGCTATAAATCAGTCATTTGTTGCGATTATAAATCAGTCATTGACTGTGATTATAAATCAGTCATTGACTGTGATTATAAATCAGACATTTATTGTGATTATAAATCAGTCATTTGTTGTGACAATAAATCAGTCATTTGTTGTGACAATAAATCAGTCATTTGTTGTGATTATAAATCAGTCATTTGTTGTGATTATAAATCAGTCATTTATTGTGACAATAAATCAGTCATTTGTTGTGATTATAAATCAGTCATTTGTTGTGACAATAAATCAGTCATTTATTGTGATTATAAATCAGTCATTTGTTGTCATTATAAATCAGTCATTTGTTGTTATTATAAATCAGTCATTTATTGTGACTTTAAATCAGTCATTTATTGTGATTATAAATCAGTCACATATTGTGACTATAAATCAGTCATTTATTGTGATTATAAATCAGTCATTTATTGTGATTCGAAATCAGTCATTTGTTGTGACAATAAATCAGTCATTTATTGTGACTATAAATCAGTCATTTATTGTGACAACAAATCAGTCATTTATTGTAATTATAAATCAGTCATTTATTGTGACTATAAATCAGTCATTTGTTGTGATTAAATCAGTCATTTATTGTGATTATAAATCAATCATTTATTGTGACAATAAATCAGTCATTTGTTGTGACTTTAAATCAGTCATTGGTGGTACTTGTTTTAGGAAAACTTATTTAAGGAAAACTGATGAGAAATTGTAGAATTAAACATCTAGGGGAAAACTTCCATCAATCTTTAGTTTGTGAGATCACTTAAGGGATCGTTGTTTTACCTGGTCCTTTTTCTCTGAGAACTCTTTGATTTGCCCCTCCAATGTAGCAACCTTTTTCTGCCAGTCATGCTGATTTTCCAACAGACACTTATTCATTACTTTCTCCTCCTGGAGGTCTTGTAAAGCCTTCTTAAGCTGACCATGCATCTGACAATGAATGAAAACTTGTGAATGACTTAAGATGTAAATGAATATAATTTTTAAGATTTGGGGTATGGAGAATTGTATACTTAAGGATGTTCGCTTGTGTAAATATGAATGTTTACTGCAGAGCTTGAAATGACGAGATAAATACATTATTACATCATTGATATGGCATCATTTGTTATCTGATGGTATCATTGTGCTAAGCACTCTGGGAGAGACTGGATGTAAAATGATGTGGTTGTAACTTCTGTCTCATAAAATAATGAAAAATGAAGAATGCTTATACAATTGTAATAACCACAGCAATGGTCATTGAATGAAAATGATAAAAGTCAATGAAAAGTATAAAAACACAATGAAAAATGTTGGTGAGTAATTTTTTCAGTATGACACAATTATTGAGATCACATAGGTTTTCTTCAACAGAAAGCTGCACTACTAATTTATGACAGATCATTATCACCACTAATGATTTCCCAAGGTCTTGATAAGAGGAATCTATGATCTTCAACCTGTGCAAATTTGACAAACTCTTAAATACTGTAGCATCATCAATTTTCATGGGGGACCAATTTTCGTGGTTTTCGTTGTTGTCCCGAACCACGAATTTAAATACCCAAAGAAAAATTAGCCACGTATGATGATGGTGGCACACCCACACCCCCCCCCCCCCGCTCATTTTCTTACTGTGTGTCGTTCCTAGAGATTAAAAAACCTACTTTTATTTCATAAATGAACGTCAATACTGTATTTTGGAAATAAAATATTAGCTTTTACACGTGTTTGTTTTATTTTAAACCTTTAAAAAAGAATTATAAAGCATTTATATTGTTTCAATGCACACGTGTCGATAAGATATCCGATAGCTGTAATTTTCACTCACTGCCTTAAATCGATATGCGAGATAGGTAAGGATAGAGAGAAACGAGAAAAAGCATAAGGTATTCAAACACTAGTAATGTTGAAAATGAAAGAAAGAATAATACAAAAAATAATAGTATATGAAAATTAAATTAAATACTTGTTCAAATCGATCCTTCACTCGAGTACAACTGTTGTTAAACAATTTAAATCCTCCTGAAACCACATTTCATTGTATGCATGCATTTTTAATCCAAAAGAACAGCAAGCCTGTAAAATACTAGAACTATTACTTGAAGCACTATTATTAATGAAACACTACGTATATACACTAATTACAGCAGAGTATTAAAGCTCACACTTCACTGATTTTCGGACAAAGCCACTGTATCAACATCATGTCAATCAAGTCTCAATGTACACACAAATGCTTGTCAGGTAAATAATCCCCAAATTACAGAATTAAACAATTCCAGCTGTGTTGTTGTCTGCGTCGGCTTCCATCGATGTTATTCACTTGGACAAAAACATGGTGTCAGTATTGAACTTGTCAGGTTTTTGATTTGTGCTCATACATGTGAAAGTATTGTTATAAACATTCAAGTGACCGCCGTTTGCGTCGGCAGAGTTTTATTCTTTTGTATTCTTTATTTTGGGTATTTGCAGAGGTTAAACCATGAAATGAAACACTTAGTAATATGCAAACTTTGACAGGCGAAACCACGAATTTAAGTACCCACGAAAATGTCTTTTTTTTTACAAAACCACTAAAATTGAGCCCCACGAAAATAAATGATACTACAGTACTCATTCAGCATTACTGTGTGGACAATTTGTGTCAGTATATTTTACCATACTTTTCTATATAATGACATTTACTTGGGGAAAGATATTCAGCAAAAAGTAGAACAAGAAAATGGACACCAACCTACACATTTTTAAGTGATTTTGGTTTGCTTGTACCCTTAGCTATGTAAAAACATCAGTTTCTAGCTCATCTATACCTACCCTAGCTCACCTTCAGTGACTGGTTAAGCTTTGCATTTGAAGTTTATTTAGCAAGCACTGTTCATGCTAGAATCATTAAACTAGATGACTGTATGCATCTCTACTGGTACAATACACTTAAAACAAAAGAAGCTCACTGTGACCTACAATTCACATTTTACTTTCTTAGGTTAAGTTTTTGTATTTAGCTCATGACCATATAGTTTTTTTGCATGCTATGTACATAGTATCATATCTAGAGTCAAGAAACTTTGTGAAAAGATGCATCTTGTTGAGACTACACCCTCACTGCAAAAGCAGGTCACTATGGTCCATATTTTACACTTCACTTACTTTGGATAAATTTTGTGTTTGAAATTCATTTCTCAGGCACTGTGTACTTTGCTAGAATCATGAAACTTGATGATGATATACATCTCTGTTAGTACCACACCCTGGTAATAAATGAAGGTCACCATTATGTACATTTCACATTTTACTGGCTCAGGTTAAGCTTCTACATTTAGCTCATGACCACATAGGTTTTTGCATGTTGTATACATTTAATCCTACCTAGAATCATGAAATTTTGTGACAGGATGCATTTTGTGGTGTACTACACCCTCACTGCAAAAGGAGATCACTATGACCCATATCTAAAACTTCACTGACTTTGGTTAAACTTTGTGTTTGAAGTTAATTTCTTAGGCATGCTTCATGCTAGAATCAGGACACTTGGTGATGATATATATCTCTTTTAGTACATTACTCTTACAACAAAAGGTCACTGACCTATACTGCACCTTTTACTGGCTTTGGTTAAGTTTGTGTATTTAGTTCATGACCACATAGGCTTTTGGCATGCATACTATCATGCAGTGTTCTCCCGAGGGCCTTTTACCGTAGCGGGCCCACTACGCTATCATTTCAAACTCCGATAACCCCGACGCTTTAGAACCTGCTGCTACGCTATGCTCTTGTGCCGCTACGCTTTGATGTTTCCCACTACCCTTATAAAATTAATCTGTTAAACAAACATCCTGTCACCTAATTCAAAGCCCCACTCAAATGACACCTGTTCTTACCTCTTCTGGGGTATTTTATTAAGATTATCCAGGATAATTGCTCACTCACTTAACCATTATCCATTGTACTTGGCTTGCGTGACCGCCGGTGCGCGACCTTTGGTGAGGGTTTCGTCTGCACCTAGTCACGTGATTGGCCAGCAACAATGGAGTCTACTGGTAGTGTGTTATATATATGTCAGTCATTTTCATTAACAGCCAAAGCAGTTACACCGATTAAATTAAAAATTATTGTGAAAAATGAACACACCACCTTCCAAGAAACGAAAAATTACCCAGTGCCCGGCTAGCCCCATGTTGGCCTGGTTACGACAATCAGAAATTGGCATCATGAATAGTGGCAGTGATTCTTATTCCGATAGCGCCAACATGATTTCCAAAAAGAATATATCAAGAAATGAAGGACAGGATTTAATAATGAATGGAAGACGTTATTCCCTTGGGTGGAAATTGCTGGATCGGATGGTAAGTTTTCCATATTGTTAACTTAAGTGAGTGCTGCCCTATTAATTTCTCATTTCTCTTTTCTGTCTATCCAAGTAATAAACGGAACAATTTGTATCTTCCAGTTTTACCTCTTTTGAAAAGATATAAATGAAAAGTATTCCTTTATAAATATAACTAAAATAATTTCATCCATATTCTTACTTATTATTCAGTGAAGTCATGACCTCAAAAGTTTATTCCACCCGGTCTATATCAAATTCTTGAAAATAAGACTATGTAATTACATATATATTTTGTAGGTATGCTGTGTAAATTGTGCCTGAAGAATTTTTCCATGGTAATTAACTTAATTAGGATTCAGGTATATTTGTCTCTTTTTTTGTACATCCATTAATAAATTTTATGTTCCATTTTTTTCAGATTGTGAAAGGTCATTCTCCTCAATGAATAGAATTAAGAGTGTTTTAAGGAACAGGTTGTCACAGAGGGTACTGAACTACCTGATGACAATCAGTACTGAAGGACAACCCTTAAAAGACTTTACTTGTGATGTTGCAGTCAGTTTATATGGTGAAATGAAGAAAAGACGAATATCATTTATTTAAATTAAGAAATAAATGAGATATGCATTGTTGTTACTGTTATAACCTAGGTAAATAAAAAATACTACCGTATGTACTCGATTATAAGTCGACCCCCCCTTTTCATGGCTACAAAAAGCCAATTCAGCTATGACCCTCCTATAAGTCGAGGTGTTTTTTGCAAATTAAATCCGTCTGCAAGGGGTGACATGTCATCACTGAGTCAGAGCTGCACTTAGGAAAAATAAACGAGCCAAACTGGATAGATAGATAGACATATAGATAGATAGGACAAATAAAAACAAAAACCAATGTAGAATAAATACAATTGTATTATTGAGTTGAATATGTACAAATAAATTTACAACTTACATTTTGTCCATCTTCGTGTAATGAAATCCATATAGCTTAACATTTTTAATCCATTTATATGATAAATCCATGAATTGGATTATAGGTCACATACAGGTATAAAATTGGTATCCTATAAATGTCACTGTCTAATGTCCTCTGGTTCAAAGTCCAAGAATTCATCCTCATCATCAGAGTTACCAAATAAAGTTCTAAATTCCTCCAATGTCATCCCGTCATCGTAAACATCGTCCGACTCCGAATCTATTTATATGATAAATCCACGAATTCAATTATAGGTCATATACCGGTATAAAAATAGAAGTTCAGAATGATCCGATTCACAATATCCCGTAATATATTAATTCCACACGTCGTACAAATAAACAATGAAAGTTAAGTCCACTTTTTTGTGATTCACGGTATCCTATAAATGTCACTATCAATGTCATCTGGTACAAAGTCCAAGAATTATTCCTCATTGTCTGATAAAGTTCTGAAATCCTACATCGTCGTCTAGTCATTGTAAATCGTCGTCATCTAGTCATCGTAACTCTCGTCTGACTCCAATTTTCGGCTTTACTGCCATATGCGGGTGCTTATGCAAAGACTGAGCTTGGGCTCTGTGAGTAACACTTTGATCATAAAGTCAGAAATCTATTAAAAGCTGCAACTGAACACGTCAATTGTGCGGCAAGATCACAGGGAGTTCAAATAGCCACCCTCTGTTACTTGGCACTGAACTCGCGGGTTGATCAAAGGGTTGTCACGTGGGAAAACAAAGAGTGTGGTATTTTTACAAGCAAAGGGATTAAGGTCAAAGTATATGCACAGGACGTTGTAGAAATCTACTTGGCACTGAACAAGTATAGATTGGCGGCTCGATCAAAAGGATTGTCAACTTGAAAACAAAGTGAGTACCTTTACAAGCCAAAGGCTTATCGGCCCACGTGCACTGGCAGATATATCACTTGGGAATTAAATCTGACTTGTGGAAAAGGAAAATACAAATTAAATCAAAACTTTTATTGCATCCAGCACAGTCTTTATACAGCAAAACACAAATATTAATACAAATACAGGTTGTTCGGACTTGCACGAAAATGGAGGCAATATACTTACTAGTAAACACCCATGGTAAACATTGACGGACACTTCATTTTGCGGTAGGTAGTATTTAATTTACCGGTAATATTTTCAAATTAATAAAATCCAAATAACTGTTGATACATGTATTGTGTAATGAATACCGTCATGAAACGGATAAACACAGTGCATACCATATATGCATTACTGCATAGGAATAGTGGCATGAAAACGTAAAAATATATGAATTGACAGTATTTTTATGTACTGCAAACATCTAGAGTTTCCAACATTACCCCTAGATTTTTTTATTTTTTTAATGTCGCGCTTATAAGACGACCCCTACTATGTATGAGTCAAATTCTAAGTAAAAAACGTCGACTTATAAGCGAGTATATACGGTATGTAAATATATGCACTTCTTTTTATTTCATTGATATTAATTTGTTTCACTTTTATGACGTTAACGCTCGCTTTGTAAAACACTTTATGACCCAAACACGCGTACCCCAATGCTATCGAAAATTTCTGGGGAGATCACTGTCATGCCCTGAATCATGAAACTTGGTGAGGGGATGCGTCTTGTTAAGCACCACCCTTGACTGCAACAAGATGTCTCTGTGACCTATATTTCATGCTTTAGTCACTATGATGAAATTTTGCACTTAAAGTTCATTTCTTAGGTACTGTTCATGTTCAAGTAAAAAAACTTGAGAATTCGATGCATCTCAGTACAATACCCTTTCAACCAAAGATGATTATTTTGACCTACCTTTACTAACGCAGTTTAAGTATTTGTGTTTAGCTTATGACCACATAGATTTTTTTCAATGCTTTTTACGTACTAACCTACACAGAAGGTCCTTTCTGACCAGTGCAGTTGAAAGTAGGAATAAATATCTTTATTCAATCGAAAACTTTCCATATTAATGATTATACATTGTAAACTGTAATTTATTACTCTCAACAGGTTAACTATGCAGTGTACATATGAATCAGTATGTATCAGAAGAGTGGATGCATGCATTTCATGTGAGGCTTCAGTTGTAGTGGACAATTAAGGCAACTACTTATGCATTAACTATGCCTGTAACAGTGTTCAGACTGGTTGTCACTTCAAGGTTACTCTAGGCCTGTGACTTCCACCCAGTAAAATCTGGGCTGCATTCAATAAGGCTACCATTTAGGAAGTATTGGGCTAACAATCATACTGCATACCTGCCATAACACGACGTGTCACATGAAAAACATGATTTTGTACTCCCAAACCCCTCCCCCAACATAATTTTCAATAATCTTAGCAACAACAAAAAAAATTACTTAACTGGCTGACAATAGCTAGGGTGATGTCGTGTTAAGTCCTTTGAGCACTGCTAAAGATGGCTAATTCGTTTGAAGTTAGGTAAATCAAAGAGATGGGTGTCAAAGAACAAAAATTACACATTATCGCCTTGAATAAGAATGTTTAAGCCATCTTAATTAAATATTATTGGCAAGTTCATGATCAGCGGCAATGCTGAAATGCAGTTGTGATTCAAATAAGGATGAACTATCTTTGAAGCGAGCAAAGCCCACCAAAACTAAATTTCAGAACTAATGGTTGACAGAATTTGACTTTGCGAAGCACAGCAGCAAGTGAGAGCATTTTATTTTTTTGCACATACTGCAAACTCCGTATCAACATTAGTCATTCTGGAGTGTATGACATCCATTGACATAGCAACACCACCCAGCACTGGCACAATACACAAATGCAGAGCCCAATCCCAAAAGTAAGTAACATGTATAAACAATCATTGACAGGCCATGTCACAGGAGCTGAAGTACTTTTCTGAAATTTCATTGTCAAGCACAATCTGCCATTTGTAGTTGCAGACCATTTTTGAGACCTGCATGTTTGACACTCCCTCACAGCAATGCAATGCAGATGCAGAAAGATCATTTGCTATGCTGAGAGAAATTCAACAAGATCATTGGGGAAGACTGAAAAACAGTACCATCCAGTCTCTAATGAGTGCAAAGATGAGTACAAATGACACTTTCATTACCTACAAACCCCCTACTTAACTATTGACAGCAGCAATGACTGCATCTAAAATTAAAACTGTATTCTACTGTCTAACAGACTTTAAAGACAGAAATTTAGTGTATTTGTTTATTTCATGTCTGTGTGGTTGCGATTATGTGAGTGTAGGCACATAAGTGTGTGCATGTGTGTGGTTATGATATTTGACAATGAACTAATTTTTGTTTGCAAGTGTATTAAATGCTTAAAACAAAACAGACATGTTATTTTCTTTTATTCAAATTTGAATTTCCAGTAATTTTATCTAGGCTTATGAGTAGACAACTTATTCTCAATTGTACAATGTCGCTTTTTTGGGGTCATGTGCACTGACACCCTTAGGACTTCAAAATACACTTTTGGAGTCTCAAACCAGACACACAGACACACACACACACACTGTCTGGGAGGTATGCTACTGTATGGGCTGCCAATAAGCAAATGTTAACAATCTAGAGAGATAGCTTACTGCAAGCAATGCATGCAAATTTTGTTTCACTCGCTTGCCAACAGAGATATGTAAACAGGCTTGGAGAACCTAGATATGTGGTTATTTTACCCTAAAGGTCATGTGACTGACATGTATTTAGATCTACTTACTCAGCAGTATGGATAAAATATACATTTTCCATGGCAAGTAATGTTTATTTCTTAATCTTTGTAGACTTGGTTTAAAAATCAGAAAATTAAATGCTATCCCAACTTGATGCAAGCATTTGTCCACCATACTGAAACTTCCCCCGAGAAAACAAGCTGTTCAATAGTGATACATTGCCTTTTGCGCTAACAGTGCCAAACACTATCCTTCCTGAATGAAACCCTGATGTGAACAATGATGATAGCTTCTGAAGCAGATTTTATGAACAATGATTTGAAAACCTGGGTGTAATCAATGATTATATAGCTCACCTCTATGTCAGCCATCATAAACATTACTTATCATGCAGAAAATAAGTTCATACTTAAGTGATGTTGACAATAACATGTTGGCCCCTTGTCTAATTAAAGTCTTTTTTGCAATTTTTTCTCTTCACATTTTAACTTTTAATTGGCAGTATATAGCTATTATTGTGCTGACATATTCTTAAACCATGCAACAAGCAACCAACCTACTTACTTTGGCAGAGCACAAAAGACTTTCAAACAATACAAAAAAGAACATTTTTCTACAATATCAAAGTAGAGGTACTATAACGGGTTGATAAAAACAGAGAATAATTCTGTTTCTGTCATATTTGTTAAAATCATTTTTCTTAAAATCTGCTTAAGAAGCTATTATCATTGTCCACCACTAGAAGCCAGATTTTATTGTGAGAAAATCAGGCTTTGAGTAACCTTGGAGTGACAGCCAGTGGTACAAGCTAGTTCATGCATCAATAATGTCCTTGATTAGCCACTATAGATGAGGCCTCACATGAAAAACAAGCAGCATGCAATCTGCTCATCTAAATCCTGTACTCATTCACATGTACAACCCGTTGAGAGCATGTACAACCTGTTGAGGGTAACCTATCACAATTTACAATTTACAGTCATTCATGTGGTCTCTCTCTCTCTCTCTTTCAGATTCACACATACACACAAACACACATAGACATACAAACACATCTTGCAATAGCTTGATGTTGTTTGAGGTCAGTTGGGTAGGTCCTACATATAGAATACAAATGCAATTTTATAATTCCATAAAAAAAAATTTAAAATAAGTTTTGCACAAGTAAATCTACAAAGTTATAAGCTTTTATTCACTAACCTTTTTCTTTTATCACAAAATACTCTTTTTTTTTTTCTTTTTTTTGTTTTGCAGCCTGAGAGACCTGCACCACCCACCACTGGGGAAGACATCCAGCAGTTTATTAATGAGCAAACAAGCAAAGATACCATATGGAAAACTAAGTGGACCTATGCTGTTTTAGAATCATGGAGAGTCAAAAACAATATGCAAGTCCCTTAGACACCAGATCTTAGTAATATGAGTGTGGAGCAAATGAATTGTCATTCGGAGCATTTCATCCTTGAAGTGTGGGGAAAAAAAGGAGAGAAATATCCCCCCAACTCCTTATATCAATTTATGTGTGGATGTTCAAGGCCGCTGAGAAATGCTAACATATACATAATGAATTTCTTAGATCAGATGGGAGCAAGTTTTTGTTCATGCATGAAAAATGTCTTAGTTGCTGAGATAAAAGAATTGACACATGAGAGCCTTGCATTATTACAACAGAGAAGCACAGCCTGTATCTGATATCTGAAAGTGATAAAAAAATGTTATGGGACAAGGGTGTACTTGGTTCAGCGACTCTATGGCACTTCTGTGGGACAATGTCCTTTTATAACTGCAAATTATTTGGTTTTTGTGGGGCCAATGAGAACAGGAGTTAACTACTGACTAGTTTTCCTTCAGAACATATGAATTTTTAATTATTTTATGGAAAAACTTCTAAAACATACTCACATAGCTAAAACATACTCACATAGTGTTAAGAGGCAGACACTTGTCCCAAAACAAGTTTGACATTACAATGGTGGTAAAGGTATATTACAGCCATATGAACTGCATGTTCTTAAAACTGGAGAAGAATCATTGTACAATAAACTGCTGTGAAGAAGGTATCCACTATGGAGACCAAGTCATGGTAAAAAGAAATGGGGGAATTTTCTGAGACATTTGCAGTGCTGGTGGACTGAAGGACATTATATAAATCACTCCCAGAAAAAAAAGTTTTACATCTCTGTATCAAAAAGAATGTTTCCCGCACTTTTAAACAATAAATCCAGGTCTTTTCCAGATTATTTCCTAGATGAAATTAAATTTTTCAATGTTCACTTATGGCCCTAAAATAAAAATCTGCCTCTATTTTGAGACTCTCTCAAAGCATCCAAGTTCCAACCCAAGTTAGACATCTGACCATGCACTTAAACACAGGATGTGTCATTAGAAACAAGAATAGCTTTAATAAAACAAATATAACAGGGGCAAAAAAAATCTCATCAGCTCATCTGCATAATAATACAAATAAATTAATTTGTCTATCTCATGTGATTTTTGCTTACAAATGCTTACAAGGTTTTTGTTAAAAACTCTGTGTAAAAAAGTTCAAAAATGTGTAAAAAAAATTGAAAAATAAGGTCACAATCACCAAAACCTAAACAGGTCTTGGGACCCACTCAAGGTATCTAAATATTAAATTTGGTCTGGTTTGGCTCAATTGTTTTTCAGCTATCTTGTTACAAGAAAGTGGGATGGACAGCACAAAACCACTGTCTCCATCCCTTAGGGTGGGAAGAGACCCTGGGGGTGGGGGTGGGGGACATAACTAGGGTTGTCACAATTACAGCAAGAGTCCCTCAAAAGGACTGATGATCTACTTGCCGAAAAGAATTTCCAGTACTTCAATATAAGACCATTATTTTCTTTTAACTGCCGAGTGTTAAAACCATCTATAATATTTTTAGCAATAACAATATTTTCAAATTAGCTGCTGTGGTGGACATATTGGATGTAAGATTGGCACCATTTTCATTCATAAGAAGTCTTCTGGTGGAAACCCCATGTTGATGTGACTTTCCATTTTTCAGAAGTAATGATAACAAGATTTCAAGATGGCTGCCATCGTGGCCATATTGGATAGCAGACTGGCACCATTTCCATTTAGGACCAAAAAGAGTTCATAAGAAGTCTTTTGGTCAAAGCAAAATATTGATATGACCAGTTGTCTTGGAGAAGTTTCAATAATTTGTAAAATGGCCATTGTGGTAGCCATATTGAAAGTCAGATTGATACCATTTTCATTTATGACCAACTTGACATCATAAGAAGTCTTTCCGTGAAAACCCCATGCTGATATGACTGTTCATAAAGAAGTAGCGATAAAAAGATTTTGAATTTTGGCCACTGTGGTGACCATATTGGATGTCAGATCAGCACCATTTTCATTTAGGACCAACTAAACATCATAAGTCTTTTGGTGAAAACCCCATGTTGATATGATTTTCTGCTGTGGTGTAGCCATAACAAGATTTTCAAGATGGTTGCCATGGTGGCCATACTGGATGTCAGATTGGCACATTTTCATTTACAACAAACCATACATCATAAGAAGTCTTTCAGTGAAAATCCCATGTTGATATGACCATCTGTTCAGAAGAAGTAGAGCGATAACAAGATTTTCAAGATGGCCACACTGGTCACCGTACTGGATGTCCATGCAGCACCATTTTCATTTCATGGCAATCCTCCAAGTAGTTTGGGATGGGTAGCAATAAGAACTTGTGTTAACAGACAGATGGATGACATATGATTGACAACTGGCCATCCCAAAAGCTCTTCTGGTCTATGACCAGTAGAGCTAAAAAATAGATTTTTTGTCAGTTTCATGTTGCTTATTTACAAGCAATGAAAGCTAAAATATAAAAAAACAGTGAGAAATGCCCAATTTTCCATTGGTAGCGCACTTGCACTGAAAACACAAACTGGAATATCTAATGAAAATTTCTGTATCTGTCAATAAAATATTAAAACTTACATGAGTGTACTTCTTCTCAGTCTGCTGTTTCTCTTGCATAAGATCTCTAACTGTCCCTTTTAGCTGCTGGCACTCTTTAGTACATTCTAACACCTGTGTCTCCAGCTCAGTAACCTGAGAGAACGAATTAAAATGAAACATATTCTTGTTTATGGGTGTAGCAGTAGCAACAGTTTGTAGTTTAATAGTAGCTATAGTAATTATGATGATGGTAATGGTGACAAGCCAGTAATAAAGGAACATGTAGTGTTTTAGTAGAATAACAAAAATGGCTATATAATAGGGTTGCCATGTTAGTTGTAAAAGTAGTAGTAGAAGTACTGTAGTTGTACCAGAAGCAGCAGTAGTAGTACCAGTAGTAGTAGTAGTACATGTAATAGCAGCAAGAGTAATTATTGTACATAGAAGTAGAGGAGGTAGTGGCAATAGCATGTAAAAAAACTAGGTCTCAAGTCTTTAGTCCAATAACAGTAAATAAATGAAGCTACATAAGCTCACATTTTTGAATATCCATTACAGATATGAATGACCTTGAGAAAATCCATTTTTACAGACTTTTACATGCCGAGTCCTTTACATATACAGTCCTTTAAGTTCTTTATGCTGAACTCAAAATGCTGCAGTTAAGAAAACAGAGCCAAAGTCAGATAAAGGTTGTATTACACAATGTATTTGTCAGTCTGTGTTTGTCTAAGTAGACAGGAATCCATCAGTACCTTATTGTGTGCTTCTTTTTCTACAAGGTTCATCTTTTCCTCAAAATAGAGGCGCTGTGACTCAAGCTGATTGGTAAGCAGGTATGTGTACTGGAAAGAGAGACAGGAAAAAGGATGATGCAAAATGAATTATTTACATAGTTACTGTGAAATGTTAGTCTGAACACCACATACCACATTATCTTCCATTAAGAGGCAGTGATAAGGTAATTATTTGTAATCTACTCAAATCTAAAATTTACCCTCTATCATCTCCAAAACACATGTACATCTCTGAAGACTGCTGGACTACAGATTTCAATAGAATAAGGAGGAAAATGAAAGACAATGATTAGTTTAGGCTACATAACTGATATTTAAAGGGCACATAAATCGTTACAGATTTATGTGCCCTTTAAGAATCAGTTCAATTCATTTTCCTTGAATGAAAATATTCACTGATAAACTTAAACTGAATTTTTATAGGAATTTTACTTATATACTATGCATATCACAGTGACCTACTTTTGCTGATTATTTAAACATGAATGAAGCAACTGTAATTTATGAAAGCATGCCTGATTTATGCCATCAAATCTAAAATGATAGAAAAATGAAACTGTTTGGTATTCTCTGGACTATAAAAAAGGCCAAAGTGACCTACTATTTTGCTAAAAAATATTCATTTATTTAAAAGTTTTTAGTAACAGATCAAATCATCACTTACCTACAGAAAACATACATGCATGTACAGACAAACAGATAGACAGTTACTGTACCTCAAGTGTGAGAGAATCGAGTTTCTCCTGCTCCATAGGATGCCCACTCTCGTCCACCTGTACTATCTTCCCATCGGATTTGTTCTGGACTAATCGATGGACGTAGTTTTCCCCAACGTAATCCCAAACCTTGTTGTTTCCCAGCTCCATGGCATATGTATGCTGTGTCTTCTGAAAATGTCTGGAAAAAGATGAAAGACAAATATGATAAATAATCTGAAAAGAATTTTGAAGTGTTTTTATTAACATATTAACCAAAGCAATGACTTTGCTGGGAACATAACTCTGTTCCAGGGCTTGGACATCATCACAGTTTATCATAGATCCAAAGGTAAGATATTTCAAAAAAAAAAACTAATACTAGACTTTTTCAAGTAAGTCAAGTCATGCAGATTTACATATTTTAGAAAGTTCTAGCTGAAGAAAAAAAATAATATTTAAACCTGATTTTTCTGAGTTAAAAAGAAAAAAATTGCAGGTTCTATGATCAGATCTCTGATACAGATTGTAGACTTCATCTAAGATAATCTAAATCAGTTTGGTCTAAGTATCACAAAGACAGATTAAGCTTTGCGCAAATTAGGATAAATCTGATATTTGTCCAAAAGTGGGGTCAGGATACTGAAATTTTAGACCAAACAAAACAAGTGCAATTTTTACTCCCCTGAGCCTGTCATGACAAAGTAAGCAATCTCAAACAACTTCCTCCAGATGTGTAACTGACTATTAATACAAAAGTCATTTACCATCAGACTTCCTTGGATAAATTATTTCCATAATTTCTTGAAAAGGGCAAATTAAAAAAAGCAAATAAAATGAAATGTTACCAGAATGCTATAAACAATTCTTCACAAAAACAGATACTGTAGCAGTAAAATCTGTGTAGTCCTGCCAGGGACCATAAAGCTATATTGGACAATGAGCTTCAATACTAAGTGTTGGTTGGTTGGTTGGTTGTTATGGGTTTAACGCCATTTTTCAGCACATGATAGGCTAAACATGGCAGCCAATATATTTGGTGGAGGAAGAACCCGAGAATACCCCAAGAAGAACCACCGACCCATGTGAAGCTACTGGCAAGCTTTCTCACATACCCATGTTGGTCCAGCCCGAGACTTGAACGCACGAGGACAGAGGTGAAATGTCAGTGATCTGTAAAGGCGAGCGCCTTAGACCACTTGGCCACCCAGGGACCCACTCAATGCTGAATACATTTTAGCAAGGATGAAAGCAGAAAACTGGATTTCACCAACAAAACTTATGTATGGACTTAAAATTAAGTCTAGAATCCATCAATCTGATTGGATGAAATGTAACTCTGACTTAAGTATGACCAAAGTCTACATTTAGGTTCTAGGTCATGTTGATGAAACTTGGGTCAGGTATCTGTAGTATGCAGGAACTAACCATTGTAAAATCATTGCTGACACTAAATCTGTCTAGCATACAAATGAAAATCATGAAACAAAATGCAGATTTGGTAAATTTACCCATTTCAGGGTGTGTAGTATAATCCTGAAAAAGTTAAAGTAATATCAAATGAAACATGTGTGGACTAACTGATACAGTTCCTTGTTAAAGCAACTGTGCATACGGTGTTTTCCCATGATAAACTGCATGGGCCAGAAGTGTAAATTTTCTGAAAATCATCAATGCATTTTTAAATAGAAATTTGCCAAAATTTTGGATAAGTAGGGGATGGGCTTATCATTAAGCATGGAACTATCATGAAGCATGGACTTATCATGAAGTATGGGCTTATCATGAAGTATGGGCTTATCATCATGTATGGGTTTTATCATGAAGCATGGACTTATCATGAAGCAAGGACTTATCAAGTATGGGCTTATCATCATGCATGGGTTTTATCATCCAACATGAGATTATCATGAAGCATGGACTTATCATGAAGCAAGGACTTATCATGAAGCATGGACTTATCATGAAGCAAGGACTTATCATGAAGTATGGGCTTATCATCATGTATGGGTTTTATCATGAAGCATGGACTTATCATGAAGCAAGGACTTATCAAGTATGGGCTTATCATCATGCATGGGTTTTATCATCCAACATGAGATTATCATGAAGCATGGACTTATCATCAAGTATAGGCTTATCATCATGCATGGGTTTTATCATCAAGCATGGGATTATCATGAAGCAAGGACTTATCATCAAGCAAGGACTTGTCATCAAGCAAGGACTTATCATCAAGCATGGTTTTATCATGAAGCATGTGCTTCTCATTAAACATGTGCTTATCATCAAGCATGGGCTTATTTTCAGGCATGGGCTTATCAAGTATGGACTTAACATGAAGCAAGGACTTATCATCAAACATGGGTTTATCATCAAGCAAAGGCTTATCTTCAAGCAAGGACTTATCAGTCAAAGGTTTATCATCAGGTATAAGCTTATCATCAAGCATGAGACTTATCATCAAGCATGGGACTTATCATTAAGCATGGGACTTATTATCAGGCATTGGCTTATCATCAAACATGGGACTTGTAATCAAGCATGGGTTTATCATCAAGCATGGGCTTATCATTGAGCAAGGACTTATTATAAAGTATGGGCTTATCATGAGGCATGTACTTATCATTAAACATGTGCTTATGATCAACCATATGCTTATCATTGGGCATGAGCTTTTCATCAAGCATAGGACTATCATCAAGCATTGACTTATTATCAAGCATGGGCTTATCATTAAGCATAGGCCTATCATCAAGCATGGGCTTATCATCAAACATGGACTTATCATCAAGCATGGGCTTATCATCAAACATGGACTTATCATCAAGCATGGACTTATCATCAAACATGGACTTATCATGAAGCATAGGCCTATCATCAAGCATTGACTTATTATCAAGCATGGGCTTATCATCAAACATGGGCTTATCATCAAGCATAGGCCTATCATCAAGCATTGACTTATTATCAAGCATGGGCTTATCATCAAACATGGACTTATCAAGCACAGGCCTATCATCAAGCATTGACTTATTATCAAGCATGGGCTTGTCATCAAACATGGACTTATTATCAAGCATGGGTTTATCATCAAACATAGGCTTATCACCAAGCATAGGCCTATCATCAAGCATGGACTTATCATCAAGCATGGGCGTATCATCAAGCATGGACTTATCATCAAGCATGGACTTATTATCAATCATGGACTTATCATCATGCATAGGCCTATCATCAAGCATGGGCTTATCATCAAGCATGGGCTTATCATCAAGCATAGGGCTATCATCAAGCATCAAGGATAGGCTTATCATCAAGCATGGACTTGTCATCAAGCATCAAACATTGGCTTATCATCAAGCATGGACTTATCATTGAGCATCAAGCATTGACAGATCATCAATCATCGAAAGATCATCAAGCATCAAGCATTGACACATTGACAGATCAAGCATCAATCATAGACTTATCATCAAGCACCAAGCAATGACTTATCATCAAGCATCAAGTATTGGCTTATCATCAATCATGGGCTTATCATCAAGCATTAAGCACAGGATTATCATCAAGCATGGGGTTATCATCAATCATCAAACATGGGCTTGTCATTGCACATAGCCATATCATGAGAGATTTACAGAATCAAGGTTTGGATGATCCCAGTTAGCTTATTGGAACACTTTCCATTACTGACGCAGAATGAAAAGACACTTCCAACGTCAGTCATCCTTTCAAACTATGTGGGGTTTTACATATTGACAACCCATTGCCTGTTCCCATACAATGGAAAATGTGATGGACAGGAACATTTAACTGGTGGAGGAAACCTAAGTGCCTGGAGAATACCATTATGCCAATGGAAGGGAAAAGGAGACCTATGTTAAATGCAACTCAAGAATGGAGAGGCATAGGTCTGTGGCTTTGACATGGATAATGCTACATTTACTTGAAAAACCAGCATCTCATCCTGTTGTCATGGAGTCAGAATCAGACAGAAATGATACTACCACATACATGTGACAGAACAGAGAGGTCAGCTTAGGACAGATCAGGAGATCTGCAAAATTTGGTCAGGAGTTTTGACTTCAAAAGGGAGAATTATCATCTACCCAATTTTTAACATACAAATAGAAAAAAATTACAAGTACTAAACAAATTTCAATTTTTTTTAATATTAAAATATGTACATCATCTCATCACATCAATCCTTCCACAGTAACTTGTTGCCATTCATACTCTCCATATATGTATCACAATCATTTTTTGCATATCTTAGTAGATCATTGTCTGGATTATATTGGTTGCAGTCCCCATCATTCTTGATCTTAACACTTAGGAGATGATGTATTGTTACTAGATCCAGGTTTTACTCTGGAGTCAGCCTCAATTTTCCTCAGAATAGAAAATGTCCTTTCAGTGTCTGCATTAAAATGTGGCAATGTTAATACAACTCTACTGAGTCCACCAAGAAGTTTAAATGTTTCCTGCCTGTGGGTAGATTCAGGTTGCTGACTGCCTGCCAGAACTTCTCAAGATTGGTGCTATCTGGGTCAAATTTGGGAAGTTCGTCTTAAAATCGACTTTATAGGAATGGCAGAATGCATATTCATGTCTCTTTGAACTTGATTTCAACCACTGGAATTCCTGCTTCCTTCCACTATTGAATTTTGTGTGATATTTTGGTTGTTTAGATTTTGACGTTTTAGCATTGGAAGATCACACACACTACAGATATCGACAAACATTCAATACTAATACCAAACTGACCTGTTTCATGCCACCTGAGCTCTTTAGTAATTACTAATCCAACCATAATCCATTATTGTCTTTTTTAATAATAATGCTGAGTATGCGGGAGATTTCAATCAGTAATAGGAGGGACGGGAGACACCCCTCATCTTGGTAGGTCATGAGATTCACATGTATGCTACCACCTTTTTACTATGAAATTAAGTATGTACTCACCTGTAGGCATGCATTCCCACATATCTGCCACAGCCTATATGGCCACAGATTAGACACATCCAGAGACTCTGAAGAAAAGAGGGATATTACTGTCATGAAAAATTTGTGATGACAATGTACATTAGGCACTCTCAAAAGCACAGATCATGGTGAAAAAAATGCTTTGGAGGTACAAGAGCCTAGATTCTAACACACCTGGAAATGTAGCACTTTGCAGCAATAAAAATCTATGATATCCTGTTGGAAGAGTGGATGTGATTGTGACATCGTGATATTCACTGTTACATTGTGCAATGCAAAATTACATTTTCAACCATTTCTGACAAAGTTTTGAACAGTGTGTTGGAACTGGGAGATTAGTTTTGTGTTTGTGTATTTGAGGACATTACTGGTGGTTTTATTTTTGCAAATACCCATTATATCAGCTCTGTATTTATGATGTTCCCAAACACAAAACCATTATCTTCTAAAACTCGTGCCCTGTAGACTTGAAAAATTGTAGCATCAAATTTGAGCTCAAGCTCAAAGTGTACATTTTTTGACACCCTGTAACATAATTCAGAATTAAATTATTCTAATGCAGTTTCAGGATTGTCTGGTCTTCTACCTCTTCATGGTAGGTTTCAATGACATAGTTATTCTCCAAATGACAAATTAGATTTTTAGACAAGCTTGAGCTTGCATTTCATCTCAACTAGAAATGTGTTCATGGAACACAGATGCCCCAACACAGTGTCTGAAATAACCAAAACACAAACCTTAACCAAGGTGAAACAGGTGAATGGACAGACAGGCAAACAAGGTTAACACTATATGTCTCTACCGCTGTCATGGTTGGACATAAATTGTTCAAGTGTTAAGGTTTATGAAGTTAAAAAAACCTTACAGAATTCCCCTATCAATCTGATCAATTTTTTATTATTTTCATTAATCATCATGCCACAAATATTTGATGACTGGTCTATATTGAATGACAGTATAATAATAATAATAATAATAATAATAATAATAATAATAATAATAATAATATCTTTATTATAGAAACACAATTAGTTGAAGCCTCTTACTATATAAAATATTTAAAAGTATTATCACTCATGTAAAGACAAAGTATACTCGTGCATACACACTCTCTCTCCAGAGATGCTGCCGGGATTTGATCTAAAGGGGGGAGCTCCCCCCTTGTCACCAAAATAAGGGGGGAGTAGAAAAAAAATGAGGGGGAGGAGGAAACAGCCATAGTTCAATATTTATCTAACACATAAATATCTGTCTCTTTCTTTCTTCCTGCTCTATTGAAATCAAAATCCTCAAAAGATGTCTCCTCTAGTTGTATCAGCATTAATCTGTTGATCATTTTTGAGCTTAATTTGTCCCTTATCTGTGTATAAATATTGTTTGGTCTTGAGAACCCCCTTTCACATATGCATAGCTAGCTAAGCCAGCTTGAACAAGTTGGAAAAATGTTCTTTATGGTTATGTACAATTTTCAACAGTTCATAGGTTTTTGTCTCTTGGATATATCTGCTCCAAAATAATATTTTTCACTAACAAGAGCTCTGCCAAAGTTTCACTTTCTTGAATCAGTGCTTTGCTGACTACTACATGTATGCCAGATTTCTCATCTGTTCCACGATTTTGTATTAGGGTTTTAAGTCCATCAATGCCATAGTCAGTTTGTTCAGACAGAGTTATTCTGATCAAAAATAAATATCCTTACTTTTTAATTTCTTTTTAGATTTTTATTTATTCAATAAATCTTAACCCTTAGATTGCTATATAGTTTTGTAGCACAAGATCCCTCAAGGCAGAATTGTTTGAGAAAAGAAATGAAAAATTGCACTCTGCTTTTAAATTGCCTGTACTTTAATTAGGCTTAGTATTCTGCCTTTTTGACATTTAATTTTGAAGGACCGCTTAATAGGGGGTTGACCGGCATGCCTTCTGTTTTCGTCCATCCAGCATGTACATCGGGCTCGTATTCAACATCATTTTCAGGTTCAAAATTACTCACTGGTATTTCCAGTAACACTTTCAGAGCTGCAATAATCTCATATACTTCAAAACTTTAAAAATCATTGTCATCATCGCTATCATCGGCCAGTATTTGCCGAATGAAATCGTCATCTCAAGCTGAACCATGTTGGGAGTCAGCCATTTTTGATTTTCTAGGGGCCCTTACTTGAAACAAGAATTTGTAAAACTTCCTTCATGAATGCAAGCTTCAACCTCGACAATGCTTATTTCAGGGCCCAATGTGCCAATCAAATTTGGTTTAACAACCGTTCACGTCAAGCCGAAGGACTCAGATGTGTAAACAGTTGCGTACCAGAAAAAAGATCGGTAATGAGACAAGCGCTACGAGGGCTCTACTGGCGGCGTGACTTATGCAGCGACAAGCACTTTAAGGGTTAACAGTTAAATAAAAATTGAATACTGTGCAGAGTACATTTTTATATGTGCGACTTTAAACTAATTTGCGGGAGTTCTCACGCATCACTGAATTCCAAGTGCATGAATTCGTACAAATTTTGCGCGATTCGCGCACTCGTGTGCCCTGGCAGCATCTCTCTCTTGCAAAGTACTCAAAAGTAAACACACTTGCATAGACATTAGTAAAATATATTAGGGCAGCAGGGGGGTTTAATTATATATATATAAATTATTATTTTATCCATGGAACAATTCTGTTTTGAAATGCAACAATGGAGGATCCTGACTGATTTCCTTTGGAATGCAGTGTAGTAGGATTACATCTGATTCTTAGAAAAATAATGTACCCTAACATATTTGTGTATTACACAACTGCTGTCATAATTATCAAACTACCACAAGACAATAATGAGTTCAATATGGTGTCAAAATGCAAGAAACTCTAAACTACAGCCAAACCTACCTTAAGGTCACCTTTATCAAGCAATCACCTGTCTTAAACAGCCAATATTTCAAAATCCCATAAACCCAAAAAACTTAAAAAAATTAACCTCAATTAAGCAACTACATTTCTTTAGATGCCACTTTTTGGAGAAAATAAATCCCCCTCCTATCAATCTGATGCAGGTATGGCTCGATGTAAGGTTGTTTAAGTTTCCTAGGCCAGCTAGTAAGTGGCTTCCCAATGCCGACACTGCGCTGTGTCGGCAAATTCCAACTTTTCGATAGGCAATGCATTCTGACGTCACACCCCAACATCAATGTCCAAAATATCTAAAATGGGGGGGGAAGAGTCAGAGGAAACTGGATCGAATGTGCAAGTTTATTTTTCATCATGATGCCCTTTTATACCGATTTCGGTTTTATATCAATTGCATCATATGCTAAAAATCAGCACCAGGCATACATTAAAAATCAATTTTGACTGCATCATGCATATTTTATAAATTAAAAATAACCCACCACCAGGTATAATATTTTAATTGTAGTGCCGTCCAACCCTCCAACATCATCATTTCTGGAATAGCCCTAAGCTGAAATTCATATCATCCATGTTCTTATTAAATGGAGTATTCTTATATGATTCTTAATAGCATTTTGTTCAGGGCTGTTCCATTTACTAGGGAAGGCAGTTTTTTTAAAAATATATGCCAGGGTACTCTGATTATATTAAGTGGAGTATTCTTATATGATTTTTAATGGCATTTTGTTCAGGGCTGTTCCATTTACCAGGGAAGGCAGTTTTTTATTTTTTATATATATGCCAGGGTACTCTGATTATATCAAGTGGAGTATTCTTATATGATTCTTAATAGCATTTTGTTCAGGGCTGTTCCATTTACCAGGGAAGGCTGTTTTTTTATTATTTATATATATGCCAGGGTACTCTGATTATATCAAGTGGAGTATTCTTATATGATTCTTAATAGCATTTTGTTCAGGGCTGTTCCATTTACCAGGGAAGGCTGTTTTTTTATTATTTATATATATGCCAGGGTACTCTGATTATATCAAGTGGAGTATTCTTATATGATTCTTAATGGCATTTTGTTCAGGGCTATTCCATTTACCAGATTAGGCAGTTTTAAAAAAAATATATGTTAGGGTACTCTGATTACTCAAAGATTTCATATAAAAATAATACAAATTTCTAAATTGCATTTATGGGTGACTACTCTATGTTGAAAGTGCCTTCCTTGGGTCCCAAGTAAGTTTTACTGGAACAGCCCTCATTATATTATCTAAATATATAAATTATATTTAGGCATCATTCAATTTTTACAACTTGCATACAATTCCAGAGTGCTAGATAAGAAGCATATTTGCATATTTTATGCAAAGAATGCAAAACAATTTAATTTTAAGCATTTAGCACAAAGTTGTCAGCATATTTCTCCTGCAATATTATTATGGTCCATTCAATCAATATAAACTGTGATCAGGACGAATTCCAGATTTTTCATGCACATTTGAAATAATATTAATGAATCAAAGTGAGAACACTCATCTAAAAGAACCAGATAATCAAACACACCCTAAGTTAGTCTTGGTCACTAAGCTGTTTGATACTTTGTCTAAAGCATAATAAACATCTTGCTGGTTAGGACTCAGTCTGCTATCATAAGCTTCTTTTGTAATGCACTACTGACAATTTTAAAAATGCAATATGGTGGTTCCAAACCTGGGAGTAAAATACCAAATATAATAAAAACCTTATTCAGAGCTCTGTATTTAACACATTCATAGGAAAATTTATTTAGGGGTCAAGTGGAATGTGTATTGTACTATACCTCAGGAGATCCACATTTCGAACATCTATTATCAGCTACTTCCTCTGGGGTCTGAACATATCGACATACTGGGCAACTGAAATATGATCAAAATATCAGTACATTTAAATATGTAACCAATCAAATATCACATATTTAAATTTGTAACCAATCAAATACCACATATTTAAATGTATAACCAATCAAATATCACATATTTAAATGTATAACCAATCAAATATCACATATTTAAATGTATAACCAATCAAATGTCACATATTTAAATGTATAACCAATCAAATGTCACATATTTAAAATGTTAAATTGCTTATACTAACTTAGTATATATTTCAAGCCCATGGAGATACTACAAGTGTTACATGTAATGAGGTGTCTTGTGGCTAAACAGCATAATTATTCTGCTGACACAGGTGAGACAGGAACTGCAGTTCTATACAACCAATGATGTACAAGATATATGACTTTCAAGACTTTAACAATGCAATGTAACACTGTTGATGCTGCCATGACCACCATCACCTTGGCTACCAGAAAAGTGGAACTTATGCCATGCCATTCACGTGACACAAAATAATTTCGGCTTAAGACAGACTTATACTGTGAATCACTTTAAATTCATGGGGTACCAATTTTTGTGGTTTTCAAGGGTAAACTAGACCACAAATTTAAAGTCACAATGAAACACATACCAAGGTGATACTGAAAGCACCCCTCTGACCCCCAGCTGTACCCAATAGTAAAGCATCACTAATTTGTGTGCTTGTTTTAATACCAGTAGTATTTATATTGCTGAGAAATATATATCATATGTTTATGAAAGCTGATGAACAATGGAAATTTACTGATTACAATTTATTCACATGCAAAATTTCATAAATTGAAAGCTCTAATGCAATGACTCTGTCTGATGCTATAGTAATAAATTACTCATGGTTTGTATCCTTCTTAACTTTCCAAAGAACATATTGCATCCATTTATAATAATTAATACTCTCTTGAACTTTATGCAATCAAATGAAATTAGGAAACATTTTTTGAAACACTATGGTATTAAAGTTCAAGAAAATTTAAACACACATACTCTTGAATTATGTTCGTCTTTATTAATCTATGAACATATCCGTAATGAATGGATCATGAAGAACTGTGTTACCTAATGTTCCATACTGAATATATATATATATATGTGTGTGTGTGAAAGCAATTACCATGTCTAATTCAAATATTTCAAATATTAGTTGTATCATAAACAAACCAAAATGTTTTACTGCATTTTTAATATTCTACTGATCACAAGAACTATTCACTATTCTGCTGAGCAAACGGAACACAAAAGCTCAATTTTATTATTGAACACATTTCTTACATATAACTAACTTCTGAATAAACAATCAGCAAATCAGTCCCACTCTCTCAAAGCCCTTTTTATTCATGGCCGTCCAAGGTGACATTTTGTCATGCATAGACATAATCCAATTTGTATGAACTGCCGTAAGAATGTATGTCTTCAGGTTGATTGAGACTTTATCTGAGAGTACATCTCCACTGTCCTCCCGTTCATTTAACTGAGAAATAACTTGACATATAAATCCCGATCCAGGGTTGCATATGTCTGTCACAACAGTGGCATGATGCCATTTTCCCTTAAACAAAACAGCAAGTGCTTTGAAATTGTAAAAAAGCAAAAGTGCCTTTCAAGTTTCCCACTTTTTTTTACCACTGTCTCAGTGGCATTGTGATACTTGAGAGAGTGTAACTCAATATTAACAGAACTGTTTATATATGGAAACGATAGACCTGGTCCCCTGTCTTTGTTTTAGCACCTAATCCCTATTTGTCAAGAGTGTATGTTTTGAGTGTTGGTCATTAAGAACACTGAAAAAAATAACTGCAGTCTTAATACAAGTAATGGAATTAACATTCTCCTCCTATGGCCAAAAGGAGAAAGCAGCTAAACAACTCTACCAACCTTGTATCTCCCCATTGTGCCAAACACTTCATGTGAAAAGCATGATTGCACAAAATTGTCAAAATTCCATCCACAGACTCCTCCTGAAAAAGAGTATTAATGAAACATGATTACAATTACCAAGCCTCTGTAACAAGTATTTAGACTTGTTAAAATAGCACCATGTGTAATTCAAGAGTTATTAGTTCATAACAACAGAAACAACTTAATTATGTATTCAAGCACCCTTCATGTGTGCTTCAACAATGGTCCAAATAAAGTTCTGTTATTTATTTCTTGATATTCGTTATTATTTTTATAACTATTTGTAACTATAAGAATTGAACTTCATATTTTATAGGATCCATGAAATCATGATACTTGAAAATCAATTACATGTTATGCTTGAGAAAAAAACAAACTAGAAGGCAGAGTCTCAGGCTGCTGAAATACAGCCATTGAGACCAAGTCGAGCAAAGTTCGTATCACTAAGATGCTGCAAACCAGTTGTTGTGTGTCAAGGAAGGATTTCTGGTCCATGTGTACAGAGGAAGGTTTAAATAATCTCTGTCGACAGCTTGGTCTTTAGTATAAAAGACTGGCATGTGCATTTTATAGAAAGCTGGGCTGAAGAATAGCATGCGTCGTCATTGCAAGACTTCTAAAAATTGATGCAAGGAAGGCGAAGTCTTCTCATCATTGTTGCATCGAGGAAAGAAGATGGCAATTGTGTGTGCTTTCGAACTCAGATGAAAAAAGTGATAGCAAAGCCTCCTGTAAAGGTAGCAATGACTAAGCAGGTTCTCAGGAACAATGAATGTGGCTGGGAACCTGTCGATGCTGGGACACAGTGATCTCTGCGTGTTCACTACATGTCATCAAAGGTCTGAGAGATGGCTACCAAGTGTTAAGGAATGGTGAGTTGCAACAGCCAGTACTGGGTTGTGGCAGAGCCAGGACTAGTGATAGACCTGTCTGGTGCCAGTTCATGATGCTTCCATGGGTCTGGTACTGAATTGTGTGAGATGGTACACTGAATCTGAGGCAAGTTATGCTGGACGTCTACAACAGAACTGGAGCTGGAACTGGCATGAATGGCTGTCGGACACGGTCTGCATCTTAGGGCCAGGAATGGGTATATTGAGAAAATAGATCATCATACCCAGAGACAGTAGTAGAAAGCACAGGTTGAGGCTGTGCTGGAGATGGAATGGACATGATCCAGGGCCAGCTGATGTCTGGTGCTGAAGTCTGGTACTGGCTATCCCAGGAATGAACACCAAAGCCAGTAACATGGTTTGTATGTGGTGATTTTATGTCCAGAACTGGTGGGCTGCCATACTATGTTTGTACTGTCCTGGTAGTCTGTGCTGTGATAGTATACTCTGGTTGTGGCACTGTGGGTACTGACAGGGCTGTAACTGTGTGAGAAGCCAGTGACAGCAAATATTGCCAAATCTTTATCTACATGGACAATCTTTCCACCTCCAGGTATGTGATGTAATACTAATGTTATTGTGTAGAAACCATTTTTTCCCTTTCAGTCACAGTGATCTTGACCTTTGACCCTGAAATCAATAGGGTTCTTCCTTACAATTGCAAACTATTCACAAAGTTTGGTAACCACAGATAATGAAGAACTCGAGTTAATAAGTGAAAACCATTTTTCTTCTTTCAGAGTGACCTTGATCTTTAATATACTGACCCCAAAACTGATACGGTTTTTCCCTACCCCAAGTGGAAGCCATCTGCAAAGTTTGATAATGGTATATTGTGGTGAACTAGAGTTATTGTGCAGAACAATTCTTCTTCTCTCAGTCACAGTGACCTTGACCTTTTGATCCCAAAATCAATAGGATTCTTCCTTACCTCAAGTCCAAGCCAACTACAAAGTTTGGTAACTGTAGATGGTGGAAAATTCAAGTTATCGTACTTCCATTCAAACTGACAAAAAGACACAAAGGGGATGGTGTTAGTGAGGCTTCATGTAAAAGACACAAAGTGGATGGTGTTAGTGAGGCTTCATGTAAAAGACACAAAGTGCATGGTGTTAGTGAGGCTTCATGTAAAAGCATGCTGACAAAAAGACACAAAGTGGATGGTGTTAGTGAGGCTTCATGTAAAAGCATGCTGACAAAAAGACACAAAGTGGATGGTGTTAGTGAGGCTTCATGTAAAAGCATGCTGACCAGGCATAAGCAGAAGTAGTATAAATCTGGCATTATTCTCTCTATGGGGAGTTTACTCTCAACTGACTTCTGTCTCACAAGCAGATGATTTTTTATTACATTGATTGCTAAAACAAGCCAAAAGACAAGATGAAAGTCTTTCTTAGCTTGGAAGGGCTGGATTTGCAAGGTATTGAATGTAATCCTAATGTATTATGATTGGGTAATATATCTGAAGAAGAAATCAGTGTTGTACCCCAAGTGGAGGACTTTGGGTTTCCTGCAATTTTTAGTTCTATGTCCCCCATTGCACCTCCTGGGCATGGTTTTGAATCTCGTGTGTGTGTGTGTGTGTGTGTGTGTGTGTGTGTGTGTGTGTGTGTATAGTTTAGGGAAAAATATAAAATCTGTCTACCATTTTTCTTAGGTGCAAATACATGTATTAAAAATTTGCACATATTCACTTCTATCTATGTTGGTGCTAGCAGTCAAAATTTTCAGAAGGTGATTCATTTTAATTAAAACAACAAATTTTGCAACTGAAATATATAAGGTTTGTTCTGCTGAGTTACAATGCCAAGTAACTTTACTGAGTTACAATGCCAAGTAACTCAACTGAGTTACAATGCTAAGTAACTCAACTGAGTTACAATGCCAAGTAACTCTACTGAGTTATAATGCCATGAAACTCCACTGAGTTACAATGCCAAGTAACTCAACTGAGTTACAATGCTAAGTAACTCTACTGAGTTACAATGCTAAGTAACTCTACTGAGTTACAATGCCAAGTAACTCTACCAAGTTATAATGCCATGTAACTCTACTGAGTTAAAATGGAAAGTAACTACTGAGTTACACTGCCAAGTAACTTTACTGTGTTACAATGCCAAGTAACTCTACTGAGTTACAATGCCAAGTAACTGACTGCCAATAGTGACAAGTATTTTTGAGGATGAGTTAGTGACAAAAAATACTGTTTCTGAAGGGAAAACTTGCAGAAATACATAGCTTAAAACTTAATCAATCAATTATTAGTTTGAAAAAAAATCTGAGAAAAAGGAAATTATTAAATGTGAAACACTAGTTGAGAAATGCAAAGAGTAAAGTTAAATGACTGTAAAATCCAAACCTGAAAATTACATAGTGCAGCTCTTTTTATATAAACCAGATATTTGAATATGTCAGTGTTATATTGAGTTACTTGGTAAAACTTGTATCACAATAATGTAAGCATCCACACAAAAAAACGGTAGCACTGCAAAAGCAAATTAAATCATCTTATCTTTACTAGTGTTACAAGTATTGTCAACTATTTTTCTTTGTACCTTTGAAATTTTGCATGTCCCCCAAATTTGAAGGACACAGGGACACAGTGACCTTGAGATCCTAGGTGCAACATGGAATCAGGATGTAGGACATTCTGATAAATATAGCTCCACTTTTTCTGTGCACTTACCATTCTCTCTAGACACACTGGGCAGTTTGGGAGTTCTGTTAACCCAGGCACTGGTAGGCTTGCTCCCTGTAAACATGAAAATTAAATTTACAAATTACATTCAGAATTTACTAAAATCCAAGGCAGAAACATTATAAAGTATATAACATTGTTGAGGATTTCCCTTGACTATTCTTGATTTAAAGGAGCCCACAGCTTTTCAAGATCACTAAGACACTTTATGCTGTTACTAGACAGCCATTTCAATAAAATTTTCCAAGAATGGATGAAACACATCCTTTATTTACTGCTACCCTATCCCCCCTCCATTTGGAATGAGAAATTTGAAGCTGCTGTATTCCTTCCCAAAATAAATTTGAAACTAATATTAAGAGTGTTTGTTGCAGTGCCCAACAATGGAAAGCACTCGTCTTATCACCTAAATACACCTAGATCATCCAGTTTGTCTTCTTTAGTTTTGGGGAAATCCTTATGTTCCAAAAATAGTATAATTTATACTCAGTGATACATTATGTGGCTTTTGATAATAAGACTCGCTTTTCCCTAAATTGTAAACATGTACTTTGTTCAGATGATTGTCTTGATTTTATACTGGGTCTATTTTAGGTTCATCAAAAATCATCTTATAATGAAGTGTGGGCCATGACAGCACGTGATCTCTACACTCTTCTTTGCCAAAGCTCAACTTAAGTATTGGCTGCTGCATTTACCACAGTGACCTTGTTGCTGGTTTGTTAACATCGTGATACAAGTGCATGATAAACAATGTAATGCATTAGTTACATGCTAATTTGCCTGTCTGATACAAGTGCATGATAAACAATGTAATGTATTAGTTACATGCTAAATTGCCCGTCTGATACAAGTGCATGATAAGCCATGTAATGTATTAGTTACATGCCAAATTGCCTATCCGATACAAGTGCATGATAAGCAATGTAATGTATTAGTTACATGCCAAATTGCCTGTCCGATACAAGTGCATAGGCAATGTAATGTATTAGTTACATGCCAAATTGCCTGTCCGATACAAGTGCATGATAAGCAATGTAATGTATTAGTTACATGCTAATTTGCCTGTCTGATACAAGTGCATGATAAGCAATGTAATGCATTAGTTACATGCTAATTTGCCTGTCTGATACAAGTTCATAAGCAATGTAATGTATTAGTTACATGCCAAATTGCCTGTCCGATACAAGTGCATGATAAGCAATGTAATGTATTAGTTACATGCTAATTTGCCTGTCTGATACAAGTGCATGATAAGTATCTGGGGCTGATTTAGAACAAACTTTGCCAGCAAGTCAAACAAATCCTTGTCGTGACCTGTATCCCCTCTACCATGATGTTTGAGTATTGGAAATCATGGAGCAGTTGCCCCTGATATTAATGAGAGCTAACTTCTTCTCCTTGAAAAACCACAGAAGAAAAGTAAGCAAGTTGAGAGATCTAGACCTACAAATGGGACATGTTGCTGTCCTTGTATCTGTCCCTAAAGACATGCCATTTTCCCTCGTACACCTTCAAAGTGGAGGATCTTCTAGCTTGTGAGATCCTCTCCATAACTTAAGGGCAAAGTACCATTCTGTGCAAGGCTCTCCCAACAAGAGCCAAGCATGTAGGATGAGATTGTCTGAGCAGGAATGAGAAACCTGTGACTGGGGTTGCTGTAGCATGCTGGTCATCATCGGGACCTTCCTGGGGACATCTATCACTAGATCAAGTAGACTGTTCCCCCAAGACCTGTCCCACATGAGAGAGACTATCATAACCACTTTGCAGGTATGGCACTAATTTACTGCATTACTCTCTGTATCAGAACAGTTGGTGGAAAGGCATAGCTCCAAAACCACTCTGAACTGACTGCCAGAGCATCCACGGCATACACCTCTGGGTCCAGAACTGGAGAGACACAGGTAGGCAGTTTGTGGTTCCACCTCCTACAAAGAGATCTATCATTGGATGCCCCCACAGTACGCATATCCAATGAAAGATTGACAAATGAAGGTATCACTCTGTGTGAAGAGTCTGTTCCCTTCTTGATGAGTCATCTAGGACACTGAACCTGCCAGGATTGTGTCTGACCTGCACTGTAATCCTGTGTTGGAAGCACCAGCAGAGAAAGTCCCAGACAAGGAGGCAAAGATCAAGCGATTTCATCCCCACCCTGCACTTGAGAATGTAGGTCACCACCAGAGTTGTCCAACATAACAAGGATTACCATTCCACAAAGTAGGTCCTCCAGAAATGACAGGCATTCATTATAGCTTTCTTTTCCAGTTGATCATGATGAAGCGAGCAACAGGTGGGCTCCCCAACCATATATACTGGTGTCTGAACAGACAATAATCTCCAGCTGGGGGAGACAGGAAAAGTCCTGCCATAAGTCATTGTTGGTCTCACCACTGACAGAACTGTTTTATCTCGGTCAGCTTTTTATCTCTATACTGATGTTGAGAGTGATGCAGTGTGATGCTACTCGTCCCGCAGCTTAAACAGGATAAACATCCAGTATGAGGGTAGCCACCTAAATATGGAAAGGGGAGGTTATTTGTGAGTTTCTTCCCTTTATCTATATGATATAGAGATGAGAAAGATGTCCTAATATTAATGTGATCGGACAAAATAGTGATACATATTCCCCTCCTACCAAAGAAGGTTAAGGGATAAAGGTGTTAAAATGTTTTAATTCTTGATTAATACTCATAACTTAATGAAGATCAGTGAAACAGCATTTGGTCTATTATCAATGCTATTACTACAACCCTTATCAATGCTATTACTACAACCCTTATCAATGCTATTACTACAACCCTTATCAATGCTATTACTACAACCCTAATCAATGCTATTACTACAACCCTTATCAATGCTATTACTACAACCCTAATCAATTCTATTACTACAACCCTTATCAATGCTATTACTACAACCCTTATCAATGCTATTACTACAACCCTTATCAATGCTATTACTACAACCCTTATCAATGCTATTACTACAACCCTTATCAATGCTATTACTACAACCCTTATCAATGCTATTACTACAACCCTTATCAATGCTATTACTACAACCCTTATCAATGCTATTACTACAACCCTAATCAATGCTATTACTACAACCCTAATCAATGCTATTACTACAACCCTTATCAATGCTATTACTACAACCCTTATCAATGCTATTACTACAACCCTTATCAATGCTATTACTACAACCCTTATCAATGCTATTACTACAACCCTAATCAATGCTATTACTACAACCCTTATCAATGCTATTACTACAACCCTAATCAATGCTATTACTACAACCCTTATCAATGCTATTACTACAACCCTAATCAATGCTATTACTACAACCCTAATCAATGCTATTACTACAACCCTTATCAATGCTATTACTACAACCCTTATCAATGCTATTACTACAACCCTAATCAATGCTATTACTACAACCCTTATCAATGCTATTACTACAACCCTGATCAATGCTATTACTACAACCCTAATCAATGCTGTTACTACAACCCTTATCAATGCTATTATTACAACCCTTATCAATGCTATTACTACAACCTTTATCAATGCTATTACTACAACCCTTATCAATGCTATTACTACAACCCTAATCAATGCTATTACTACAACCCTTATCAATGCTATTACTACAACCCTAATCAATGCTATTACTACAACCCTTATCAATGCTATTACTACAACCCTTATCAATGCTATTACTACAACCCTTATCAATGCTATTACTACAACCCTTATCAATGCTATTACTACAACCCTAATCAATGCTATTACTACAACCCTAATCAATGCTATTACTACAACCCTAATCAATGCTATTACTACAACCCTAATCAATGCTATTACTACAACCCTTATCAATGCTATTACTACAACCCTTATCAATGCTATTACTACAACCCTAATCAATGCTATTACTACAACCCTAATCAATGCTATTACTACAACCCTTATCAATGCTATTACTACAACCCTTATCAATGCTATTACTACAACCCTAATCAATGCTATTACTACAACCCTAATCAATGCTATTACTACAACCCTAATCAATGCTATTACTACAACCCTAATCAATGCTATTACTACAACCCTAATCAATGCTATTACTACAACCCTAATCAATGCTATTACTAGAACCCTTATCAATGCTATTACTACAACCCTTATCAATGCTATTACTACAACCCTAATCAATGCTATTACTAGAACCCTTATCAATGCTATTACTACAACCCTAATCAATGCTATTACTACAACCCTAATCAATGCTATTACTACAACCCTAATCAATGCTATTACTACAACCCTAATCAATGCTATTACTACAACCCTAATCAATGCTATTACTACAACCCTAATCAATGCTATTAATACAACCCTAATCAATGCTATTACTACAACCCTAATCAATGCTATTACTACAACCCTTATCAATGCTATTACTACAACCCTAATCAATGCTATTACTACAACCCTTATCAATGCTATTACTACAACCCTAAAACCATACAGCAGTGTATCTGTGTTTCACCTAAACATCCATTCTCCTACTCTTCTGCCCTGCAGATGAATTAAATTTCTTATAACTTTATGCACAGCTACAGCTATATTCCTACCCTGAACTTTTATGGAAGCCACTGTGGCTCAGTGGTTAGCATGTTAGACTTGCAACCAGAAGGGTACGAGTTCGAATCCTGGGCAAGATACTTTAATCTACTTGCCTTGGCATGATATAACCTTCAGGTGTTTATGTACCATTAAACAAAAGTCTCTCAAAGGGGCTGATGCTCAACTGTTGGAAATGAATTTCCAGAAATGCAAGATAAGACCACTTCTTCTTTTTAACTAATGAGTGTTGAAACCATCTCTGATATTCTTGAGCGATGAGATTTTCAAATTAGCCGCTGTGGCAGCCATAATGGATGTAAGATTGGCACCATTTTCATTTCGGACAAACTATACACAATTAGAAGACTTTTGGTGAAAACCCCATGCCAACATAACCATCCATTTAGGAGAACTAGTGACAAGATTTTCAATACTAACTATATATCATAGAAAGTCTTTTGATTAAAACCCTATGTCAATATGACCATCAATTCTGGAGGAGTAGGGGTAACAAGATTTTAAAGATGGCCAGCATGGTGGCAACACTGGATGTCAGATTGGCATCATTTTCATTCAAGATCAACTAGACACCATAAGAAGTCTTCGGGTGAAAACCCCATATTGATATGTCTTTCCATTTTGGAGGAGTAGCTACAAAAAGATTTTCAAGATGGTTGCCTTGGTGGCCATATTTGAGGTCATATTGGCATAATTTTTATTTAGTAGCAACTAGATATCATAAGAAGTCTTCTGGTGAAAACCCAGAGTCAATATGACTTTCCATCTTGGAGTAGCAATATGATTTTCGACATGGTCACTGTCGTAGCCGTATTGTATATCAGATCAATTTAATTTTTAAGACAAACTAAACACCATAAGAAGCCTTCCATTGAAAACCCCATGCCAATATGTTTCACCATTCAGGAGGAATTGTGATAACAAGATTTTCAAAATGGCTGCTGTGGTGGCCATATTGGATGTCAGATTGGCACCATTTTCTTTTAGGATCAAGTAGACATCACAAAAAGTCTTTTATGACCATCCATTCAGAAGTAGCGATAACAACATTTTGATGATGGCTGCTGTGGCAGCCATATTGGTTGTCTGAGGGGAACCATTTTAATTTAGGACCTACTAGACATCATCAGAAGTCTTCTGGTGAAAACCCCATGTCAATATGACTTTCCGTTCAGGAGGAGAAGTGATAACAAGATTTTCAATATGACTGCCGTGGTGGCCATACTGAACATCATATTTTCCTTTAGGACCAACTAGACATCATAAGAAGTCTCTTACTGAAATCACCATGTTGATATGACCACCTATTCAAGAGGAGCAGTAATAAGATTTTCAAGATGGCCTCTGTGGTAACTATACTGTGTGTCTGGGCAGCACCATTTTCATTCAGGACCAACCTGACATCATAAGAAGTCTTCTGGTGAAAACCCCATGTAGATAGGACTTTCCGTTCAGGAGAAGTAGCGATAACAAGATTTTCAAGATGGCTGCCATGGTGGCCCTATTGGGTGTCAGATCAGCACCATTTTCATTCAGGACCAACCTGACATCATAAGAAGTCTTCTGGTGAAAACCCCATGTAGATAGGACTTTCCGTCCAGGAGAAGTAGCGATAACAAGATTTTCAAGATGGCTGCCATGGTGGCCCTGTTGGGTGTCAGCTCAGCACCATTTGCATTTAGGACCAACTAGACATCATAAGAAGTCTTTTAATGAAAACTCTATGCTGATGAGACCATCCATTCAGAAGGAGTAGCGATAACAAGATTTTCAAGATGGCTGCTGTGGTGGCCATATTGGATGTCCGAGCAGCACTATTTGCATTTAGGACCAACAAAACCTTGGGATAAATGTGTGTATAAAGTATCATGGCAATTCTCCAAGTAGTTTAGGAGGAGTAATGATAACAAATCTGCAAACAGATGGATGGACATTTGGCAGATGAATCCCAGACAATGGACAACAGGCCATCTCATAAGCTCTTCTGGTCTACGACTAGTAGAGCTAACAAAACCAAACTGAACTTTAAATATTTATTATCTAATGGTATAAAGAGGCACATAACAGTGAAACCCGGTTTAGTTGCCATCTGAATATAGCACCCAGCTATTTCTAGTGAAAGTGACCAGTTTGTGGTCCCCTCCAGCTTAAATATTTTGTCTGTATCTAGCTTCCAGCTGTCTAACCTCTCCAGTGACAACTAGTTTTTGGTCAAATAGACCATGTTCATGGCAAACACCAACCTGCGTCATGTGTGTTTGTCCACTATACATTAAATACCTCCACCTATCTATTTCTATCTGGCATATTATCAGTATATGTCTTTCTATTATTCACTGCAACTTTCTCTCTAACTACAGGGAAACTTCCTTAAATTGTTGTGACCAAACATTGGATATTTTACAGATATGGCCAGTATACAGAGGTATAATTAGTATTGGAATAACCTCAACGGGACTAAAATAGGTCACTGTGGCTTGGATGCAGAGAAGGCCAGGTTACAGAGGGTCTGGTTTAGGAAGTCTAACTGCACATTATGCTTAAATGTATATGAAAGTCGCTTTTCTATAAAGACCACTTTAAGCTGGTCCCTTGAGTAGTCATTGAACACAGGTTTGAACATATATATATATATATATATATATATATATATATATATATATATATATATATATATATATATAGTGGCCACCCTTTCTGCAGCAGGAAAGTGGCATTGTTAGAGGGGTGGCCTTTCTAGAGGGGAATCACACAGATGTGAGTAATAACTACATATAAAGTATGAAAGGTGTAACTAATTATTAAATATTTAATATTTTCATTTAAATGTTATCAGGTTATGGACTTAAAGTGATCAAACTCGTATCAATGTTATTTAAAATAATTATGAATAATCATCAATCTTAGTGCAAAACCACCTTGTCAACAAAATCTGGGCAAAAACATTTGGCTGTAACTAACCCTGTCCATTGATTCTGTTTTTGCACTCACTGCAGTTGAATATATATCATCTGAATCTTTCTGACATCAAATTTCTCAGTGGTGATCAAAATACTCTCCCTCTTTTTGTTAAGTCAAATTGCTTTCACTTTTTGTTCTAAACTGAGAATGTCTAACAACATTTTGCACTTTCTGCAACAACTTATTCCTTCACTGGCAATTTAGAGTTATTACACTAGATGCTCTGTGTTTACAAAGAAAGTGAGCTTGTCACATGACTTTATTTTTAAAAAAATTCTTAGGCTAGTACCCTTTGAAATACATTTCAAAATCTTTGAGATGAAGCCACAATGGGTCAATGGCTAACATACCATTTTACTATCTGGCGACCGGATGTCACGCTGACTTGAGTTGAACAATAATGTGCTTCTCGACGGTTAGCTTTTGTCATCTTGATAATTATTGGTGGCAATAATAGCCAGTAATTATCAAAGGGACAAAACCTAACATCTAAGAACACACTGCAGTATGGATAATCGGATTACTTACCTCTTTGTATGGATTAAAGTTACTTTATCAGCATGTTGGAGATTTCTATCTGTAAAAAAACATTATGTTGTCACTTGCAAGGGGTAAATCTGAGTTTTTGCACTAATAAGCTGGCAGTGTTAGAGGGGTGGCCATCCTTGCAGGGTACTTTTGAACATAAATTCGGAGGTGCCGTGGGATTCTGGCCGTATAAAGTGTGTATATGTATGTGTATATATAAATAAAAAGTAGTGAAGGAAATAGTCACAAACCTCAGATTCTTTTAAGATTTCTACTTTGGCTATATACACCATGTGGCAGACATCATTCTCTATTGAGTTGTAGTATGCGTTGTTGTAGTTGTTGAAGAATTCATCTGCGAATTTCTGAAAATGAGAATTGATCACCCATTGTTTTTGGATTGAAACAATGGCATATATATATAAATGAAAAGCACACAAAGAGGATCAGTACAAAATCTGACTCCTCATTCTAAATATATCTACAACACAAGGAATGCTTCCAATTACTTCTGGCTTTAAAATTGTGAATGGCACATTTCATGTACCAATAAAACTGTCATTACAACAACAGTTCTTACCAAAGTGACTCTGATGACTTGCCATCCCCAATCCCCTCCACTCTTCATTATATATTTCTACCCCCAATCCACCCTGCCCCACCCAAACCAGTCACATTCAAAATTCTTTATGACATGTCTTCCTGCTGCGACTGAATTTATAAAGTTTGATCAACAAATATTTGAAAATGTCATAGTGGTGGTAGGGTTTAATGGTATGTTATCACAATACTGGCGCCAATTAAAAGTAAAGTTCTAACAATATAAATATAAAGAATTGGAAGAAAAAAAACTACAAAGATAATGCCTCCCCCCCTCCCCCCCAAACAAAACCCTTGAAGTCCTAAACAATAAAAGTTAAACGGTGAAGATGTAAAATTCTGTAAAAGCCATATTAGTTAAAAGGCAAAGAAAGATAAAACATGTAAAATCCTTATATGGTCTAATTGTCTTCTATAAACTGCATTTCCTCAAAAAGTCCTAGATTTTCACTCGTGGTATATCATTACAAACTTTCTACACTGAGTTCACCAAAATCAATTTGGCTCACAGGGTGGAAGTCAACACACTTGACAAGAATGTGTTCCACTGTCAGAGGACAATGGCATGGTATGCACTGTGGTTGAGGTTCACCCTTCAGGAGGTATGCACAAATCAGCTATGTGTGTATGATATGCAATCAGCACAATACCACTGAATCTCTGCACATTGTTCTATATGAGGGATGCCACACTGCAAGTGGATCTGGTGTTCTGAAGCTTGTTTGCGGAATTTTCAATCCACATATTTTGCCAAGTATGATGAACAAGATGATTTATATAAACATATTTGAAACCAGTGTATGGAATCTTCCGTTCGGAAATTGGTCACTGCATGGCAGCTTTGGCTGCTTTATCTACCCTTTCATTGCCTTTAATGCCAATGTGACTAGGCAAACATGATTTGCTCATAAAATCAGTGCAAAGAATACTTTTTCCAGATTTTATGAGCAAATCATGTTTCTGTAAGAATTAGACATTGACTGGTTCTCAAATTTCAGGTTTTAGAAGGCTTTCAGCGTGAAAAGGAATCCAAAAAGATGACAAAATTTATTTTGGAGGTTTCAATGTAGTTTAAAGATTTAAGCATGGCTGTAATTTCAGTCATAAAAATGAAGACTTCATCTGGTAGATGGCACGAGATGGTGCCTGCGGGTATTGCAATGGCAAGCTCCAACTTTGTCTCCATCTTTCAAATGATCTGTATACAGGGAGATATAGCCACAATAGGAGGTTGTGATTTCACTGAATTTACTCTAAAAAACAAGAGGATTTGTTGAGGACTATTTGAATTTGCAAAGATCAAATAATATTTTGGGAGATTTTGTTACCCAATGTAGTGATTTGGGAACACATAATTTTGCAATATTTGCAAAAATGATTTCTACTGCTTCTAGGTCAGGACTAATTTGTATGCCAGAAGGGAGAATGAAATTTGGTTTCTGAGTGTACAAGGTTTGGTATTTGGGCCTCAAGACAACATCATATGTGAATATAGATGGATTTGAGGACAGTTTGGTTGTATTTTGAAGAGCCGATTCCATTCATCTGAGATAAAGTGATAGTTCATTTAACTCGACATAGAGGCTTTCTGATGGGATGTTCTAAATGCTCACAGATGCAGGTGTTGGCAACCTATGGCACGCATGCAAACGGTGGCATGCCAGATTCTTTCAAAAGTACCAAGTCTTTGGAACATGACTTGCCTCTTGGCACGCAGCAATCTACACAGCACTATACAACTGAGCGGACCTGGCACAGCAGTTCTAAACAGTTGCCAAAGCCTGGTGTATAGGATCAAGCATGGACAGGTAAGATTTACAAGCTGATCCATACACAATTGAGCCATAGTCTACTTTCAACATTACTAAATTCCTGTATAGCTGGAGTAAGACCTTGCAGTCTGCTCCCCAATCTGTCTTTGCCATGTCTCATATTAAATCCAGGACTTTTTTACAGTTCTCTCTAAGGTATCTAATATGTGGAAGAAAAGTCAGTTTACAGTAAAAAAAATAAGTCCTACAAATTTTGATCTCCTCCACCACAGGGATAAGAGAACTGTCAAGATAGAGTTTGGGGTCATCGTAAATTCTATGTAATCAGCAAAAAGTGCATACAAACAGTTTTAGATTTTGATAATTTGAACCTATTTTCTTATGTCCATTTCTGAACTCAACTTAAGCTTATCTGTTGCTGATGCTCAATAATATGCATACTCTCTGACCTAAAGAATCAAAAAGTCATTGACTTATAATGAGCAGTCAGTTCCTGTGTTAAGGCATTTCAATATGTTGTTCATTTTTTATGCTGAAAAGGGTGACTGACACTATGCTAGGCGAGCTAAAAAGTCCTTTTGACATCCTCTCATCTCTGCCACCCAGTAACTCTCGAACAGCTCTTACAATATCACTGCATCTTTATGACAAGGGCTGCCCCATTCTTACCTGACTAATGAACTTGATCAGGACCATGTATTGATTAGGGGTTGAGTCCCGGATTATTTTCAGGTATTCTATACTTGGTCTACAGAAAGAGATGATAAAGAGTCACAATATATTAATAAATTATATTCTCAGAACTTTTCCAAACTTTCAAAGGGACTGAAGTTAAGTCTGTATAGCACATGGGGAGGTAAACCAGCATCTTGATTACTATTTATCTCAGCATACCAAAACTATGATATCAGACATGCAAAACTTGTCAATTACACTGACTACATGTGTATTCAAATGGACAGCAACAACTACGTTATGCCAAAGAAAAAAAATATATGTGGTTTTCGTAACACAACATACTCTATTTTAATGGGTGACTCTGTAACTTTTAATCACATATGCCCCAAAAAATAATCGGTACTGACCATGCCAGTTTTTCACATAACAAATGGTTACTTTAGATTGGAAACTGTGATATGAACTAATACAAGCTCAATAAAAAAGTAATAAAAACAAAAAATTAGTACCAAGCTTCTTACAACATTACTGGAACCACACATATTTTTTATTTTGACCATACTGATTGCTAATAGATGTAGTTACATGTCAAGAATATACAAAACTCTAGACAAAATAAGATTTATATGTGTTTTTTTTAGACTGGGGATTCTCTTGATGTCGATGCATCTCTGATAAAGACAAGCTATTTTACTATTTTTAAAGTCCTAGGATAATGTAGTCTTCCAATTAAGCCATTTTTATTAATATAACTGCAATCGTCAATTGATAATTCAAAACTGATAACATTTATCATGATGGTCAGTAACACCAAAACATACCATCTGCACCTGTGTTAAAATGCACACACTGAACTATGAAAAGCATAAAACCAGATATACTGGAAAATTATGTGATGACAGATCATGGATTACTATATATATACTCTAATTTTGTCCCATAGACTCCACATTGTAGGTAACTTCACAATATTTTCCCGTATATAACATCGTTAAGAGGTATACATGACTGATAAGGACCTGCATCACAACATTATAAAACATTTTTATATTATGATGTCATCCAACTTGTCTGATTTATGAATGAGCATTATGAATGAAATTATGAATGAGTTGAGTAAAGAATAGAGTATTTTGTTTTAATGGTTGTACTTTTTCCTTATAGTAATGTTAAGAGACTTGGTATCTTATGCAATTACAAAAATCAGTACCGTATATACTCGCTTATAAGTCTAGTCCAGCTGCAAACTGCACAGATCCAGATCAGCCTTCACATAATGCGCCAGCAGATCTGGGTCTATGCAGTTTGTTAGGAGTAATAAATAGAACAATCAACATAGACCCTGATATGTCATCGCAGAATGCAATGGCATATCAGGATCTATGTTGTTCGCAGTTGGACTCAACTTATAAGTGAGTACATATGGTATATTATAAATAGCGTATTGCATGTGTACTGTCTGATGTCTCTGGTGGACTCGTTGTTTTGGCATTACCAATTTGCAAACTCATCTGCCACATGTTAAAACTTTGGCATTGTTGATTTGCAAGCTCATCTGCCACATGTTAAAACTTTGGCATTCCCAATTTTCAAGCTCATCTGCCACATGTTAAAACTTTGGCATTGCCAATTTGCAAGCTCATCTGCAACATGTTAAAACTTTGGCATTGCGAATTTGCAAGCTCATCTGCCACATGTTAAAAACTTTGGCATTGCTGATTTGCAAGCTCATCTGACAATATTCTACATCAGAAAGTTTAAAAAAATGTAAAAAAATTCCTATGGTCTGAAAATCTAATCAGTCATCTATTTTATTTGTCTGCCTTGAGTCTTTTTTGTGCAAACTTTCTAATAAGCTTCTAGGATGGATGTACAGACAGATGGACAAGATCAAATCAAGATGCGGATGTTTCAAGCAGTTAGGGCATAAAGAAGGCCAAAACCCGAACTGAATTTCATCTTGATGTATCTGATCATTTTTACATTATTTAGTCAAAACAGAATTTCATCTTGATGTATCTGATCATTTTTACATTATTTAGTCAAAACAGAAAAAGGCCTCTGTTGGATACACGTCTCTAAGAGTTTACTATACTCTCATTTATTTATCTCTGTCAATGTGTTTGGTTTTAAATAACATTATTAACTGGCTTTTGACTGAATATACTCACGCCACTGGAGCAGTGAACTTGAGAAGATCATGTAAAGTGTTAACTGCTGGTACGGCTAGAAGGCAGATCAACTCACTACGTCTTGCATCCTCAGCTAAGGACGTCATTTGGCTAGAAAAAAATGACAACTTGTGTTCAAAGGAAAGGGGGTTGCTTCAATTATTACTTATTTCAATATAAATCTGCAGCAGTGCAGTATGAAAATCTACATGTGCTGTCATTATTATCTTTTTTATTACACAGTAACTGTCAAATCAAATGCATGCTTGAACTACCATTGTAACCAGAGCACTCTAAATGGTATATAAAACATCTTGATCTTTTAATCATGAAATGACTTGACTTTTTCTCTTATCATGGGCAACCTACATGTGAAGTTCCATTCAGAAGAATTCATGCTATGATGCAAAACTTTATTTCCCTTTGTCAAATCACACTGACCTTGACCTTTGACCTCCAGCTGTAAAATAAAGCAATAGGCTTCTTGATATAAAAGCAACATTACTCAAGTTACTGCACAGAAACCATTTAATTTTCTGAGACCATGGTGACCTTGCCCTTTGACCCCCAAATCAATAGGCTTCTTTATATTTCATAAAAACAAATCTGCAAAAAGTCTGGTGAAGTTATGTCAAGCAGAACTCAAGTTGTTGCATTATGGTCAGTCAAAGTGACATTGACTGTGGACCTCCAAAATCAACAGGAATCATTGCCTCCTACAGGGCAACCCACATGTAAAATTTGGTTTGATGCATTACTTTGAACAAGGTGGTGACCTAGTGCTTAGCACACTGGCCTCAAGCACCATAGGTCCCAGGTTTTTTAATCAGAGTGGGACAAGAATCTGTGTTACTGAATACTTCCATTAGCATCATTCATTGGCATGATGCTAAACAGGGGTTCTCCTCACACAACAGAGTGAGAATATGCATACCTGCCTATAACACTCGATATACAAGGGTGTGGCAGTAATTGGTAGATAGATAGGGAGATAGATATATAGACCGATATCATGCTGGAGCATGTAGAGTCAAATACTGATCCGATCGTGGGAATTGAATCCACACCCTACTGGTCACAATGCCTTAATCATTGAGCCACTGTGGCTAACCCCTGTTATTGCTGAGAAACCATTTTTCAAAGGCCAATCACAATTACCCTGCAATCAACTCTCTGACACAACTCCCCAAATCAACAGGGTTCCTTGTCTTCAAAACAGCAACTCAGATGCAAAGTTTAGTGAAGGTAAAGCCAAGCAAAACTCATGTTATTGCACAGAAAGTAATTGGCTGTGGTTGGCTTTTGGCTCCCACATCTACAGGATTCTTTGCCTCCTTCAAGGTAACCAACCTGCAAAATTTGGTGAAGGTATGTTAAGCAAATTGCAAGCTAATGCACAGAAACCAAATTCTTTATGGATGGACAGACAGACTGACAGTACCACAGCAGCACTGACTCTGCCTTATAGTGGGCATATAAAAACTAGATAATACATCGCTGTCACTGTAATTTACCATATTTATAAATGAAACCAAGATACACTAATTTTGATGTTAACATGATTTTGCATTTATCTGTTTAAAATGGAAGTTGAAGGATTAAAACGAAAGCAATCAATGTTTTACATGACAAAAATTTACCATGGAGCCCAGTGACTAAATATTAATTAAGTGAGAGTCAGCTGGATTATCCAAGTGATACTGCACTCAACAGATCTTTCTATTATGCCAATCAACCTTGCTTATCACCTACTAATCTCATTACCCTTCACCAATGGAAGGGCTATCTGTCCCAACAACCTGGACTAAAATATAAGAAGTGTATGGCAACTTTGTGCCAAAATATCTCAGAAACTACTACTTTGATTTTATGCAAAATTTTTAACTTGCCTTTCTTTTTACTTCAAGTAATAAGTCTGTAAAAATTTCACCTTTTGATGCAACAGGAAAGATTTTCTAATGTAAATGAGCATGGGTGGGGTTTAGAGCAAATTTTGGAAAGGTCCATACCCGCAAGACTTACAAATACCATATTTAACCATGTATAATGTGTACCTCACTGCAAACAGCGATGGCCCAGATCTGTCACTGCATCATGTGCCAGCAGATATGGGTCTATAGTTTTCTATTATTTCAAGTGATAAGCCAACTACCCCAGTAGAAAGTTTCATGGAGAAACAAAGGTAAATTTTTAGGTGATAGCTTGCTCATTACAAATCCTCAGTTGACAGTCATGTACTTACAGCTGACACGGAGCCACGGTGGCTCAGTGGTTAGCGTGCCGGCCTCACGACCGAAAGGGTGCGGGTTCAAATCCGGGGTCAGCTACCATGATATGTCCTTGGGCAAGGCACTTTACTCCAATTGCCTCGGCACTAAATAACCTATTTGTGTTGCTGTGCCGTAAAGCACCAAACAAACAAACAGCTGACACATTGCATATCAAAGACTGGTTTTCTGTGTGTTTCTTACATATTAAAATGGTGCCATACTGTAGTATGATCTAATGACCATTCAAAGGATCATTGTCACATAAACACTTATTGTGTTCAGTATGCATCAGCAATTTTATGAGTCAAACCTATTTAAAAATAATTCATTTCTTTGTACATACTTGTGTCACATTGTTTGCATTATTCAGGTACATTGTTGATTATAATAAATAGCTGATGAATAATATGGTTGTAAGATTCTGTTCAATCTTTTTATAAAAATTTAATTTAGAATCTATTTGGTACAAACACTGGGGCTACTAACTTCTCCTTGTAAATATGAAGAATTCCTTCTGTTTTCTCGACCAGTGGGTTTCCTGAGTAGAAGTAGATAGTGGACATGGCCTGTAATGTGGGACTCTGACTCTTCAATTGCACACTGCATGATCTGGAACCCAAACTCTCACTCTGGCATGAGGATTCCTGTGAACAGAATTCAAACTCTTTCTGATCTTTACCAAAGCTGTCAAAAGATCCTTCCCTTGACTTATTATGACTCAATGAAGCATCACCATGAAAATCTCTGAATTTGGATAAATCAATCTCAGTGTTTGCAGCGGCCATATTTGCTGAATCTGATGAAACTGCAGGCTTTTCTTTAAAATCTAAAAAAGAAATGTGAGAATTGAGTTATCTTGTCTGACAATAATCATGCATATACAGTCAGGTATAATGGCATCAAATTTTCCCATTCAGCCAAGTCTGATGGAGTTAACAATGGAAAAGTATGAAAAGGTCAAATAACATTCTGAGATTTTTTAAAACTTGATACATAAATATACAAATTAAACTACATGTGTTTTGTTTTGAGTTGGTGCAAAGAATGAGTTTGATATGGCTTAACTGACCTGTCAACCGTACAAGATCGTCTCTGCAAGGCTGTTACTATTACTCCATAAGTCAGACCAATTTTCAGCAAGGTGTAACAAAGTATCCATGTACTGATATCATCGACTTGCAAAACATATATTAGATAAGTTTACTTGTGTGGTTTGATACAGCAAAGGCAACATTAAGTTCAACTAAAAAGTTTGTAAAGTACACTTTGACCCTAATGACCTCCAGTTTTGTTTCAGAAACTACAGTTCCAAACCAAATGGAGTTCAATTACTTCTTGCTAGATCTCTCAACTCGACATAATATTTATGTTTTTTTACATCATATGGAAGCAGCAATCATCTAAAATACTTAAATCAATAGAACATGATTTCCAATAAATGTAATGGTCACCATTTCTGCTTTTTTTTAACAAGCATATATTCTTTTTACATTTCCATGCCAATTGCTTAGACTTTTTAGGAGGTTGATTGTCCCATTCACCTCAGTGTATATGTAATGACATTTCCAGACAATGATATAATGTAAAAGCAAAAGCTTGATCAAGTGGGCATTTTGCATGAACAACATGGGTCAATTAAAGCATCTAAGGTGCCAGAAGGAGTAGTGACAACAAGATTTTCAAGACAGCCATCATGGCAGCCAATCCAGATGTAATACTGACACCATTTTCATTTAGGACCCACTAGGTGTCATAAGAAGTCTATTGGTAAAACCCCATGTTGATATAGCCACACATTTGGGAGAATTAGAGATAACAATATTTTCAAGATAGCAACCATAGTGGCCATATTGAGGGTTAGTCATTTTCATTAAGGACCAACTAGACAACATAAGAGCTCTTCTGATGAAAACCCCATGTCGAAATGACTTTCCATATAAGAAGAGTAGCAAAAACAAGATTTTAAAGATCGCCACATATTTGACATCAGATCAGCACCATTTTAATTTAGGATCAACCAAACATTACAAGAAGTCTTTTAGTGAAAATCCCATGCTGATATGACCCTTCATTCAGAAGAAATAGTGATAACAAGATTTTTAAGCTGGCCATTGTGGCAGGCATATCAGAGACCAGATCAGCACCATTTTCATTTAGGACTAACATTCACATCATAAGAAGTCTTCTGATAAAAACACCATGTCAATATGACGTTCTATTCAGGAGGAGTAGTGACAACAAGATTTTCAAGATGGCCACTGTGGTGGCTGCACTGGACCTCAGATCAGCACTATTTTCATTTAGGACCAACTATACATCATAAAAAGTCTTTTGGTGAAAACCCCATATCAATATGATTTTCCATTCAGGAGTAGCAACAAGAAGATTTTCAAGATGGCTGCTGTGTTGACTATATTGGACATCATATCAGCACCATTTTCATTTAGGACCAACTAGACACCGTAAGAAATTTTTAGTGAAAGCCTCATGTTGATACGACCATCCATTCAGGAGGAGTAGTGATGACAATAACAAGATTTTCAAGATGGCTGATAGAAATCTGTTAGCAAAAACCTCATGTTGATACAACCATACATTCAGGAGAAGTAGATATAACACGATTTTCAAGCTGGCCACTGTGTGGTGGCCATATTGGATATCATATTGGCACCATTTTCAGTTAAGACCAACTGGACATTATAAGAAGTCTTTTCATGAAAACCCCACATCAATATGCCTTTCTATTCAGGAGAAGTTGGATGTCCACAGAGCACCATTTTCATTTCAGACCAACTAGACCATGGGATGAATGTGTGAGTAAAGTTTCATGGCAATCCTTCTAGTAGTTTAGGAGAAGTAGTGATAACAATCTTGAGCTAACGGACGGATGGACAACAGATGAAAGACCATCCCACAAGCTCTTCTGGTCTATGACCAGTAGAGCTAAAAAATTGGAATACACAAAAGTTCAATCTGGTGCATCTCAGAATATCCACATGTGGATGTCAGTGAAAAAACTTCAATAGTTCCAGTCTGAATGTGCAATATAGAAATATAGATTGAAAATCTGTAACTGAATGACAGATCAACCATGTGAGATAAAATGGGTATGTAATAAATGAGAGATGTCTGTTTTCACTGAACAAATCAATGTTTCATCTGTATTTGTGTCATATGCAGGGATCGTGCTGGGCTTCACCAATGTCGCAAATTGCGATTTTTTTCCCTAATTGGCGACGAAATATACCATCTGGCGATTTTTTTGGCAACAACATTTTGGGCTGTTAAAACCTGTATATACAATCGTGGGTTTGGAGTGGAGGAATTCAAAGGCACCATGAACGGAAGCCGCAAACTTGGTTGTAAAATGCACTGGAATCTATCTATTGTTACATAAACAAATCCTTTGTTCATATTGACAAACCATCTTACCAGTGCATTGTTATATCATAATCCACTAATGCTGACATCTGGCCTGAGTACTGTATGCTGTGATACACTCAAGTAGTCATGCTACTGGACTAGCTACAATCGACCAAATGACGGCTAATCATTTTTTTTTTTTTTAAATGTACCAGAACAAATAGTTTTGCTGAAACTTCAAAAAAAAGTGATTACCTTTCCAATCGTTCTGTTTAAATACTAAACAAATGAAAAAAAAAAAATCAATCTCAATCAGAACAATATACTGTCATGGGTAAACGTAAGTTAGACTTTTCGTGTTCATCATCTCATCCTAAGAGTACCATATGTACTCGCGTATAAGCTGCATAATTTAGGAAAAAATAAAATCCTGGAAGAAGGGGGGTCACTTTATCCACGGGACAAGGTCTAAACTTAAAATTTTTTAGTTTTCTTGTTGACTACCTGTATATATTGGAGGAGACTGGGTGGATAGATAGATATATAGATAGGAATAATAAAGACAAAACCAGTGTAAAATACAATTAGGTATATTATCGAGTTGAATATGTCACAAATAAATTGATAACTTACATTTTGTTCTTCATCGTGTCATAAAAATCCATAGAAATATATAATGATTGGCATTTTAAATCCGTTTGATATGATAAATCCATGAATTCTATCATAGGTTACATACCAGCATAAAAATAGTAGCCCAGAATGATCTGATTCACAATATCCCATAATATGTTAATTCCACATGTCTCACAAATAAACAATGAAAGTCAAGTCCACACTTTTCTGATTCACAGTATCCTATAGAGGTCACTGTCTAATGTCATCTGGTAAAGAGCCCAAGAATCTATCCGCATCATCTGAGTGACCAATTATAGTGTTGAAATCCTTGATCATTGTCTAGTCATCGTAAATATCGTCCGACTCTAATTCTTTACTGTCATATGCGGGTGCTTACATGGAGATTGAGCTTGGACTCTATATAATTGATACTTCAATCCTACAGTCTGTGAAATCTATTAAAGGATGCAACTGAACAGGTGTCAATTGTGCGGCAGGATCACAGGGAGTTCAAATAACCACCCTCTGTTACTTGGCACTGAACAAGTACCAAATACGCGGCTTGATCAAAGGGTTGTAATGTGAGAAAACAAAGAGGGTGCTAAGGGATTAAGGTTAAACACGTATATGTAAGATGTGTAGAACTCTACTTGGCACTGAACAAATATCAAATTAACAAGGTATAAATCAAAAACCAGAAAACCTGAGAGAGAGAAAGAGAGAGAGAGAGAGAGAGAGAGAGAGAGAGAGACTGCAGACGTAGGGAAAGAAGATATTTGATAATGCATTTTTTTAAAGTGACAACAGTCATACCTTTGCACAGAGCATCATGCAAAGACTATGGAAGTAGCTAAGATATGCTGCTATTAGTAAATGTAAAAATGACTTTATCAGCAACTGTTAACGTGGGTTCAATAAGATGAATATCATCAAAACTGACATCAGGAATAAACTCGGCATTTCAAACTGCATTCAGCAAGTGGGCAGCCATAAAGTCACGACGCGTACTCATGTGACATTCGATTTTATTATTTTTATGAAACAACATTTTAATAGTGCAAAACATTATAAATAAGCAATCGAAACAGTCATGTAATGATTTATTCTGTAATTTTGTGGTATTGTATTGTTTTTTGTCAATAAAGTAATAAATAGGGGTGAAACGATAAACACCTCTGCCACGCATCGATACAATTCTCTATACACAGCCTACAATATGATACATTGTCAATACATGGTCTTTTCATCTTTAGAATATCTGTCAATGGTAGGGTGGTGCCATTTGTTTTTTTGTGTTGACATATTGGATGTATTTCCAGTATGCAGATTACCAAACATAGACTTATCATTTGTTCATATGCCATTCTCATCCTTGACAAGATTAAAAAAAAAAAATACTTCTAAACAGACTAGCTGTTAGTGATTTGTATTCACCCTTTAAGGCCATTTCAGGCTGCTCCATTCGATCATATGCATGACTCATCCTGTTCACCACACCCTTTGTTTTACATTTAATGGATGTTTTTAAAACATATTATTGCCAGTTTCATGTCTTCACTTAAATTTTGAAGAGATTATGGTGTTATCTTCAAAACAGAAGAAACAGTGCAATTTCCTTGTGCAAGAAAATTCTTATCTAGAACAAATCCGAGTGTGGGAGCGGAGATGACTAATAGCCAAATCCTCACATTGTACTTCCTGCAGATACAAATCAACTGCCGTGGCCACAGACATTTGTTTCTGTCAGTGAAAGAGGAAATTATCGACAACACCCACTCCCTTTCTACAAATTGACAAGGTGGCTATAACTTATGCGGTTTGGAATCTGCCGCCTTGTCAATTCTGTGCTTTTTTTTTTTTAAAATCCCATCGGCAGGTTCAGTTACTGATTACATATATCCACGTAAAAGGAGATACATGTATTCCAAACTTTTTTACATGTATCATTTAATAGTCACTTTTGTGTGAAGTTTCTATGTTGCTTTGTATCTATTTGGATAGAGTTTGGATGCCAATATTTCCGGTATGTCACACAGTGAACACGCTACAGTTAGTTATGATTGGTGGTTATTGTTTAACCCTGGACTTGAACAAACAAAAACCTCTAATCAGAATTGCATGTAACACTGCGTGACACACCGGATGTGTAGCCTTCAATTCGATCCAAGTAGACAAGATGTGATGCAACAGATAAAATTCGCGTAAAAGTGGTTATTAAATGATCAGTAAAGTACTTAAATCATACATAGGGAAAAAATCTGCAACGTCTTCTTTCCGTTGATATATGTTATCAGTGGCTGAAGATGCAGACAAGATAAACTAATTAGCATGAATTTTGGCGGGAGAAGGGGGCAGATTTCAAACCACGTAAGGTAGTCACCTGGTGTTAAGTTGTAGAAGGCGAGTGGGTGTTGTCAATTGCTTTTATTTTTTACTGACAGAAATGAGTGGATGTACTTGCTACAGCTGTCTCAGATGAATTCTCAATTTAAAGAATGAAAAGACAAATGACTAATAAATATTCATGACTGCTGAAGATTAAACTAACTTGCATACAGTAAGTATCGTTTTGTATCGATTCTTCCCCTCTTGTATCGATATGGGTATAGATATAGAAAAAGTATCGATACATCGATAGATCGATTAATCGTTTCACCCCTAGTAATAAATACCCCATCTTTTTCAATTTTCATTGCCTTCTACATTAATAGACACAGAAAAATAATGATTCCTTGCTTGGCGACATTTTTTTAAAATTGGCAACGAAATATTGAGGATGGCAATTGTTTGGGTGACAACTTTTTTAAAGCCAGCACCATCCCTGATATGTAAACTGAAAGGTCCCCTCATATATTGACAGTTTTGTGCAATCAGATATTGGTGGCCATGTTTTAAATGTATTTGTAAAATTTAGCCAATTTTTCATGGTAGCATTTTAGTGGCATAAAATTTGTGCAAATTACTGACTGACTAAAAATAACAATTTGGGAAATAATTAAACCTTATATGAATAAAACTGATGTGTTTTTGCACTCTATGCTTTGTAAACAAATCACTTTATTCCAATACAAGGGATGATCAAACTGCAGAATTACCATATATACTCGCATATATGTTGGATCCAACTGCAAACTGCATAGACCCAGATCTGCTATCACATAAAGCACTGGCAGATCTGGGTCTATGTAGTTTGTTAGGAGTAATCAGTAGAACAAACAAAAAACATAGATCCTCATCTGCTCGTGCATTATGTGACAGCGTATCAGAGTCTATGCTGTTTCCAGTAGCACTTGACTTACATGCGAGTACATAAAATATGAACTGCAGCTGACTTGTTCAAATTTAGAGACAAATCATCAGTCAGAGCATTTCTTTAAGACACATCCACAGCTACATCTGCTCACTCTTCAGTATTATATCTTTAGCATAAAGTGGCACATAGGAAACAGTGGCTACTATCAAACCCAAGTCCATCTGGGAAGTGGTATATATGTGTCATGTAGATCTTTATATCACAAAATTTTAGGTAGAATAACATTTTCGCCCAAAAATAAGGTTGTTTACTAAAAGTACTATATTTTGTTATTTACATGAATACAATTTTTATATTAAAAATTTTATATAAATATTTTGTAACTTACAGTATTGTTGACTGTTAATTCACAAAAGCTCTTCACCACAAATATGGTTAATTTCTTGAATACACAAGAATTTAATGAAACAAAATTATATGATTTATATTCAGCTGATTATTTTTTACCTTGTCCTAGGTAAGTTTCAATAGTAATTTCTTGAAAATGCCTCCTTCCTTGATAATCCACTCCCTCTGCACTCTGTACATCTCCAGTATTGTCTACTGGTGCAGGTGGAATACATGTACTTGAAGCAGCCACAGCTGCGTAGCTGAGCTTTGATGACTTGTTGGCCTTGGCCTTTTCCTCTAAGTTGAACCCCAAAGCTGTATTTTGGAGAAAAGAAAGAATCAATTGGAGTACACCATATTTTTAATTTAGCATAAAGAGACATACCAGTGTGAAGCAGACTAGAGAACACTGGACAAAAATATAGTACCACTGGTATCAATTTATAACAAACCTGTATTGATTTTGACTGAACCCCATTTAATTGCAGAAACCATCCTAGTCACTTGTCCCATGGCAAAACAGGCAGAAGTGAATGACCTTCATGTAGACTTGATAAATACATCACCATTTTTATGAAGGATTATTATTATTATTATTCGCAAAGCTCAAGCTGCACTCAAAGTGAGCTCTTACGGTAAACCAGAGTATATGCATAGTGATCCAACTGAAAAACATTTGTCTCCAGATTTTTATTTTTGGTCACTCATGGTTTACTGCGTTACTTGTGCATCAGTATCTCAGCCGTTAATGCAAACACCAGAATACTAAAAATCAAAGTAGGAGTTGCATTTTCCTAACAAAACTCCAAATATAAAAACATTTTTGATATTCATCAAAGAAATTACTATGAAATAGGTATAACAGAAGTGAGTTAACCTTTTGGGACATACCAGTATGTATGTACTGACATATGTCATGCGTTGTCATGGAGATATAATGTCTTGTGTCTTGTGCTGTACATTCTTTGCCTGTGTAAAGCAATGTTCTGAGTAGCAAGACACAGTTTTTTATATTACTGACTGCAGCTCAAGTGTCGCTTAAGCGAGCTCTTATGATAATGCATACATCAACATATGGACTTTCCCAATTGTATCTTTTGAAACATTTTCTTCAACCAAAACTTTGTGAAATTGGAACAGAGTTGAGTGTTGGAAAAGAGCTGAAAGTCTCAATCAATAGACTGATCTCAATCTCTCTACTTCAACAAAGCAAAATTCTGAATAACCATTTTCAAACCAGTCAAACAGTTTCAAATTAAAGAATAATCATTGTTTCCATAAAAAATTAACATTTATTGCTAAATTCTTTTGCACATGCTAAGAATGTTCTTGTGTACCAGTTGAAGAAATCTCCATGGTGTCATGCAATGTCAGTCAGCATGATGTCTCAAGAAGTCAGTCAGTTGCACTCACTGTAACTTAGGTTTCACTTATTTCATATTATTGCTGAATTAAAAAGAAGAGTACAAATCTTATCAAAGTGTCAAAGCGAGTAAATAACCTATGGAAATGTTACAAACACTTACTTGTCTTTCTTTGTTTTTTTCCATATTGGACCATGCTCAAAACACAAGAAAATAATGGCAATGACTGTAGGTACTTCCGGTGCTAATGTTTTCAAACTGCTCAGGTTTTAGCTTTTACATACCTTGTTTTAAATGTATGTCTTCTAAAAAGAGCTCTCCACATAAGCGGGGCTTTGTTTGCTAATATTCCATGCAATGCAAAAATACTCACTTTGCACAGGCGAAAAACGCACTTGCCCTTATGCAAAACATTTACATGATGTCACACGATGTCGTTGTTCCAGTACATTTCTCCATGGTGAAGAAAACAGCCAAGTCAGTACACTCATAGTCAGCACACAAATGACTGAAGCTGCGCTCATTTTGTAGGCTTTGCCTTTTTCATATTAGCAGTAGTAGTAGTATCTTTTTAATAACCTTTTTATGATAAAGATAATAAACTGATACTGATATTTGTAAGTTTATGAAAAACTACCAATACTATATAATACTTTAGCAATGTCTTATTCCACTCATCTAACTCAAAACACTGATCATGACCCATATTTAGTACAAGTTGAAATGCCATTTGGTTTAGCTTTATATTTTGCTCTAGTACCATCTAGGATATAATATGCCTTATGTCGGGATCAAGTAGCATCAATGTTTGTCAACCTGATTGAGGAAATATAAACTGAATGTACACTATACTGGTGTTTATTGTTACTGAAAGTAGTATTTCTCATCTGAAATGGCATTTTAATCTTTTCCTTACCAAACAAATCCCTGTTTGGAGTGTTTTTTCTGAAGAATGATCTGTATACACAAGTACACTTTACAGCATCAGGCTGGTATTAGCAAGGTGTACATCTTTCTTCCAATTAATTAGATAATTACCTATGGTTAGATGGAATAAACACTACTGCATAGGCCATCTTGTCAATTAATTACTAGCAAAATCCTATTCCTTGTTAAATTAATGACAAGGGCAATTGGCAGAAAATATAGCGCTGATGTCATGCTAAGTCTACTATTTTTTCTTTTTGTAAATGTGTTAAATGCTTTAAAGGAAACAGATAAGTTATTTTCTTTATTCAGATTTGAATTTCCAATCATTTTCCATAGGCTAGCTTATATTTTTTGGTCATGCGCACTGACCCCCCCTTGGGACCTCAAAACACACTTTTTGACTCTCAAAACATTTTCCCTACAAGACTCTAAGATGCCCAGGTGGTCCCGATATACAAGAAAACAATCCATTTGATAAACAAAACTATTGTCCTGTCAGTATTCTCCCAACTATATCAAAACTCTTTAATCGAGCTATCTGCAATCATATCACTAATTACTTTGACAATATCTTACACCCATACCTTTCTGCTTTCAGAAAGGGTTTCAGCTGTCAAACAACACTAATTCGACTACTAAAAGACTTGCACTGAGCCCTAGACCAAAACAAATATGCTGCAGTGATTTTGATGGATTTATCAAAAGCATTTGACTGTTTACTCCATAAACTCCTCCTCCAGAAATTGGCAGCATATGGACTTTCAGATTCAGCTGTAAACACTATGGCAGATTACCTCTCAAACAGAAGACAATGTGTAAAAATAGGAAACTCAACTAGTTCATCGGCAAATATCTATAAAGGGGATCAATTCTTGGACTCATACTTTTTAATATCTGTATTAATGACATCTTTTTCATAAATGATTCTGATCTATACAACTATGCTGATGACAACACACTTGCCTATGCTCACCACGACTTTAATATTATGAAATCTACTTTGGAAACAGAGTGCAATACTTTGATTAGTTGGTTTACCAACAATGAAATGAAAGCAAACCCTGACAAGTTCCAGGATATTGCACTTGGGAAGAAAACCAACAAACAACTTGAGACCTTCTCCTCCAGTGAGGCAATATATCTTGTGATGATTCTGTAAAACTACTGGGAGTCACTTCGGACTTTATGCTCAACTTTAATAAGCAAGTCACTGAAATTTGTCACAAAGCATCTAAACAACTAAATGTGCTCAAACGAATTGGAAAATAACTTACAACTGAAGGAAGACTGGCCGTGTACCACTCGTTCATCATTGGCAAACTTCAACTACTGTCCCCTAACCTGGCATTTCAGCAGTCTCATATATATGAACAAACTCAAAAAACTACATGAACGAGCTCTGAGATTTGTCTTCATTGATTTCAAGAAACCTTACTCAGAACTCTTGGATTTGGCAAATGTATCAACTCTCCACATCCAAAGGATGAAGACCATGGCACTTGAAGTATTCAAAATTTTAAACAAGAAATGTCCAGCATACTTAAATGATCTGGTCGTTTTAAAAAAAAAAATCTTCTTAATCTTTTAGGTATGTAAACACTGTGGAGATCCCTAAAGTAAGAACATCCAGGTATGGGCTAAAATCTTTTAGGTATGCAGCAGCAAAACGTTGGAATTCTCTCCCCAATAATTTACGAACGCCTTCAGATTTTAACAATTTTACATCCCTCTTAAAGATCTGGTCTGGGAGCTTATTGTGTAAATGCTCCATATGTAAACAAAAGTAAATAAGTTGTTGCTGCTACTTAAATTGGCTGCATGCTTAACGTTTTAGTTTCTAGTGTTATGTATATAGCATCTATAATGAGTGTCTAAACATTTGGTCTGTGACTGTACTTTAAAATACAGTCAAATAGTAAGTCGCACTTTGAGTTGGTTAAGATGTCAACAAGGTATTTACTGACCTATGAATTCAAGATCAGTGTTGCTGACAATTATTCACAACTAATTTGGGGATTTTCGACTAAATCAATGAATGTGCTCTTGCACTGTGGGTTATTAGAATATGTATATAAATACAGACTTGATACACATTTATTCATTCCAATTTTTATCCCGCGTTAAAAACATTCCTGTTTTTTATGATCAGTCTGTTTGGAATCATCCAACTGTTTGGAATAATTTTATGATTAGAGTTTTAGTTGTGCTGTAATGCTGTAGTGATGTAGACAACTAGACATAATTTGAAAGGAACTATTTATTTGAACTTTCATTGGAATTACCATAAAGCGCTCATTAAACCCTAGATTGAAACATGACTTTTGGATATTTGTGGGCATTCTCAAAGATATTCTGGATTGTATTGTTGTGGTACATCATGACATTCAAGACTATTGTTGTAGTACATCAGGACATTCAAGACTACCCATTCATTCGTTCAGAACATTCTATATTTAGGACACGTGATTAAGACACTTAGGATTATTGGATAATTTTCACTTTAATTCACTTTATTGTAAGTGTCTTTTGAATTTTCACTTTAATTGTCTAGAAATAAATTGCTTGTTGATTTTACTTACGTTGTTGGTTTCACTTTCTTTCTGTTACATAATTTTAAGACCTAGATTTTGAACACTAGTCTTGTATAGATACTGGTAGCTATTGATTGCCCTAAATGTTGTATATATGCTTGTAGCTATTGATTGCCCTAAATGTTGTATATATGCTTGTAGCTATTTATTGCCCTGAATGTTGTATATATGCTTGTAGCTATTGATTGCCCTAAATGTTGTATATATGCTTGTAGCTATTGATTGCCCTAAATGTTGTATATATGCTTGCATCTACTGATTGCCCTAAATGTTGGCTTGTGACGCTTACACATGGTTTTGGATGGATTTTCCTCCCTTTTAGAAGATACTTTCATTAATTATATGCTCCTGATGCAATAATACTTATCGTATATGTGTGCTTAGTATGTTGTGCATAGTCTGTCCTTGTCCTTGTATATTTAAAATCGGCATGCATGTAAATGGTATCTTATGGATGTATTGGCCAGTCATTATTTTAATCAGTATATTTTAACACTGCATGCAAGCGTAAGAGTATATCCTATTCATCTAAACTGACTACTCTGCATTTAATTTTTAAACTGAAATTATTAATTGGGGGGAGGGGAATATCTTAAGTTAGGTATAGGACTGTCATGGGACACAACTGTTTCTGGATTCCCGATTTCTCAAGCCGCTTAGGTTCTAGAACAGTGGTCTGCTTTTACGGTATATTTGAATATAAATTTGGACATTTCTGAATTAAAAACATTGGAAGCCAACAGAATAAACATCTGGACACATTTATGACACTAAGCGGCCCATGGATTGAAAAAATTTTTTTTTTGAAGCTTTGAAAATTTCAGAATTTTTATTTCAACATATTAAGAGGAGGTAATAATCATAAACACCATAGGTCTTAAGCTGCCAACCCTTCTGAATTTATCCATGTATGTTTCATATTTCTGAGTAACCTCTATTTACCATACAAAGCCTCAATTCAGGAGTCCAAATGGAAATGACCAGAGCATATGTAAAGTTATCCCTCAAATATTTAGCACATTGTCAGTGACTGGCATTATTCACTTATTGTGTGAAACTCAATTTAGTAAGATAACTTCAATGAAGTTATTTCATATATATAATGATTTTCAGTCAGATAAACAAAATAGTGTTCGTGTTTCTTCTCTGGAAATGTATATATTCAATATATTTAACTGAAACGGTGTCACTGTCAGATTATACCTGTATGAAATTTGTTCTTTAAGAAAGCTCTATTCAAAATAAATACATATAAATGACAAAGAATGAAATAAACAATAATTTTGGTTTGTTTCACATATTTCAAATTCTTCTCTACCAGAAGCCTTCCTTACAGAATCAAATGCTAACAAAAATAAATGGAAACTATCAATGCAGTATTTATTTTGATATTGAAGGTAACAACTTGAACTTGTATGCAAGTTGTAATCTTGAGTAGAGCAGGAGTGACACCACACAACCGCAGGATTTATATTTAGAAATATAAGGTATGTACATAACATTAGAATGAGAAATTGATACCTATACATTAACAGCGCTTAAACCTGGACTCAACATTCTGTGCTTGGATACGTGATTATATGAAAGAAATTTATATAGAATGACATTTGAGAGCTATAATTTGTTCTACGAAGTGTACATATGTACACAATGAAATTTGTCTAAACCACAATTTAAGAAACCAGTTTTCTTTTATCTTTTTCAATTCAGGTTTTCTTTGATATTAACCTTTACCTTAACTTCAGTGTTGAACTTGATTAGAGACTCTGTTTTAAAGTCTATAACATCAGAAATGTTTCACTGTAGCATGTTATGACATAAAATTTCTGTCCAATGTAAAAGAAAATTAGATTCATGTAAGTAACCAGATATATATATATATATATATATATATATATATATATATATATATATATATATATATATATATATATATATATATATATATATATATATATATATATTTTACGATGTACACCACATACACACACACATAGTGGACACTGAAATGAAGTCAGAAGTTGGATGTGCCACCTGCTAGAAAGTTTTTTTTTTCTTCAATATATTGCCAATATTCTACTTTATTGCATTGCTGGTAATAGGAAAGGCCCACTGAGTTATCTCCCGCTTATTATGGTCCCTGTACTAATATTTTTTGATTTCTTGAGTTTAGTATTACTTAAGCATGGATATATTCTGTTGAAACAAGTTTATAAACACATACGAAACACTTGTAAGTCCAACAGTTGTGTTAGATTTCATGAAAATAAATATGGGGTAGGGAAAAGGGTACATGTATTCCTCTGATGATTGCTGACAAATGTGACTTAATATAGCTTTAATTCTTTCTCCAAATTAAAACTGAAGCTATAAACATGTGTTTTACAGTTATAGACTATATTCATTTACATGAAATTAAGTGGGACCATGTTTTCCTGAGAATTGAAAAAAAAATGATTTTGTGAATTGCACCCCCCCCACTCCTTTCATGTCCAGAAATCATGCCAAGTAGCATCACATGAACAGTTCAGACTTCATTTTTATCATTCTTGGATGCATCTCCTTTGAAAAATAGCTTGGTTTACTTGCAAAAACTTCATTTTTCATGTCCTACTTAAGTGTGTATTAGCGAGCCATTACGGATTTGTTTGAACACTGCATATGATTGAAGAGAGAGTAGAATATTTTCATGTACAAATTTTCCTGCATTGATTATCAAAATATAAATTATAAAAATAGGGTATGCAATTTAGGTTAGAATTATAATTTTACACAACAACAAAAAAATTATTGTAAGTACTGTGTGGCTGTTGGTTGAATTAAATTGTTATATTATTGTTTACAGTTGATAAAATAGCTCCAACGAGCTAATGTTTCTTATTATGTAATGAAATCCGACTTTAAATAAAATTTCTCTATGTCTATGTCTCCAAAAAAAAAACAACACTGTCTGGGAATATGGCAGGTATGAAACTGGCACGAAATTAGGTGACAACAAAAATTATAACATGATGGGGAAAAAACACAAAGAAAGATAAACCCCTACCTGTGTATGATATAGATTCTGGGATTTCAGACTTATCACTAACTTCAAGTCGAATAACTAAAAGAGCGATAGACATTAGAAACCATAATATGTGATAAACATCGCTTTAAGTTATGTCCTTATTCGCAGTTAGTCTGGTTCCCTGCTTTGTTTGCTTCCTACGTTGCAATCCGCTATTTCTTATAGGTGGCGCTCTCCAGTTTCGTACTTTGCATAGGGTTAGATTTTTAAAGAAAAAGAATTACCCAGGTTTTCCTCACTGGCTGTCCTGACTATTTAAAAAAGACCTTGTATATCTTAGGTATTGCTTAAAGAACTTTGAATTCCCTTTATTTTGGTGTATGATTGATGGGTGAAATTTGGGTTATAGAGTATACAGCTCGGTCTTACTTAAGATGTGCACCTCTAAAAAAAAAACTGCTAGCTCCGCTTGGTCATTTTCACTTCATGGACTTCGAAGGTAAATAATAAAAAAAAAAGAGCCGATAACGTTTTTTACTTTTTAGATATTTTGTAATTCATTCATAGTACTTTCAGAGGCTGGTATTGTCTGCTCTGGCAACTTCGTTTCCCTATTTTAATAACTGCTGAAAATAGTGCACTTTTGACTAATTCAGGCTGATTTTTCGAGTACTTTGGAGCGGCCATTTTGTCTGCTGTGTGCTTAGTTTCCAGTTTCCGCAAGTACAATATGTAAAGAAATTTCAGCCACAGTACATGAAAGTAACATAGAGGTATGCCAACATTCTCTCCATTGTGCATGTTGCAAATGCAAAATACTTCATCTTACACCTGTCACTCTCTCAGAAGCATGTATTATCTGTAGAGCGCCCCAATAGCGGAGTGTAACGTAGGGAGCATAAGAAGCAGGAAACCAGACTAGTCCAATATGACCAACACAGATCATAATGAGATTGGATAGAAAAGTTTAGTCATAAGTAAGGAAATTAATAATATTTAATTTCTATTTACTTTGCACCCATGTGAAACTTTATCCACCGTTAAATATTTTTAATTTTAATCATTATTTTTCGTCATTTAATCAAAATTAATTTATGATAATAATTACAGAAGTGCGAGTTGCTACACATCTTCCGTTCGTTAAATAGTCCCAGTGAAAACTGTACTCTACACTTGCTTGTTACGAAATCACAAATGGCATGACGGTACCAATTGTTTTTCCATAGACCTTAATGTCAATGTTTGGTGAAATAAATATACCTTCTCTTCTACTTTAGCATGCGTGTCACACACTGTCATAGAGAGCAATATTAGATTGTCAATTTGAACGTGACAGAACCAGGTACTCCATTGCATTTAAGAGAGATAACTCTGCTGGAACTAGACAGGGGTAAGAGTTATCCAGTCACAACAGACACATTTTCAGTGATGTGTATCACATTTTTAAAAAATCATAAAAAATACAAAACATGATCTACATATGAATTAACATAATTTCACATGTTGCTAAGAGACTCAACTTTTTTTTAAGCCAGACAGATACTACAACTCTTACATAATACACCAATCACAGCTAATTTTGTTGTTTATTTCTGAATACAATGTCCCCCCATACACCTTAAGCTCCACCCCCTTGGGCTTGCGCAATTGGCACCGTGATACCAAATCATAAATAGAAGCTCATAGTTTACCTACCTGTACATTTTAAGTATCGTCTGCAATGTCTTCTTCGGATAAAGTTCTAAATGGAATATACAGTCCTAATGTTTCTCATATTCTGCACCCCATCACTCTTCAGCATTTGGCAAGAGAATGGTTGAAAGAGGACACTCCTAATTTTGACTATGGTGGGTTTGTGGTTGGGGAAAAAGAGGAGACTGCAGTGCTGCTGATGAAAAGTTTTGGGGTATTAGCGGGAAGGCCGTTCTTTGATGCTGTGTTCAAGGAATTAGACTGTCATGTAGATTGGTTCGAAAATGAAGGTGCTAAAATAGAACCAATGAAAACAGTGGCAAAAGTAAGCGGTAAGGTGCGACAACTTCTTCTGGGTGAGCGTGTTGCTTTGAACATTATATCGCGAGCTAGTGGCATAGCTGCTGCTGCTGAAAAGCTCAACAGGCTTGTAAAAACTGTCGGCTGGAAAGGAGAAATCGCTGGTAGCAGAAAGACTACCCCAGGGTTCAGACTTGTGGAAAAATATGCCCTGTTGGTGGGTGGGGTGTCGACCCATAGATTCGACCTTTCATCTATGATTATGTTGAAAGACAATCACATATGGATAGCGGGCAGTATTGCACAGGTAATGATATACACATAGCAGACTGTAGAATATAATAGCTTCTGACTCCTATGAAAGATGGGAAACAAAATTGTCTCCTAAGATGCATATATTTTTCTTTTAAACCATTGTTTTTCAATTTGAAACATTTCCCAGTGATTGAAACAAGATTTTAAGAATATTGTGAAAATTTAATTAAAATTGGATCCAAAACATCCCAATCATAAAGAGCTGAATTTGTACATAATACATATACAGCGTGTAGTAAATTGTCTCCAGCAATACCTGCCCAGGCCATTCTGGGTCGGCTACCTCAATGTGTCTTTGGGAAAGGCAGTTGGGTCCCATTTCCCCAGCATGATATAGCCAATGTGTTAAAAGTGTTGTTAAAACCAACCAACCCAATTATGCAATGATTCACACACCTGCTGGCAATCAAATTAGTTATTATTGGACTCTCCGTTATGCAATAGTTAATTGTCAGATGCCATCCCAAGGCATTAGGTCAATTAAAAACAAACTCTTGGAGGGTTAATATCCAGGGTTTCTTCCTTACCCCACTGCTTATATTATGTTATTTTGGGGTGTCAGTAGGTCTGTGTCAGTGCCAATAGCCTTTTGTGGTTTCTTTACAAAAGAATATGTTTCATGCAGTGAAAGATGCAGACTTTTCTGTTGAGCCAGCCACAATTTTTAACAAAAGCAAGTCTTTTCATTTCACTAATCAATGTATTGCTGTTGAAATTTATAATGCTTTTGAAACAGTTTGACTATTAAATGCAGCAATGATCAGAAATTTAGGTTTTGAGCTTTTTGATTGCTACAAGAATGAGGGATGGTTTTTCACCTCAGCTGAATGAGGGATCATCCTAAAATTTCTGGTTGTAAATACTGTCCTTTGCGCATTTCCTAAAGAAAGTAAGGACCCAGTGTGTAGAAAACTAGACCAAGTTGTGAAAATTGAGAACTGGATGCCCTTGAAGAACATACATGCATGTACTCTCACTACAGAAGGTTTTTTTCTAGACTTTGAAAAAGAGTGCAGGTCATCTGACCTTAAAAATAGTTAGTCCCAATCCCAAACTGATTCCCCTGTTCAAAGCCAGGAGTCCCACTTAAACTGAACAAAAACTATTTTATATAATTTCTTCCAGAATATTCTAGATTTTTTTATTTAATTCCTATTGATATCTTGTAAGTTTAAATATTTTGGAGATTAATGCCAAAAATCTTGAAAAGCTTTAAATTTTCATGTCCTAGATTATTTTTTCTTAAAATGTTTATATCATGATTGGAGCAACCTCTGCTATGAGCGACCACCCATTCATTAAGTGCATTTATATAAATTTCATCCAATTCAGTTATGCTGTATCTTTGAAATTAATTAATTAAATTTTCAGTGATTTAAAATCTTTGTTAATGTATTTTAAAAAAGGGGTCTTTAAAACAATGTCCTAATGGTGATTAAAGAATGGAAATTGTCATGGCAATCTCTGCCTGTACATTTGTCTAATAAAATATGATGAAAATGAAAGAAACTTGTTGAAGGGATCTTTTTCATATTGAGTTGAATAAATCGATTGTTAAAAATTTCAGTTTCTTATTTGTTTCTTTCTTTATTTACATGTATTAATTTATTTATTTATTTTGAAGGAAAATATGTAGGTTTGATGCACAGTATTCAGTTTCTTTTTTATTTTTCTCTTTATTTATTTATTTACATGTATTGTTTTATTTATTTTGAAGGAAAATATGTAGGTTTGATGCACAGTATTCAGTTTCTTATTTATTTTTCTCTTTATTTATTTATTTATTTACATGTATTAATTAATTTATTTATTTTGAAGGAAAATATGTAGGTTTGATAAAACACAGTATGTTCAGTATGGAAAGAAACTGAAAATAATATCTATAATTTATCAATGTTCTCAGGATTGTGTTTGGCTACCATAGTTACCCATCTACAACACCCACCAGAATCTGAACAGAATAGACCCAGATCTGCCATCGCATATTGTACCAGCCAATCAGGGCAAAATTTGTTCATTGTACTTATGATTTCAATCAAAACAGTGCAGACCCTGATCTGCCATCACATATTGTACCAGCAGATCAGGGTCTAATCTGTTCATTGTATTTATTGATTTCAATCAAACAGTGCAGACCTTGATCTGTCAACACATTATGCAGTGGTACATCTGGGTCTATGTTGTTAGCAGTTGGTGATGTGTTATACATGGTTAAATACAGTATGTAGAATATCACCAGTCAAGATTCTTTCTCACAGGTCTGCAGACCACTGTTGTCATTATGTCCACCTAACATGGGGAATTAGCTGGTAGATCAACAAGCAAAACTTCCTAGCTACATCTTTAATTGCTTCCTCTCACTAGATCAGCCTCAATGCTCTAACTTCAAATTCAAATTCAGATCTGTTTCCTGATGTTGTTGTTACTTGAATTAGAGTCATTTTCGCCCATTCGGGCATGTACGACTATATACCCCCACAGCGTTCAAAGCACGCATAGGGGGGTTAAATTATTTCCTGATGACCATGCCCTCACCTAATAAAACATTCTAGCAGACTTCACAGAAAACATCCTATCAAATTTCATCTAACAGACTTGAGAGCTGCTACACAATCTGTGTTTCCTATGTTGAATTAAACCTCTAATTTCTCAGTACCGATTTATCTGGAAGTTGATTTATTAACATGTACATGATTACTAAATTTCTAATTACAAACTCACTCATTTTTCAACCTCTGCATTAAAAACACAAATATGAAATAAATGCATTTTAGGAGTAGAGGCCTTCAAAGATTATCAAAATTTAAGTATAAAATCTATATTTCCTTTAAAACTATATACAAGTTATTATTGCTAATTAGAGCCACTTAATATACTACCTTGTCTCTAATATCATCAACATTTTCAACATCAAAAGTTTATGCTAGGAACTGTAAATAGCCATTTAATTAATTTACACAAACACAACTTCCTGTTGCTGTCTCTACTATAACGGTCAGAGCCTGTGAAACAATGGAGTTATCTCCTTAAGCAGATTGGGGTCAGTGTGCTGTAAAGATTCTGCTTGTATGCTTTAGAGTAACTGAAGCAGCAAATTTCTTGAGATGTGGATTCCAATCAATGTGACTATGTAAAAGACTAGAAAAACTGGAAACAGTTAAATCACATCAATTTGTCCCTACAACACCACCCCCAATCAAAGTTTGAAATCTATGGTATGCTCAAAATTAGCAAATACATGTACTGGCATTTTTCCATGCTGATTTTGTTCATATGGTAATGTTTGAGTAATAAACAAGACTTGCTTGAATTAAATAGGTTAACATTTTCTATTCACAAAGTAAAAATGTTTAGATGCTGAGTTTAGTGCTACAGGATTTGACAGTCTTTACAAGGTTTACGTTGATAATCGTCTGTTGTGTCATACTATTTTGTTTTAATTTTCAAGCACTTCTTAATAAAGTTAAAACCTTGGTTTCAGCAAAACAATCTGCATGGAACCAGTCTAAGAAGAATAGCGGCCAACAGTCATTGGAAAACCTCATAGAGACTATCAAGTGCTTTTCTAGTAATACTAAACTTAGCATCTACATATTTTAGTGAATAGAAAATATAACCTATTTGATAGAAGTATGTCTTGTTTATTAGTCAAACATTACCATATGAATAACATTATCATGGAGAAACATGGTATTAGATCATCTTGTGTGTACTGTATCTTAAACTAGGATGAATTGCATAACATTATGCACATACCCATACATGCACATCCAGATAGTTAAGATAAGGCCACACAAAAAATATGTGTGTTTTCAGTCAGCCAACAGTCCCTGTTTCTCATTGCCAACCCTAGCACCTTTTCCCCACCCCACTCCCCCAAATATTTTTTTTTTAATTTAACAAAAGTCATATTGTTGAAATTGATTTGTGCATCTAATTGAGCCGGTTTTGCCCAGTACTTTGAAGTGCTTGAAATATTATTAGATTTATATATAATGTTTTTAAAAAAAAAATTTAAAAAAATACCTGCCTACCCTAATTTTAAAACCAATGCAATAGGAAACACATATTTTTTTTTTTGCCTAATGTAATCCCCACCTTTTTCTTTTAAAAAAAAAGCATGGGGATAATGAGTACAGTATTTCTTCCATGGTAAGACCAGGTGGTCAGCTTAACAAATATTGTCCAAAAGTGTGTGTGTGTGGAGGGTGGGGGCTTACAGTATTATCAGAGAAAGATAACAAAAATTTAAAAGTGGGGGTCAAACACACACTGTACACACAGTTTTTTTCATCTGATTATTGTTTCTGCCATTTTGAAATTGCTCATATTTTAAACATGCACACTTCCATGCAGTAACTTTGTTGTATGGTAAGTATTGGATTGTTTTCTTAAAAGATATATGCATTACACACTCATACAGTACACACAAAGTGGATTGACCATGCTACACTCATGCTAGTGAAGAGTGATGTAGAGTGACATTCAGTTACATATATTGGTGTCATTCCAGCAGTTCTTGTACTTCACTCAATAGGTGCTAATTCCACTAGCAATTACAGACCCAAATTGGAGTCAACCAGGCCAGTTATGGGATTACCATGTGTATTTAACTCCATCTGTAAAGACTTCACTGTTGGTGATAACCCAGCCTGTCATAAGTTTATCACAGGTTAAAACCCACATCATCTGGAGTGTAGGCCTGGATTTTACACTGTGAAGTGATGTATAATTAGATGATAACTACACCAGCACAAGTGAAAAATGGCCAATACACTCCATGCATACTATAGATTAAATACCAATTATCATGGTCCCTCACCATAACACTGTTTAGGGGAGACAGAAAAGTCTATAGTATTATAAATGAGGTTACCTTATACTGAGGTACTATAGGTTCAGTATGAATACTAATATCCCAAAAATTTTATTCATGATGATATCCACCATGTTATATGAGGGACCACACTATATTAATGTGTCTTACAATAAAAGACACCTGTATTTACAAAGACATACCACCCTTCAAATATAATATTTTTATATTCTAGTCTTACACTGCCTTATTTTAGAGAGTGTAATGTACTCAATATTAAAGACCTAAAAGAACTTAACATACCGTATATACTCGTGTATAAGCTAATACTAACTGCAAACTGTATAAACCCATATCTGCCATCGCATAATGCACAGGCAGATCTGGGTCTATGCAGTTTGTAAGGTCTAATCAGTAGAACAAAATAACATAGACCCTGATCTGCCGGCGCATTATGTGATGGCAGGTCAGGGTCTGTGTTGTTTGCATTTGGACCCGGGTTATACGCGAGTATATACGGCAGGTTGCTATTTGTAGCAAATAACTGAATTGGTGGTGACCTTATTTCAGGTTACCAATATTGTTATTTTTCTATGATGTCTTGCTCTGCCAGTCATAAATTGCCAAATACTCTAATCTATTGAAAGCTAATGGGTCATATATGTGATATAGATCTACTTATTTACATTAAAAACATGCATGTATTTGGCTTATAAGAATTTTAGTTCAGGGTTGAATGTGATCAGTTGCAGGTGTGAGTAAAATGAATTTACATTTGTTTGCATGTATAGGTGTGTGCATGTTTAAATATAATACTACTTGATGTGTGAAGAATAAATAAGGCCAAGTCCTTTACAGAGATCAAATAGTGAAGAATTCTTAGTTAATTAAGAATTTTGTTTCAATCACAAGTGTATATATAACAGATTATACTTGTCTTTGTGCACATGAAAGCAGGGAAAATCACATGCAATCAGACAATTTTGTTTTTCAATTAAAAGCTAAAAAGACTGTCATTTGTGCTGTAATTTTATGTATTACATACTTTTTGTTTGTTTTTATCTTTGTATAAGTTGATAAGTATTTTAAGGTTAAGTTTTCACTTAAATGTTTCTTTTCATTTGTCTAACTTGGGAATTCTCTGGAGAAAAATGGGAAAATACATATCAGTCTTGGATTTGCAATGGGGCCCATATTGGGCCCCAAAATTGACCTAATAAAATATCTACTATCTGTTCAACTGAAAACAAAACTACAGTCAAACCTGCTTTGGCAACCACCTAGATATAGCAACCACTAGTATATCATGCTTAGAAATATGTATATTATTAGTAAGTCCAATTTATTCATCAATCAAAGTGTTTTTACCTGCAGTTTTTTTTTGTCCTATTCATAAGAACTGCTTTAGCTGGTACATCAGATGATCTTTGTGTATTATTCTGTTGCTACTTTTTTTTTGTTGTTGATTACTTTATATGTGTCATTTGTCATGATAAAACCACTGTTACATAGTTTTGTTACCTCCATTTGACTGCTCTTCAATACTTGTGTTGTGGCTTGTTTTCTGTGATACCCCAAAACCTATTGATGTCTGGTGTAATTATTAAGCTCAGTTTTTACACAGATATGTTAAACATAAAGGATATTTTCTTTTCCTACATAAATACTGGATATATCTCATCGTAATATTTTAATGAGTGTCAAAGCCACGAGTTAAAATATATCGTTTTTGGTACCACAAGATGATATATATCCGGTATATATGTAGGAAAAGAAAATTTTCTTTTTATTATATACAGACTTGCTCCAGAATCGAAGCTTAGAAGATTAAACTCACTCTTTAGCACAACACCCAACCTCCCTTTTCATAAATTCATCCCCCCTTTTATAGGCTGATCATATAAATATCAGTGACTTAAAGAGCAGTAGGATTGGGTTAGCTTAATCTTTCGCAGTAAATTACATTTTTGACATTCTGTAAACTATTCGACCCTATCTGAAAACAAAGCAAGTCCGATTCAGCAATGCATCACAGTGGGTTTATTGTTGTTGTCAAGGTAGTAAGGGGAAATAACTTCAGAGAAACATGAATGGCTTCCAGTCAAATTTCTAAAGCGAAAATTAATTTCCATGTCTGAAATATAATGGAGGTATAACTTCTATAGGCGCACATACAATCAAGAATTGCATGGCATGATATGAAATATTATATTTTCACATATATAAAGGATATATTTTTCATATGTGAAAATATAGAAGGAAAAAAATATGAAAATTATTTCGGCAAGAAGTTTCTATGTTTCACAATTAAGTATATAATAAAACATATTAACTGGCAGATTTCCAAATATACTGGTACATTATTATCACATTCTTGTCAAGTGATTGTTTGACCACTTTAATCCAGATGACAAATTTTTGAACTGACAAAGAGTCTGTTACCCCTGTAACCCTGATTGCACCATCCTATGTCATAACTAGCTGGCAAACAACTACCTTACATTATGAGGCAGTTCCATTCATTTTAGGGAGCTGCTGTAGTTCACTTTGTAGAGAATCAGACTCATAATACAAGGGTTGCAGGTTTGATACCCACTCAGGCCATTCCTGGTCAGCTGCCTCAGTGTATCCTTGGGAAGGGCACCTAGCTCCAGTTTCCTTGGCATGATATAGCCAATAATATGTTAAAGTGTAAGTTTAAGCCAACAAAATAACCAACCCATTTACTGATTGTGATATAGCCAATAGTGTGTTGAAAGTGCCATTGAAAACCAACCTACATCCATCAATTATATATTGTTCCATAATTTTTTTGTTTTGTTTTAAAACTGGTGTTTTCAAGTGATCATTTGTTATGTTTTGCAATAGCGCATAGATTCAGGTCTTTTCTGTTTGCTTTATTGTATGTTATACATATATCATAGAAGTGAGTACTGGTATATAATGGATGAAGCTTATTATGAACGAAAACACACAAAACCACCTGGGTGAGACAATTCTGCAGTGTGTTGACATTGTAGATCAATAGGTATGATTTACTGTGTTTGTAAATACACCCCGTATTCAGTGTCAGTTGCAAAAGCAGTAATTTGAAATCATAAGATAGCTTTAACACATGGTGACTCTAAGTAAAACTTAAATTTTGCATATTAAGTATATGTACTATTCAATATAAAAATCTGCCAATATTATACCGTTTTGGTTACAACAGCTAAACAAATTTGCTACAGATATTTGAAGTGACGTACAGTACTTGTGCATAAATTTCCTTTGGATACAAGTATATAGTATATACTGTTCAAACTTATGTACGCTGTATGGAATCAGAATACAATATTGTACCTTGAGTGCGCCCAGGGCACATTTCCCACCCCTACCCCACCCCAAATTGCCAATGTCCCTCTAAATTTAACAAATCCACATTGATCATTACAGAGGACAGAGGTACATCAGATGCCCAATTGACAGCTCAACCAAAGTGCTAACACTGGAATATATATACCATATATACTCTTGTATAAGCCTATACCAACTGCAAACTGCATCGACCCAGCTCTGCCATCGCATAATACGCCGGCAGATCTGGGTCTATGCAGTTTGTAAGGACTAATCAGTTGAACAAACAACATAGACCCTGATCTGCCTGCACATTATGTGACAGCAGCTCAGAATCTATGTTGTTTGCATTTGGAACCAGATTTTACTTGAGCATACCGATATACGGTAAAAACTTGACTCTATATATGCAAGACAAACCCCAAAATATGAATTTGTTATGATTATGAAATCTACAGATTCAAGGTGTGCATACTAGATCAGAATCATGTGTGTCAGATTTTTTCTACATACATACATGTATTGTATGTATCATCCTCCTTCTCACTCACCCCCACCTTGTTAAGTCAAAATTCACTGTTTTTAAGTGATAACAATGCTTGCAGCAATGATTTTCATTGGACTGGTTATGTGTCAATTTCAAGATGAAAATATTATTAGGATATTCTTAATAAACTCTGTCAGATTAACTTGTCTCATGTTCCATAAGAAATAACCCTTATGCTTTATAGGGAAGTATCAATGGAAGTGGACATAATGGGAAGTCATTCTTTTGAATGAGCAGTGAATGGGCATCAGTTGAAGCTAATAATAATAATAAACTTTATTTTATGGGGGGAACTCAGTTATGCTATACTATTCTTCCCTGAGGCCATCAGAATGAATTAAGTATTGTGAATGCAAATTATATATTAAAACATGCTTAAATATATTAAGTATAAAAAGCACATGCGTATATGGTATGCACTAGCAGAATATATGTAATTGGAATGCAGGTGTTTCAATATTTACACTAAAAACAACCTTTCTGGATAATGGTTGTACAATTTTGTTTTTTGATAGTATGAGATGATACATGTGTTATCATAATGCTTAGCTGCCAAATTGAACCCCATAGTTACTAGCAGACAAGCATGGAATGCCAATGAGCAGATGTAGTGTCAAACAAGTATACAGGACCATGTAATGTTTAATTATATCTTGAGATTAAATTTTGTGACAGTGGAATGTGAAATTGGATTTTAGATCTGGTTTACATTCCACTAGATACACAATATAGTGTTTTCCATTCCACTTTTGTAGAGAGATCAGCACTCTGTGACTAAAGCCATTAGTTTACACTCCAGTTTTCACAAAATTTCACATTATCTGTTTATGACATGTATATTGTCTCCTTGAGGTTCAAACTTTAGTGAAAACTGTACAAAAAAACAGGGACTTTTTCATCTCATACAATCCAAAACTAAAATTCTCAATCAGTGTACCTGGTGATTTTATTGTATTTTTAAGTCAGACTTATTCTGCACCCGTTTAAATACAGCTTGTGAACTAGAAAAATTGTTCAAAAATAACTGAAATTGTGTATTTTTGTCCTGTCCCTCTTATGATAAACACATTTTCCTCCATCTACACTCGTATGGATATTATGGATATTTTAGGACCTTAATTTACCTTTGTCCAGATGAAATTTGAAGAAAATATGACTGACTCAACTTTTTTAACTCATCTATAAAAAAAATTAGTATCATATATACTCGTGTATAAGCCAGTACCAACTGCAAAATGCATAGACCCAGATCGGCTGTGACATAATGCGCCAGAAGATCTGGGTCTATGCAGTTTGTAAGGACTAATCAGTAGTACAAACAACATAGACCCTGATCTGCCGGCGCATTTTGCAACGGCAGATCAGGGTCTATGTTGTTTGCATTTGGACACGGATTATATACAGTACACATTTGCTTTCTAAGAATAGGCATTCGCTCTTGGTGCATAGTTTTGTATTTGACCTGTGTAGTAATCATACTGAGCTAGATACTCATTGAACTGTGTAGTAATCATACTGAGTGAGATACTCATTGAACTGTGTAGTAATCATACTGAACTAGATACTCATTGAACTGTGTAGTAATCATACTGAGCTAGATACTCATTGAACTGTGTAGTAATCGTACTGAGCTAGATACTCATTGAACTGTAGTAATCATAGTGAGCTAGATACTCATTGAACTGTGTAGTAATCATAGTGAGCTAGATACTCATTGAACTGTGTAGTAATCATACTGAGCTAGATACTCATTGAACTGTGTAGTAATCAAACTGAGCTAGATACAGCAACTGATACATATTGAATGTTTAAATAAAACTGATTCACATCAACATAAGTATTCCTGGATTCTGCTTCAAATAATGTATGATTCCATTGTTCAAATGTTAAGACTTGCTTTTTCTGTAGAAATTTAACATGTGCAAAATATGAAACTGTGGAGTGGAATTTTAGTACCATGTGAGCCAATGTATAATACACAACTGTAAATAATGTAGACTGAGCTCTGGCATCACATAAAGTGATGGTATCAGAGAGTCAAATTTTCAATGGAAGGATGAAGTTTTTCCTAGAGCACCTTTTCCCCCTCTCAGAGCCATTTTATATTCCAGGGAAAAACTACCCTTAACCTGTCTTTCTCCAGGGCAAAAAAAAAAAATGGTTTAGAGCATGCATTACTTTTTTTCAATTTTTAGCTCTACTGGTTATAGTCCAGAGGAGCATATGGGATAGTCTTTCATATGTCATCTGTCCGTAAGTTAGCTCAAGTTTGTTATCACTACTCCTCCTAAACTATTTTTAGTATTGCCATGAAACTATACACACACATTTATCCCACGGTCTACTTGATCCTAAATGAAAATGGTGTTGTTTGGACATCCAATATGGCTGCCCCAGTGGTCATCTTGAAAATTTTGTTATCTCTACTCCTCCTGAACAGAAAGTTATATTGACATGTGATTTTCACCAGAAGACTTCTTATGATGTCTAGTTGCTCATAAATGAAAATGGTACCAACCTGATGTCCAATATAAAAATCTTGTTATCACTATGTACTCCACCTGAATGGCTGGTCATTTCAGCTTGGGGTTTACACTTTAAGACTTCTTATAGTGTCTAGTTGGACTTCAATGAAAATGGTGCTGATCTGATGTCCAATATGGCCACCATGGCAGTCATCTTGAAAATCTTGTTATTGCTACTCCTCCTTAACAGAAAGTCATATGGACATGGGGTTTTCAGTAGAAGACTTCTTATAATGTCCAGTTGATTCTAGATGAAAATTATGCCAATCTGATGTCAAATATGGCCCCCACAGTGGCCATCTTGAAAAATCTTGTTATCTCTACTTTTCCTGAATGGATGGTCATATCAACATGGGGTTTTCTCTGAAAGATTTCCTATGATGCTTAGTTGTTCCTAAATGAAAATGATGCTGATCTGATGTCCAATATGGCTGCCACAGCAGTCATCTTGAAAATCTTGTTATCACTGCTCCTCCTGATACAGTATTCATATTATTATACAGTGTTAATATCATAAACAAGCAAACAGATAATTATACAGTATTCATATTAATATGCAAGCAGATAGATAATTATACAGTATTCATATTAATATGCAAGCAAATAGATAATTATACAGTATTCATATTAATACACAAGCAAATAGATAATTATACAGTACTTATATGATACACAAGCAAATAGATAATTATACAGTATTCATAGTAATACACAAGCAAATAGATAATTATACAGTATTCATAGTAATACACAAGCAAATAGATAATTATACAGTATTTATGATACACAAGCAAATAGATAATTATACAGTATTCATAGTAATACACAAGCAAATAGATAATTATACAGTATTCATAGTAATACACAAGCAAATAGATAATTATACAGTATTCATAGTAATACACAAGCAAATAGATAATTATACAGTACTTATATGATACACAAGCAAATAGATAATTATACAGTATTCATAGTAATACACAAGCAAATAGATAATTATACAGTATTCATAGTAATACACAAGCAAATAGATAAGTATACAGTATTCATAGTAATACACAAGCAAATAGATAATTATACAGTATTTATAGTAATACACAAGCAAATAGATAATTATACAGTATTTATAGTAATACACAAGCAAATAGATAATTATACAGTATTCATAGTAATACACAAGCAAATAGATAATTATACAGTATTCATAGTAATACACAAGCAAATAGATAATTATACAGTATTTATATGATACACAAGCAAATAGATAATTATACAGTATTCATAGTAATACACAAGCAAATAGATAATTATACAGTATTCATAGTAATACACAAGCAAATAGATAATTATACAGTACTTATATGATACACAAGCAAATAGATAATTATACAGTATTCATATTAATATGCAAGCAAATAGATAATTATACAGTACTTATATGATACACAAGCAAATAGATAATTATACAGTATTCATAGTAATACACAAGCAAATAGATAATTATACAGTACTTATATGATACACAAGCAAATAGATAATTATACAGTATTCATAGTAATACACAAGCAAATAGATAATTATACAGTATTCATATTAATACACAAGCAAATAGATAATTATACAGTACTTATATGATACACAAGCAAATAGATAATTATACAGTATTCATAGTAATACACAAGCAAATAGATAATTATACAGTATTCATAGTAATACACAAGCAAATAGATAATTATACAGTATTTATATGATACACAAGCAAATAGATAATTATACAGTATTCATAGTAATACACAAGCAAATAGATAATTATACAGTATTCATAGTAATACACAAGCAAATAGATAATTATACAGTATTCATAGTAATACACAAGCAAATAGATAATTATACAGTATTCATAGTAATACACAAGCAAATAGATAATTATACAGTACTTATATGATACACAAGCAAATAGATAATTATACAGTATTCATAGTAATACACAAGCAAATAGATAATTATACAGTATTCATAGTAATACACAAGCAAATAGATAATTATACAGTATTCATAGTAATACACAAGCAAATAGATAATTATACAGTATTTATAGTAATACACAAGCAAATAGATAATTATACAGTATTTATAGTAATACACAAGCAAATAGATAATTATACAGTATTCATAGTAATACACAAGCAAATAGATAATTATACAGTATTTATATGATACACAAGTAAATAGATAATTATACAGTATTCATATTAATACACAAGTAAATAGATAATTATACAGCATTTATGTGATACACAAGCAAATAGATAATTATATAGTATTCATATTAATACACAAGCAAATAGGTCATATTAATACATACTAAAAAGGTGATTATAATGTATTCATATTAATACAAGCATATAGATAATTGTACAATATTCATGTTAATATACAAGCAAATAGATAATTATACAGTATTGATATTAATACACAAATCATTATACAGTATTCATATTAATACACAAACAAATATAAAATTAGACAATATTCTAATTAATACACTAGCAAATAGATAATTATATACAGTAGTATTCATATTAATACACAAGCAAATAGATAATTATGCAGTATTTGTATTAATACAGAATTATTCTGGTCACATTTCTTTTCATTTCCTATGTCATCTCACAGTTGGTTTAGTTTGCCTTCATTAAAATGCAGGAGAGCATATTTTACAAATATAGACATTTATTTTATGCTAGTCTGTGCCTTAGTGGATTTTCCAAGAGAAATAATTTTGGTGATTTCACTGGAGTGAATTATCAAAAATATGTTTTTGCTATGGTCAGTATATTACAATAACCTTATGACCAAGAAATTTGATCACCCATTTTGTTACTTGCTTGGTCTAGTGGTAAGCATGGCCACCTGTCACACAGGTGTATCAGGTTCAAATCTAACATAATGCTTACATGTATGTTTTTTTGTTTTTTTTTCTTCAACATTTTTGGTTGATGTGCTTTATTACCTTGAATTTGGAATGAGAATTGTGTTACTACTGGTATTTTCTGTCTGAATTTACACAAAACACAGCAGAACATAAATGCTAGACAGCTGACATCACACAGGATACCATTAAAAATCTGCTACTTCCGTCTTATACATATTGCTAGCCAATACATTTGAGCATAAAATAACAAGAATATTTACTTGTTCCGAGTGAATAACGTGTATATTTCATCTCATGGGTGAAAAGCTAAAGTATTTTCACTCATGGCTTCGCCACTCTGGAACATACTGAGTTTTTCACTCACTCCATGAAATTTATCCATTTGTTCACTCGATACAAGCAAATATCCTCATTTGTTCACTCGATACAAGCAAATATCCACTATGTATACCATCATTAGGATTAAACAGTTCATGTTAACTGTTAGTTTAATTTCTCTGACACTGCAGTCTTTGTAGTCGTGAAACATTTATTGGTTTGGTTTGGTGTTTTAAAGTATACCAACACTTTTAAGGTTATATAATGCCAAGTCAAGTAGGGTAAAGTGCCTTGCTCAAGTACACACCTTGGTAGCCAATCAAGGCTGTTTTGATTGTGGTAATCGAACCTGTGGCTCTCATAAAACGTTGAATGTGAAAACATAAATTCAGAGTATGACACTACAGCTCCTGTAGTCATGAAACTTTTTATGTGAACACATTAATTTAGAGTCTGACACTACAGCCCTTGCAGACATGAAACTTTTTATGTGAACACATTAATTTAGAGTTGGACACTACAGCCCTTGCAGACATGAAACTTATTATGTGAGCACATTAATTTAGAGGCTGACACTACAGCCCTTGCAGACATGAAACTTTTTATGTGAACACATTAATTTAGAGTTGGACACTACAGCCTTTGTAATTATGAAAGATTTAATGTGAACACATCCAGAGAAGTTCCTCATAATGCACCATGTTAAAGCTGTCATTGTGACTTAAAAACACTGCATGTTCCATTTGCACTTTTTTTCCTCTATCGTCTTTTGTAAACTCAACAACTTTGATTGAAAACAGTCCCCAAGTGGTCCAGAATTTAATAAATTTACAGATTTTCTAGGGAGGTACATAATTTCATGAGAATTGACTGACACTTTAAGGAATGTTTAGATTTGTTATTCTCATGTCTGGGTCGATGTAACTTATGGTGGTAAATTATATCAGTGTTTTGACAAGTCATGATAGTGCCCCTGAAGATATGTACTCTGACAATCACGTATACTTTCAGTTGGAATTAGTGTTGTATTTAAAAATACTATAGAAAATTAACATTCTCAGAAATTTGGAATACCATATATACTCACGTATAAGCTGATACCAACTGCAAACAACATAGACCCAGATCTGCCGCCGCATAATGTGACTGCAGATCAGGGTCAATGTTGTTTGCATTTGGACCCGGTTTATACGTGAGTACATATGGTAGAATATTAAGGCAAATAAATACATCAAATTTTTTTATATACTTTTTCTTTGAATACGACTTTTAAAAAAGATAATAGAATTTATATTCCAGCTAATAGTTTGTGTATAAGTTCCTGACAACGTTTCCACTCTAGCTAGAAACATATTTGTAAACTTGGAAAAGTTCTAATTTAAAACAGTACTATTGGTACTGGTATGTGCAGTAATTAAAAAAAGGAATAAAGTAATAATAAAAATATCAGCATAGTACATATCATATTGTAGAAAAATATCGTGATAACAAGCTTGCAGGTTATAAACTGATCTATATATACACGTACATGTTTAACCTACATTTCATACTTAGGTACAGAGATGTACCGTCTATAGCTGAATATAAATTTACTCAAACTGCAAACAACATATACCCTGATCTGCTGTCAAATAATGCGCTGGCAGACCAGGGTTTATATTGTTGGTTCCACTGATTACTCCTAACAAACTGCAGAGACCCAGATCTGCCAGCTGGTTATGTGCAGACAGATTTGGGTCTGTGCAGTTTGCAGTTGGACTCAACTTATAAGTGAGTATATATGGTTGATCAAGTATAAGTAGTTTAGTAGGGACTTGGCTTTTGACAAATCATAATACCATCAAACCTGTTAATTCCGAAATCTCTCGGGAGCAAATAACATTTTTGGTTTGAAGGGTTTTTGCTATACTGCAGTTCTCATATTTTTTGCCAAAAGGTGAGGTGTGATTATGGTGTCGTCTCGCATACAAGTTAATGTGTTTTTACAAAACATCAATAACAAGTAATTTTGATATGCCCATTTAAGGGTGTATTGTGCTATGACCATGTCTGTCTGTCCATCTCTCTGTTAATATTTCCTTATTCACTCAGTAACTACAGTTCTTCATCAATTACAGTTTCCAAACATTGTGGATCGTTTGCACTTGGGGTAATGAAGAAGTCTATCAGTATTGAGATCAAAGGTCAAGGTCACTCTGACTTAGAGAAGAGAAATGGTTTATGCATAATAACATTGGTTCTACATCACATACCAGAATCAAACTTTATGGATAGCTTGCATTTGGGGTAAGAAAGAAGCCTATTGATTTGGGGGTCAAACAGCCAAAGGTCAAGGTTAGTGTGACTGAAAGAAGAAAAATGTTTACCCACAATACATTAGTTCTACATCACAAGCCAGGACCAAAACTTGTGGATGACTTGCTTTTGGAGTAAGGAAGAAACCTATCAATTTTGGGGTCAAAAGGTCAAAGGTCAAGGTCACTGTGACTGAATGAAGAAAAGTGGTTTCTGCACAAAAATTTCAGTTCCTGACCATGTACCTTCACCAAGCTTGTGGATGACTTACATGTAGAGTAAGAAGAAACAAGCCTATCGATTTGGTGCCAAAGGTCAAGGTCACTGTGACTAAGGAAGAAAAATGGTTTCCACATAACAACATCTACATCACAGACCTGGACCAAACTCTGTTGATGTCTTGCACTTTTGGTAAGGAAGAAGAATATTGATTTTGGAACCAAATGGCCAAAGGTCTGGGTCGCTTTGACTGAAAGAAGAAAAATGGTTTCCACACAATAATATTAGTTCTACGTCACAGACCAAGACCAACCTTTGTGGATGGCTTGCACTTGGATAAGGAAGAAGCATGATGATTATGGGGTCAAATGGTCAAAATTCAGGGTCACTTTGACTGATATAAGAAAATGGTTTCTGGACAAATATTCAGTTCTTAACCATGTACCTTCACCAAAGTTTGTGAATGACTTGCACATTGTATAAGAAAGAAACCATTTGATTTGGGGTCAAATGGTAAAAAATTGTCATGGTCGCTTCAACTAAAGTAGGCAAAAATGGTTGTTTCATAATAACTCTAGTTGTAGACCATCTACCTTGAACAAAGTTTGTGGAGGGCTTGCACTTAAAGTATGAAAGAGGCAAATACTGTGTTGATTTTGGGGTCAGAGGTCAAGGTCATTGTGACTCGAAGAAAAATTTGTTTTGCGGAATGACTTTTATTCTAGAGTAAGTTCATTGAACAAACTTTGGATGGTTTGCACTTAGGGTAATAAAGAAACCTGTAGATTCTGGAATCTAAAGGTCAGAGTAAGTCAGATAAGAAAATAATGGCTTATGCACAGTAAGTTTACTTAAAGACAGCATACCTTTCGCAAAGGTCAAGGTCATTCAGACCCACTGGTCAATAATCTCGCGAGTTAAACATGCCCCTGCTAGTGCCTACATAGGGGACTATTAAATATGGGTGGGCATTTAATGTGCCATTCATGGTGCTTTTGTTAAAATAAGGAGCAAAGCTGGCTCAGTTGTGAAGGTTTCTGTTTAAACTTATTTTTGAATCTTCCATACCTGGAATCCTCATATTTCCTGTTATTATAAATTTATATTGCATTGTTTTGTGACTAATTGCATTTGAAAGTATGACTCACACAAAAAATGCTGCAGGTATTACCAGCCCCTAATATACATGTAGAAGTGACATATTACAGGAACAAAGAACTTGCAAGTGTCAAGATTATAGTGTAGGGAATTTGCGATAGGTTATGAAATGGTGTTCTTGTGTACAGTCATTGTGGTTGTTGATAGATGAAGAAAATGAAAGGAAAACAAATAATGACAATTATTGGAAAGAATTATGAAAATACTGTGCATTCAAAAACTGAAGCAGAACCTCAGCTTATTTTCTAACTTTTATATAATATAAGCCACACTGAGAAAATAAGTACATCAGATCCCTGTTTTTAGTCAATAATATCGACAATACCTTTTAAAAAATAAACTGCAGTTCATTAAAATGGTAAATGGGGGACACCAGTCCCTTTAAAATAGAACATGGGGGATCCCAGCCCTTTTAAAATGGTACATGGGGGACCCCAGCCCCTTTATATTCAATCTCTTATCATATTATCAGTGTTCCCATTCACGTAAATTTGTATGTGAATCATGCATAAATAACATCTTGCATGTAAAATAATTTACCAGGTAATCAAATATGTACATTGCACGCACAGAATTTGTGTATTTCACACTAGAATTGAATTCCTCATTCCGTGAGTTTATGTATACAGTGTACTGCTGGGAATTCCAATATCGCATTATGGTACTCTCTACCAGTCTCGACCAAAGCTGAGGATCACACTTCATGTACCATACATATCAACATAAATACAAAATGGCCAGGTCACCTTGCACGAGTTCGGTTTTAAAAGTTCATCAGTTGTCAACAGGGGAAATAGTCGGACACAAAACAAAATACAAATGATCAATCTTCTCAGTATAGGGTAATCTTTTTTAAAAGTTATATTCAGCCATAATTGGACTATTATAATTTAATTTGGGGTAATGCCTAAAATTCAAACATAACAAAACTTTGAAGACTCCAAAAGAGGGCATGCCATTTAATTCTAGATCAATGTATAGATAATTTTCAGGACACAGTGAATTATATCAAAATTTTACCAATATATGAAAGTATATTCTTTAGAAAGGACAAATTTATGTATAAAGTGTCCAGAAAAGCCATTCCTGTCTATCTAAGCAATACCTTTCTCCAAAGAGATGCTGATGGTACTCCAAATTTAAGGTCTGTTAGAAATAAAAATTATGTTACACCAAAGCCAAAGAAGGAATTGTTTAAAAAGAACTTTCAATATACTGATCCACTGGTATGGAACATCTTTCCCAATGATATAAGGCAGGCTTCGAGCATTTCTTCTTTTCATAATCAGTGTCTCAAATGGATGAAATCTTAAGACAGTCGAACAGTTCTAAGCAATATAAAAACCTCCTGTTTTTCTCTGCTTATACAACCGTATGTTATTATATATATGTTTATGTGCTCACTGATGCTTGTGCATATGTTCTGGGCTTGAAACTTTGATTTTCAGAATAACTCAATTCTTTAGTGTTAAGCCAAATTTTGTCACATTGTACTCTATATATTGTATGTAACAGAAGGCCTCAAGGTAGATTAGTTCCAGTAACTAACTGAGTTACTTTCTCTAAATAAAGTTGTGATTATGATTATTATTATTATTATTATTATTATTATTATTATAACCCAAAGCAATAATGCCAAGATTAAAAAAGTTCCAGGAAAAATACTTCAAAGAGTTCAGTTGGTTACATGCCAACAATGCAGGAATGCATTGTCTTGTGTGCGAACAACACTCACCTAAAAATAAACCATCAGCTTTCCAATCAGCTTTTATTCAGGGTACTGCTAATGGTCTGCCATGAGTGAGGCTGCTAAGACACCAAAATTCAGATGATCACATTATTGCCACTCAAAACAAGTCACAAAAGCTATACATTGACACTGTCAAGAAGTGTATAGCAGAGAAAACTGCCCATCCTTGAAACCCAGCTAAGAACAGCACTGTGCATGGCAAAAGAAAATACAATGTACAGCACTATGCATAGCAAAAGAAATACAAACAGCAATATGGATGGCAGAAGAAAATACAAACAGCAATATGGTTGGCAAAAGAAAATACAATGTACAGCTAACTGGAAGTTTTTGCAGCATTATAGACTTTCATATTTTATGTGAAATAAAGCCATGATGAAAATAATCATAATTCATATAATTTTAGCCTACCATGATGAACAAGAATATTATTAATACTTCCCGGTCTGACACAGTATGATCAGTAGATATCTTTTTTCTGTGCTTTTTTTTCTTCATATTGTACTGTAACATTAATAATGAAACTAAAGATTCCTTTTTCCATTTTTGAGAAGTTTGTGAACATATACTACATAAAATCCATTATTTTTACTTGATCTGACCATGCAATCAGTACACTTCTACATTAGTGGCTGGTTGGCTTTGTTCTAGCTCGATGTCACACATAACAGCAAACCAAGCCATATTCAAGGGAGGTAATGCAGTTGGTCCTTTTGGACAATCTAATTCTTCATTAATTTTAACAGTAAATTTTGGGAAATCAGATGGAGTAAATTTTACCAACCAAAAAAAAATATTTTTTAATCTACACATAATATTCTACAAAAAGTATGATAAATTAATATTTTGACGATTTTCTTCATAATTGACATTTAAGGCATTGAACTCGTGACCAGTTGGGTATGGGTTCAGTTCTCACATCAGATCAGCCCAGATTGGCTACCATGGTATCCTTGGGAAAGGCACTTTGTTCTACTTACCTTGACACAATATAACCTTCAAAGGTTTTCCTGTGCCGTAAACACCAAACCAAACATTTTTAAAATTGATACATGTGTCCGTGATGGTTAGAACTTCATTGCGTCTGTATGTTTTTCTATGTTGGATTTTTATTTTACTCTGCATTGCTTTATGCTGTTTAAAGAACATTGGTTGGCAACTTTCTCTGATTAAAATTTGGTTTTATGGGGTTCATTTTGGTGTCAAATTGACATTCAGAATTTGACATTTTGTTAGGTTTTCAGAATAGAGAGGTTTTGATTTACGGAGTTAATATGTATTGAAATTAACAAAGGAAACATTTGTGACCAGAAACTCAGTTTCAAGGTGATTTTCGTTTAATTACTGACTTTTCAGTCTTGCGAAGTTCCACTGTATCTCATATTCACTTTACAGTATGAACAAACCGTATTGTATGGTTTTTATGGATCAATATGAACATACAGTATTGTATGGTTTATATGAATCAATATGAATATACAGTATTATATGGTTTATATGAATTAATAAGAACATACAGTATTGTATGGTTTATATGGATCAATATGAACATACAGTATTGTATGGATATAGGAATCAATATGAACATACAGTATTGTATGGTTGATATGAATCAATATGAACATACTGCATTGTATGGTTTATATGAATCAATACAAATATACAGTATTGTATGGTTTATATGGATCAATATGAACATACAGTATTGTATGGTTTATATGGATCAATATGAACATACAGTATTGTATGGTTTATATGGATCAACATGAACATACAGTATTGTATGGTTATATGAATCAATATGAACATACAGTATTGTATGGTTGATATGAATCAGTATGAACATACAGTATTGTATGGTTTATGTGCTTATCCAAATTCAATTTCAGTTTATTGCCGTTACCAAATAGAGAAAGTTTTGCACAGTTTGAATTCATCTTGTAAAAACCTAGCCATATGTATCTTTATCTCCATGTTTTGAAATGGCAGGGATTATATTATCCTGCCCATCTGACATGCTTGCAAGTATAATGTTGCAAAACAACACCTTCACCATTCAAGATAGAGACTTGAACCCTTGGGAATATGGTTGGGGTGGTCTGTACTGTACTACGTACCTTTTATCCAAGAACCAGGAGCAGTTAGGGTGAAAATGTGAAAGTGGCAAATAGCTTCTGAATTTTCCATGTATATAGACCTGTGATTAGTTGAGAACCAGAGAATATCAAAGTTGGGTGATTTTTCATCTGGTCAGACATTCTTATGCTTGCCCCAGGTCACATCGTCATGCCAAAGTAAAAATACGAGCAGATATTTCTATAAGTAAATGATTACTTTTCACAAGAATAATGCTGCTAACTTACATTTGAAAGAAATATTGTAAGTGTCTCTGCAGATTCCCACCAACTTTCATACAATGCATGCCATTGTATTCTATCTATAAAGCACATAATGTCAAGACAGCAGCTGATTGGTAGTAATTTAATTGGGGACATAATGTAATAACCTTTCAATTCTTGTGGCTAATTAAGAATCTTCCCTTTGATAGGCGCCCATGGGTAGTTCTTTAGATATGGAGGATTGACTGAAATGGATTACTTGGTACAAAAGTTGGTGAAAATTAAGGAGACATTTGGAACTCTTCTTTCAAAATGTAAGTTGGCAACATTTTTCATGTAAAAAATAATTACATACTTATAGAAATATCTGCTGGCATCTTCGCTTTGGCTTGATAATGTGTCAATAAGGCTGCATGGTCTTGAAAATACTGGTGACCTGGGGTGAATGTAATGCTATTTGACCAGATGAAAAATCACAAAATGTTGACATTTTCTGGTCCTTAACTTCCCACATGTCTAAATCATAAAGATGTGTGCTAGCGCATTGAAAAGCAAAACTTATCCAAGTTAAAATGACACCAAGATTACTACAAAAATGGTCACTGTAAACATGAAAACCATAAAGAATTTGAGGGTTAGGTGTGAAGCTGCAATTACTAAAGTTACATGTACAAACCTTGTCTCTTATTATATATTTATCTATGGGAACATGTATTAGAAGGGTCTTGAACACACTGTCTTCACTCATAATATAATATTTTCATGGTTTGGACCTATTTTAGTATAAAGCTTATTTTGGGTGCCTATGGTTTTTTAGTAAAAGCATAAGTAATGTTGTAGATAAGTATACTCTGTTGAGTAAAGTGATGACAGGGATGAGTATCTGTTGCAACTAGGGGTGAAACGATTCATTGATACATCGATGCATCTATACTTTTGCCATATCGATACAAGAGGTGAAGAATCGATACAAAACGATATCTACCCTATATAAGTTACTTTAATCTTCAGCAGTCATGAATAATTATTAGTCGTTTGCCTTTTTATTCTTTAAACTGAGAATTGATAATGTATCGTATTTTAGGCTGTGTATCGTGAATCATATTGATATGCAGCACAGGTGTATCGTTTCACCCCTAGTTGCAACTCACTCATCCGAGGGATGATGCCTTGGGATCATCTTAGCTACAAAGAACTTAGTTAGGGCTTTGGAAATGTGGAGATATCAATAACACTATGCTCAATTTCATCAAATGTGAGAAGTAACCGATTTTCTGCAGCACCACACCATGTGCTTTTCACACGGGTTGATATGCCGGTGCTCTAACACAGCCATTCCATCTGTCAGTTTCTAAAACTATTGACTATGACCTTAACATTGTTTATAATATGACATTTCTACCGCCATCAGCATTATGTGTATTTCTTAGCTTTATACAGACTACCATGTATCCATATTTACTATATTTAACATGCTTTAACATATTCCATTATACGATAAACTGTGCTTGAGTAAATAGGTAAAGAAATTATATAACAGTGTTATGCCCTTTGTCCTTATTACAGCTTCACTTCCAAGCTTAATTTACCATCAGTTTTTCTTCCATAATCACTGCCTGTTATACAATATAATTAAACAAAGACAAGATGACAATATATATCCCCTTGATAAATAAGGTCTCCTGGATCCAGTTTTCATCAAACTTCATAGGTACACTGTATCTGCACTGTAGTCTGCACTTGAGCAGAGGCACCTCCCTACTGATTCTTGAGCCCAAAGGTCAAAGGTCAAGGTCAGAGAAGCAAAAATTGTTAGTTTACATTCCACATAAGTCACATTTCACCACATCCAGTTTTTATCCTTTTCATAGTTGCATTACATTTAAGAAAGGACATGTTTAGTCTGTGATCAATAGATCAGAGGTCAAGGTCACTGGTCATGAAATTGCAAATTAATTTTACATTTGTAATAGCTACATTCAGTACGAGGGATCAGCCTTTCTTCTTATGGCTACTTTATTAGACTTAGCACTGGCTGTCAAAATACTGATTCTCGAGCCCAGATGTCAAAGGTCAAGGTCACAGAAGTTAAAATTGTCATTTTGGGTTCCACATGATAAATTTATTTCCCCACATCCATCTTTTATCCCATTCATAGTTGCATTACATTTGAGAAAGGACAGCTCCCTATTGAGCATGCAATTGATAGATCAAAAGGTCACTGGACATGAAGTTGCAAAATTATGTTAGGGATCAACCAATCTTCTGATGGCTACTTTATTGGACCTTAAATACTAGCTGTCAGAATAAATTATCCTTGTCTTGTGTAAGAATGATAAGTAATAATAGTACATGTATTTAAGTTGAAACCACCTATGTGTGAATATTTGCATTTAGTTTCACAAGTGGGGTAATAATGAAGTGAAAAAATGAAAATTTATGTTTCTTGTGAACAATAAAACATGTTGGCAGAGCTTTCAACAGGCCAGTACATGTAATATGCTTGTATTGACCTGATATCTTAAAACTAAATCATGCAGAGCAGTGGAAATGGGTTTTTTCTCTTTTTTTTAGCTTTTTCTTTTGAACCAAGAACTTTTTCATAATTATTGACACTAAATTCCTTGGAATTAATGTACTTACATTACTTTCTGGTGAAACAACATAATAAATTATTGATTGAGCATTTTGAAATAAAGTGAATATTTTATTTTTATTAAAAACCTTTGAGATTTATTTATTTTTTTCCATATGGGAGTTACTTGTACAAGTACATGTATCTATTATTAATAATGTTATTTTATTATTATTATTATTATTATTATTATTATTATTATTATTATTATTATTATTATTATTTTTCCTGTGAGAAATGTTTTTTCATTGGATAACATAACATCACAAGGTTATTGAAAGTTTATACTGAAAAATTTTCTAGTGGACAAATTGTTTTGGCAATAGCCAATGAGCTTCCGAGTCCACACAAATATTTTTCAATACAAATCCAATAACACAATCAACTCTAGATTGTACAAAGTACAGTAAAATAGAGATTATTTGGACCCATTGGGGTAGATAGATTTTTTTATGGATAATGTGTCATCCAGATGATTGAGCTTTGGTCACAAGGTAGAACTGGGAATGGATGTATCTGGATCAAATGGATCTGATAGACATATGTTTTACTGTATATGTACCAGTAACTAAGTTAATATTAACAGTACTGTATATGTACCAGTAACTAAGTAAATATTAACATTACTCTGTATGTACCAGTAACTAAGTTAATATTAACATTACTGTATATGTACCAGTAACTAAGTAAATATTAACTTTTTTTAAGACAATTGACATGTTTAAGAGCAGAAAAAGTAGAAACAGTAAAAATATTTTCAAGTTGCTTTAATTAAATACCAAAATTCATGCTAAGACTTTATGTTTGCATTTTACACCTTTTGGAGATCAACTCGGACTGTCCAGGATGGAATGATAACATAGGTGTGGTGGACAGTCATGTTATATGTGGTCTTGTGAACACAAGTATCAAAGGGCTTTGATCAAGGTAAACTTGGCTGACATGGAATTTATTCATACTCATGCCGTTGGTGATTAACTTTTATCACCTGTTAAATCAAAATTGATTATTGATCAGTACTTAATTATGCAGGTTTAGACTACAGAATGCCTTTGATCGGATCATTATGAGTCTTTAATCATGTTTGATTAGCTTGGAATTTCTGTATGACAAATTACATATTGTCATAGTGGCATTCACTTAGCAACAATTGGGTATAAGAATGAACTTTCTTTGTTTCTCTTTTTCTCCATCACTCTCTCCTAATTACATTTATATTTACTATTAAAAGGTAATTTAGTTATTCAAAATATCATAGTAATTATAATTGTGTGAGATTATATTTGATTATATTGTTTCTGATTTATGTTACTCAGTTCAGTGTTGGCATCATGATCTGCAGATTAGTTTCATTTATAGATACATGTACATTGTAATAAGTAAAAAGTTTTGAGGACATAGTACTAGTCTGTACATGCTGATAATTGGCATCTGGATAACTGATGTTTTACTGCATGTGCCTCTACCCTTTCAAGCAGCAGTTCTACCGATGTATTTGGAATTGAACAATTGCAGGAGGGGTGTGGAGTAGTCAGTTTAAATGTAATCCCCTGATTCTTAGGACACTTTAATTTTAAATATTTTTGTTTTTACTAGGGCTGTAATGGTACAGAAATATGGAGGAGGAATATAAATACAGTTAGACCTTGGTAACTCAAACATTGATTACTCAAATACCCAGCATCACTCAAATACTCCACATCACTTGAATACCCTTGCATTATTCAAATTCCAGCATCACTTGAATATCTGCATCACTTTAAATATCCCACATCACTCTAATACCCACATCTCTCACGTATCCCACATCACTCAAATAGCCTGTATCACTTAAATACCCTGCATCACTAGAATATCCCACATCACTCGAATACCCTGCATCACTCGAATATCCAGCATCACTCACATACCCTGCATCACTTGAATATCCAGCATCACTCACATACCCAGAATCACTTGAATATCCAGCATCACTCACATACCCTGCATCACTTGAAAATCCAACATCACTGACATACCCTGCATCACTTGAATATCCAGCATCACTCACATACCCTGCATCACTTGAATACCCGGCATCACTTAAATATACCACATCACTCCCTCATCATTTGAATACCCTGCATCATTCAAATATTCCACATCACTTGAATATCCTGCATCACTTGAATGTCTGGCATCACTCTAACTCTTTACATACACTCGAATACCCCGCATATCACTCGAATATCTGGCATCACTTGACTGACTTGCCACTGCACTATCAAAAATGGTGGCCATTATTAAAAATATAAAAATCTTGAAATGACTACTTTCAAACACTGCTCGAAGAAAGTATCCTGGCAAAAAAGACTTTAAAATTTTGTACAATGATGCTGTTCCACTATCAATTATGGCTATGATGTGTCATAATACATATATATTGCAACCTTCCTATCATGACATGTATCATATCACAAAATCAGTTATGTTACTCAGCTCTGTTTGCTACATTACCCCTTGCATAATCACACAATTATTTGCTCCCTTTGCAGGCAGTGAAGGATTGCAAGGTTGTGGGTGGCTTCTCAACCAAAGTGGAGGTTGAATGTCGCAGCCTGGAAGATGCTGAGGAGGCTGCACATGCAGGAAGTGATATTATCATGTTCGATAATTTCTCACCAGAGGTAACATGATTAATGTGAACTCCTAGAAAAAATGTTTTGATCTCCATATCCAAGTTTGTGCGTCATATGGTTAGGATTGGGCATGAAATATGGGTGCAGACCAGAGGAGCTTACTGGTTTGCAATGGCCTGTTGTCCATCCAGTAGCACAAGTTTGTTATCACTACTCCCCCTGAATTACTTAGAGGATTACCATAAATTTTACACCCACATTCATCCCAGGGTCTAGATGGTCCTAAATGAAAATGGCACCACTCTGACATAAAATATGGCCATCTTGAAAATCTTATCACTACTCCTCCTGAAATGAGGTTTTCAATTAAAAAGACTTCTTATGATGTCTTGTTGGTCCTCAATGTTTTCTTCAAAAGACTTCTTATGATGTCTAGTTGGTGGTTAAAAAAAATGGTGCCAATCTGACATCCAATATGGTGGCTATCTTGAAAATATTATTATTGCTGCTCCTACTTAATGGAAGGTCATATCAACATGGGATTTTCACTTAATGACAACTTGTGATGTCTAGTATGTCCAAAATGCAAATAGTACCAATCTGACATTCATTAGGACTGCCAAGGTGGCCATGTTGAAAATCTTGTTATTGCAAACCGCCTGAACAGATGGTCGTACTGACATGAGGTTTTCACTGGAAGATTTCATATGATGCCTGGTTTTTCCTAAATGAAAATGGTGCCAATCTGACATCCAATATGGATATCATGATGGCCATCTTGAAAATCTTATCACTACTACTCCTAGGTGGAAAGTCATATCGACATTGGGTTTTCACCAGAAGACTTCTTATGATGTCTTGTTGGTACTAAATGAAAATGGTGCCAATCTGACATCCAGTATGGCCACCATGGCAGCCATCTTTAAAATCTTGTTATTGCTACACCTCCTTCGTGTAAATGGAAAGTCATATCAACATTGGGTTTTAACCATATAACTAATTATGATATCTAGTTGGTCCTGAATGAAAATGGTGCCAATCTGACCTCAAATATGGCCACCATGGTAGACATCTTGAAAATCTTCTTGTTGCTACTTCTCCTAAATGGAAAGTCATTTTGACATTGGGTTTTCGCCAGAAGACATCTTATGGTGTCTAGTTGGTCCTGAATGAAACTGTTACCAATCTGACAGTGAATATTGGTGGCCATCTTGAAAATCTTCTTGTTTATAATCTAGTTGGTCCGAGATGAAATGCCCTACATATATCCAATATGGCTGCCATAATGAACTTATTGAAACTCTTTGTCACTAATTCTCCTGAATTAAGAGTCATATTGGCATGGGGTTCTCACCAAAAGTCTTCTAATGATGTCCAGATTGTCTTAAATGAAAATGGTGCTGTGCCAAAATTTCTGTAAACTCACAGTGAATCTTACAAGGTGTGTTGTGATCAGACTGTTCTGTAAATCAGTGTTTGTCATGTAGTGTCCAAACTACCTCAGTTCTGCATATAGAGAGGACCAAAGGTATTCCTGATTTTCATGCTTATTGCATTTTTATAGATATAGAATCATACATGAGTGTTCATTTCAATTGAAATTTATGAAACAAGTCGAATAATTTCTATCTTGTTGAGCAAAAGGTTTAAATTGCTTAATTGATATCAATTTGATTTAGAATGAGCACAAATGTAAGTTTATTTTCATGATGAAAAATGCTGATTTTATTCACTGAAACCTCATAGTATAGTGAAATGACTCTGAAACTGTACATTTGGATGACTCAGACATTCCCATTGGTGTCATTGGTGACATCAGAAGATTTTAGTACCGTTTATACTTGCGTATAAGCCGATACCAACTGCAAACTGCATAGACCCAGATCTGCCATAACATAATGCACAGGCAGATCTGGGTCTATGCAGTTTGTAAAGACTAATGAATAAAACAAACAGCATAGACCCTGATCTGCTGGCACATTATACTATGGCAGATCAGAGTCTATGTTGTTTGTATTTGGACCCAAATTATACGCGAGTATATATGGTATATGATTTCATATTTTGTAAAAAGCATGAAATGTGTATATTAACCTAAATAACACAGGAGTCAGGTGACAAAAGATATTTTGAGTGTCAATCCCTTCAAGGGACTTTTGTTATTTGATGTGAATGCTATCATCAGGCCTGGAAAAAAAACCTTTTATTTAAACTGCAGAGAATGAGATAAATATTTTAATGTAATTCTGGGACTTGTATCTTTGTCCAGAGGATAATTTTGCCATGTAATATATTATAATTATATATAATATATAATATAATATTAATTATTATAATATAATATTTTTCATGTAGAAAAAACTAGTACTGCAAAAGGCACGTGATACTCGTGACATGTGACTTTTTCACTAATAATGACCCACCTTTAAGCTAGGGACTTAACTGTTAACTTAAGTCAGAGGTCTGTTTCGTTCTTATCTACACTGTCACTTTTTAACTCGTACAGATATTTTCATGAAATTTGCTAAGGTCCACACCTTATCATACAGTAGTTAAGTCCCTAGCTCTAAGGTGGGTCATTATTAGTGAAAAAGTCACATGAGATGAGTATCATGTGCCTTTTGCAGTACCAGTTTTTTCTACATGAAAAATATTATTAAGACACTGAAAATTCAAGATATATATCACCAATTTGTATTTTTCCTTATTATGACCTTGACCTTGAGCCAGGGGGCATGGCTATGGCAGTTGACACTGCCTTGTCATGATATATATATGGTTAAATATCAGTGGTTGAACAGTTATACTCAGAACCAGGATACAAGTCATAATTACATTTTTGCATTGCTGTGGACTTCACCTTGAAGTAGGGGACATGGCTGTGGTATGTGACACACTGTCTATACATGATATACAATTGGTTAGAGTTCATGAAAATATTGTAAGTGGTTCAAAAATTATATTCCATACTAGGATACAAATCATGACCTTGACCTTTAGGTAGAGGGCATGGCTGTGGTATATAATACACTGTCTAGTCATGATATATATGTGGCCAAAGTCTCATTAATATCTTCAATAGTTCAAAAGTTATACTCTGGAAAAGGAAGCAAGTCGCATAATTACATTTTCCCTTGTCATGACCTTGACCTTGAAGAAGGGGGCAAGTATATGGTATGTACACTTCATATAGTCATGAATTATATACTTGGGCAAAGTTTCATTTAAAAAAATATAAAGTGGTTCAAAAGTTATATTTTGAACAAAGATACTGGTCATTGCTATGACCTTGACATTGAGGCATGGAGTATGGCTATAGCATGCAACACACCGTTTATAGATGATATATAATATGCTAAAGTTTAATCCAAATATCTTAAGTGGTTCAAAAGTTATACTCCTGACAAGGAAAAAAATCAAAGAATTACATTCTTCCTTGCCATGACCATGACCTCAAGGCAAGGAATGTGGCTTTGGAGTGTGACACACTGTCTGGTTATAATATACACTTGGCAAACTTTCATTTAAATATCTTTAGTGGTTCAAAAATTAATCACTGGACAAGGATGCAAGTTACAGAATTACATTTCCCCTTACCATGACCTTGACCTTGAGGCAGGGGGCATGACTGTGGTAAGCAAAAAACTGACTAGTCATGATATATACTTGGCAAAGTTTCATGAAAATGTCTGCAACCATTAAAAAATTTTGGACCGGATTAGCAAATGTTGCAATGGATGCACAATGCCATAACATAATATGCCCAACTTTCGACTAGCTTAAAAGAAAAAGAAAAAAAAAGGCTTATTGTCCTTACCCATTGCCCCTCCCCGCAACAGGACACGTTAATTTTATGAGTCCTGTATCATAAATGATAACTACATGAATATTCATAAATGATCACTCATGTATATCCATTACAGGCCTTAGTACCAGCAGCAAAAGCCCTGAAGGAAAAGTTTCCAAATGTGATAATAGAGGCAAGTGGAGGTATAACAGAGGAAAATATTCTTCAGTACTGCAATTCAAATGTGGACGTTATCTCAATGAGCCGACTTACGCAGGGATATGACACAGTGGACTATTCTCTAAAGATCCAGAAGGCTGGAGTTGACCCAAGAAATCTTACTGTGAAATTGTGACAGTGAAATAATGCCTCATGTTCATGGCCAAGATACTATATTTCAAGTCATTTTTCATACCCTTTAATTTTTTGTACACCATCCAGATATAAAAGTTATAATGAATTAAATGTATCATATTTTTTTGTACATAGCACTTCATATTTTTCATCAAATCCTTTAAATTTTCATACAAAAAAGTTCTACTGAGATTTACATTTGCAAAAAAGATAGAAAATATTGATATTTTTTTATAAAAAAGAATAAGAGATTAAAATCATATACAATTAAGGTGGGTTTTTTGCTGTTTTTTATCTTTGTATTATTTTTTAACCTCGTATTTTGAAGAGAGGTTCCCGTTTCAAATGGCTTCGAAAATATACCAAGGTACGATTTAGATACATCCAACAACTAAAGTATTGTTTTGTTAAGCATATGTTATAAATGGTGATTAATCTGAGCGAGTTCTTAATTGAGGCATTGAATAATGAAACAGGAGATTAAGAAATAACAAAAATCACCATTGACAGAGATGCTGCCAGGTTGCAGAGTGTGCAAATTTCACAACAGTTTATGAATTTGCACACTAGGAAAACAGTGATGCATGAGAACCGCTACAAATAAGTTCAAAGTTATGCATATTAAACCACGTATTTCGATGTTTTTTATTTGAATCAAGAAGAGAAGTTCACATTTCAAATGGCTTTGAAAAAATACTGATGTGCTATTTAGATACATCAAAGAAGCAATGTATTGTTTGCTGAGTATATGTTTGATATAATCTCATATAAAAAACTAACTAATTGTTGCTTTGATTAAAAACTTGCCCAAACTATTAGTTAACTTTGCTTACATTTTTAATTGAAGTATCGATTAATGAAATATGATATTAAGAAATAAATAAATAATCACCATTTATAATTGTGAAGAAAGGCCATTGATTGTATCATTTTGAAAGAGTACTTGTTTTGTTAATTGAGTATCTACTCTCATTCATCAATCTGCTCTTCTTTGTCAACTTTATCGGCAAGAACATGTCGTGATTGATGCATATGATCTCTTGTTGTCATTACAATATCTACTGCTGTTCATTAACAACTGGACAATGGCCTTTACATAATCCTTGAATAGTATTGTTAATGAGTGCTCTTTATTAAGTCGGTCACTGTAACAAAGCACCACACATGTTTTGAAACGAGTTAGGAAGCCATTTGATATTTTTTTATCCAGTACAAATTTTATCTCATTACATGCTAAAGTGAAGACCATTGACCATTGGTCAATTAGTCTTGTTGTTTCGTTAAAGTAATAAAAAAAAACCCTATAAAAACCAGGTTATTTTCTATCATAAATACAAGTCATTGACGAAGTGAATTCGATTCTTATATAAAATCTGTTAAGTGCTTGTACTGTTTTAGCTTAGAGATGTCTTCGTTGTAAAGTTCTTGGTTTCCGTCTTAAAACTATATGGTTAATGATTACTCTTTACTAAGGCCATCACTTTCATAAAGCACCACAGCATAGCACGCGTGTTTTAAAATGAGTTTTGACGCCATTTGATGTTTTGTTATCAAATTAACATTTTATTGAAAATCTAGTCTATGATACACCCTTCTGTTGTTATCTTTATCGGCTAGTACGAAGAGCAAGTGATGTGTGTGATTGCTTGTCATTACAATATCTACTGTTGTCTGGACAATGACCTTAGTAGCTCATCGACAGATTTTCATTTCTCTATGGATAGCCTCATTTCCCTATTGGTAGCCTCACTAATTTGATCTTGTCTGTCAAATCTTGCCTTCAGTCTGGTGTTGACTGGAATAACCTGGCCAAAGCTCTAGGCATATTTAATTAGCATGTAAATAACACTGCATAGCCATGTGGTTCCTGTGACATTGGATATTGTAATTAAAACAAGAATGAATTGTTTATTCAGAGGTGTTAATTGACTATGGAATATAGTAGTGCCCTTGTACATGAGGAAGATCGAAATCATTAGGTAACGGAACAATAAATATTACAATCACCCTGTAACCTCTCTTTCTCTTTCACTCTCTTTCCAAAAGCAAAAAATAAAAACGCTCTGAATACAAATGATCTTGCACACTGATGCAATGTTTCATCTCTTTCTCTCTCTCACACACAAACGCATTCACAAAAACAACAAAAGTCTTTGTAATTGTAATTTGATAATGAGGTTACTGTTGCTGTTAGAATACAGGTTGCACATAACTTTTTGACAACAGGGGCTCATATTATTGCTTACAATCTGTCTATAAATAATACATGTGCAGACCATCTTAATCACTTTGCCAAGATAACACACCATAACAGCTACAAAGAAATACGGTCTGAATACACATCATCTTACACACTGACATAACATTATTATTTCATCTCTCTCTCTCTCTATCTCTCTCTCTCTCTCTCTCTCTCTCTCTCTCTCTCTCTAAAAGGCAACACAAGTCTTTTTGAGTTCTTTTATTGTAAATTGGATTCTTGAATGGAGAACAAAATGAGACCAAAATTGTACTTTTATTTTGTACGTTAGTACTGTTAGGTTGTCATTAATTGATGTCACATTTACTTTCTTCGGGTCAGATTTATTTATTTTACATACACAGCCAGTACTCGAAAATAATAATAATTTTGTTTACATACAATTTTTTGTACTCTGAAATGAATAATTATTTTTTCATGTTATGAAAAAATACATGAAATATGGTAGCGACTTCTTTTCTCCTTCAAATACATTACCCAATCACATTGACATTAGGGATATAAGCCTGCTACCTCCTGAAACCAGCCCTACTAAGAGACGAAAATTTGTCTTTTGTGTCTATATCTTATAGACAAAGGGTAATAACTCTTGCCCATTACCTCCCCTTGCCACCACCACCAGGTGTCACTAGTTTTTAAGTTTCACTGTTGTACAGTCAACATCATATGAAAAACCTCCCGTCAATCCATGCCAATATTGATGTGAATTTTAACCATCCATCCAGAAATTTGGATTTATAGTGTGTAATAATCACACCTTTACAGGTGCTATACATTATTTTTCAATTTTTCCAATATTTGCAAAGAATTTGTCACTTTCTCGGACTTTGTCTATTTAGATGGCATGGTACAACACGCTATCGTTGATGCATGTTGTGATTCATGGTTTCGCGCACACTGCCAATTGTTCACTCACCCAGTTATAAACTTGTGTTATTTTAGCAATTTATAAACACGCTGCATTGCTAATTCACACTTTTTTGTTTTGTTTTATTTTGTTGTTTCAGTGAAACACGTCGACAAAGTGTATAAATACAACAAGTTCAAGGCCAAGGAAGACACGCATGGGTCGATGCCTTGCATGTACAAAATGTACTTCATCAGTATCATGCAATGTGTGCACCATATGCATACTTGCCAACCATTACGCTTTCGGCGTAATCATTCCGCTTTTTTTCACCTAATTACATCCTACACTCACCTGTGTATGGATTACGCTTTTTTGGTACATTAAAAAAATAAAAATAAAGCAATAAAAAGTTGTGTTTGTCATTTTTATTATCATCTCTTTAATCCCACACATCATATAAATCTGAGAATATTCTAAAAAAGAAGATTGATGCATAAGAATAGCGTAGAGTACATTTGTCATAGACCTCCATGTATTTTCCTTATTTTCTATTTATAGCAGCTGTATATGAGACATTTCCAAGAAAACAGACAGGTTTCTTCAATTTAAAATCTTGTCTCACAGATTCATTATATTAATACAGAGAATTTGTTAGCGGACCAGTCTCCACTTTACAAAATGGCTGCAGATGTTAAGTGAAAGTGACTTTATCGATGTGACTCTCAGATGTTGTATGACTAAAAAATGTTAGAGAAGAGGGATCTTTTTAAACTTTAAAACATATCGGATCTGAAAAAAGACAAATCAGTCTTTACAAATTTAAAAACAAAAACATGAGAGGGATAATACAGAACTCGGGTTGAGCCATGGTAATGATCATTGCAGAATTTGTGGAGTTCACTTTATGATCACTCAGTGAAAGTTAGACATGTAGACTAGTTAAAGTGAGTGTTGTGTTTCTATAATTTGTCCATATGTTTTTTGGTTTGTATTCTGGTACTAATCCATGTGGATTTTCCCCATTTGTGACAAGAACTTTAACCAGCTGCAGATCCAGGTTAGTAGCAAAACTAAATGTACATTTTTGATATAGTTTATTGTAATTATTGCATGTAATATATAGATTACACATTTTATGCTCAGATTATGCTTTTTTGCCACTTAAGTTACGCTGTAGGGGTTGGCAGGTATGCATATGGTCCGAGAGTGTATGGAGAGGTAATTATGATACAGTGGAAAAGTGTATCGCCTATTATAGGCAGCCAAGAAGGCGTAAGTCTCCCCTCATGTCTGAGCATGGCCTTCGGGCCTCTAAGTCAGGGTGCATGGGGTTTTAACAGATCCAATGGATACAACCTATACTAATGTATCACCATCCAGAGTCGTCCACAATCGTCCAGCCAACCGAGCTGGGCATCCAGCCAGTCCAGCCGTCTCAATCCGGAGATCTTACTGAAAGATCCATCCATCTCAACAGACCTGCTGCTTCATCTCCTACAATTATGGATAGATCTGTCTGTCCTTCCATGCTAGGGCTACATACAATTACAATTACTGCGATCTTAGTGATAGATCCATCCGTCTTGCCAGGCCTACAGCTTCATCTCTCTACAATCATGGAGATCTTAATGATAGATCTGTCCATCCTACCATGCCTATGGCTACATACAATTACAATTATGGGGATCTTAGTTTTAGATCCGTCCATCTTGCCATGTGTACAGCTACACAAACATATTATGACGGGGATTTTAGTGATAGATCTGTCTGTTCAGCCATGCCACGGCATGGCCAGTACCGGCACCAACTGGACCACCTTCCGCACAGCCAGTAACCATGCTGACCATACTGTGAACCAATCTTGGTTTTCTTGTGAACTGGGAAAAATCTCACCATCCTACAAATAAGTGTTTTGTCATCCTGGGTATGGAGTTTACCACCAATCTTAATCTGGTACGACTTCCTCAAGTTTGCGTAATACTGATCATCGAACTCGTCGAGTCCGTTTCAAACAGGACTTGGATTTCAGTGAGAGAGTTCTTGCAACTCCTCGGATTATTCAATGCGGCAGCAGACTTGATCCCGCTTGGCTGTCTTTTTATGCACCCTTTACAGATGACCTTGCTGGTTCAATGGCGCCCGTTTCCAATCCCTCGATCAAAAGGTCAGGATCACAAATGAGGTATGATCATTCCTGTGTCAGTGGCGTGACCCCAGTTGGCTCACAACAGGAATTCCTCTGGAGAAGCCCCAATCGTGAGACATTATGTACCGATGCCAGTACATACGGTTGGGGACCCCACCTGTTGCCGGACTTCAATACGGTTAGCGGCATGTGGGAGCCAGGGGAACTGCCTCTCCACATCAACCTTCTCAGAATCAAGGCTGTCATCAATGCCTTTCAGTTTTTGGAAGGACCGAGTCTCAAGAAAAACAGTCCTGATTATATTGGACAACTCAGTAGTGGTGACCTACCTCCTCAAATGGTGTCACCAAATCACCCGACCTGTACATTCTGCTTTGGTAGTTTCTACGTTGGTGCGACCAACTCCATATCAATGTACAAACCAGGCGCATTTCCAGCAGACTCACTGTACTAACTGACCCTCTATCCAGAAAGGGTCGAATTATTCATATGGCATGGTCCCTACATCAATCAGTCTTTCATCGGCTGTGCGCATGTTGGGGGCATCCATTGATCGATCTTTTTGCGACAAGATGGAATCACAAATTGCCCACCTTTGTCTCTCCAGTCCCAGACCCAGAAGCTATTGATCAGTTGGGAGGGGTTCTGGGCCTTGCCTACCCAATCACGGACTTGGTACCGACAATAATACAGCAGTTGAGGGGTCAGAACTGCAAGATGGTTCTGATAGCCCCTCTCAGATGGGTCACCGATCTACTCAATCTAGTGATCAAGCCGAATCCTCTCAAGCAACCGCGGTTGCAGGTGTTCCACCCCTGCCCAAACCACCTTCTCCTTCATGCCTGGCTCTTATCAGAACAGCCTTGTGAGAGAAAGAATTTGGACCTCTGATTGGGAGAGAATCTCGAGAGCAAGACAGTCCTCTACTCTAAAGGCTTATGACAGAAAGCGACATATTTTCAGGGACTGGTGACAAGACAATAACATCGTCCCTTTGAGTGCCTCGATCCCTCAACTAGCCGACTTTTTCTCTGGCTGTACAAGGAGAAAAAGCTGGCCCTATTTACCATCAAAGGCCACCACTCCATGATATCAGACACATTCAGGCATCATGGAAGACAAGATATTGGTCATGATAAAGATCTATTAGACCTCCTAGCCAATCCAATTTTGATTTGGATCAACCAAAATCACTCGCCCTGTTTCAAAAATGGAATCTCTCCTGACTTTTAACATGGCTCAATTCAGATAAATTTGAGCCTTTAGCCCAAACCTCACTGAAGCTACTATCATACAAAACATGTTTCCTGATAGCCTTAGCTTTGGCATTCTGGATGAGTGAGTTACATGCCCTTTCAGCCGACCTCAACTATGTTAAGTTCAGATCCAATGGTTCGGCTGTCCTCATGACACAACCAGGTTTTGTGGCCAAAAATAGGTTGCCGTCAGTGAAGCGCACAGAGGCAAATTATTGTTCGCATAGGGAATCCAGCCTTTTATTCCCTATAAGGATACCCGAGGTAGCGGTAGGATGCTTATTATTCCCTACTCCTATTACCTATTCTCCTAATGTTAATGTGATCAGGAACGTATTTGAAGGAGAAAGCAAATTTTTAAGTAAATTATGTTTCTCCAAGAATATTTACTCGATCATATTACTTGAAAATGCTCTCAGCCACCCCTCCAGGTGAGCAACCTCATTAGTATATCGCTCAGCTTAAAAACTAGTGACACCTGGTTGTGGCAAGGGAATGTAACTGGCAAGAGTTATTGCCCTTTGTCTCTTTGATATAGACACAAAAAACGAATTTTCGTCTTTTAGTAGGGCTGGATTCGGGAGGTAGCAGGCTTATATCCCTAACGTTAATGTGATTGGGTAAGTATTCTCGGAGAAACATAATTACTTAAAAATTTGCTTTCTCACATTTATCATATTTGTGATCAAGCTCATGTATGTGAGAAAGCCATAAGGGATAAACCTATTCCACATAGATGCACTTAATGACATGAAATTCACATCATCTTGCCTTTGACACAAAGAATGACAGTTGCAAGATTTTAACGTCAGTACATTTTAATGAATCTTTAATTTCAGCATATTAGCTACATACAGTTTAGCAAATAGCAAACAGTTTAGTGGTACTGGTTTTATGCCATTTAAACAAAGATAATGTGTATATTCTATTTCAAATACAAGGGCATTATCAAACCTTCAAATAACATGAATCGCTGCTGACATTGAGGGGTGTTAAAATAAGAATTGTAGACAAAATACCAATCACTGAATTTCGTAAAGAGAACATCCATTAAAGATAGTGGCTATTAACATCTAACCCCAGTTCTGGAATCATCGGTTGGGATATTCATCTGTGTTTAATGCATGCCCTTTATTATCTTTACATTACCAAATTTTAACATTTTAAATTTTTTTGCAAAAATCAGTTCACTTGCTAATTTCTTTTAAATGTTATGGTTACCATATATACTCACATATGCGACGGCAGATCAGGGTCTATGTTGTTTGCATTTGGGCTCGGCTTATATGCGAGTATATACGGTACTACAATTTTTTGACTTACAGTATTTAATTTTGTCTACCGTTATTTATTGTGGCAAGCTGTGATGGGTGGCTCGATGATTAGCATGTTAGACTCGTGACCAAAAGGGTGTAGGTTTGAATCCTGTCTTCAGACAAGCTTGGGTCAGCTGCCATGGTGTGTTCCAGGAAAAGGCACTTTACTTGCCTCAGAATGCTATAACCTTCATGTGTTGGTTGTGCTGTAAAACACCAAAAACCAAACAAAACCATTTTTTATAAAGGAATAAGGAAGAAAAATAAATAATATGCATTGCTAAGACAAAGGGAAATCTCACCCCGAGAGTTGCAATTTGATGGCAGGAACTTGCCAAAGCCTTGTTTTATGGAGGGGATTACTACCATAATACTGTGCATGTATTATAGTTCTATGCATGTATTTTCAATTAGTAAATAAATATGCCATGTATTCTGTTTTGCATTTTCTACATGTGTAGAATGTACATTCTAGATTCCATCTTTACATCTGCCAATATTTATTACTGAATTTGTTAAGTATTTTATTACAATACTGCAATTTCATGTCTTTAGATTCCATGTGAGTGATTCTATGTGCATTTTTAATATTACACATGTCAACATTCTTGATTGCATCTTTCCAACCCTAAATTTTCTCTTTACAATTGACAGATTTCATTAATAACACACTGTTAAGTATCATACTGGTAAAATGTTCACATACTTAAAGTTACAATGCAGCACAATGAAAGTTGCAAGTTGGCTGTTAGCATGATGCAAGATGTAATAGATTAATGTTGCATAATGACAACAGAGGGCGCTGTGATATCTGAATGAAAATAGTGATGCCGGTATATATGTATATGAATTCAGGGACATGTATTAACAACATAGGCCCTTGCTCACATGGTAAGCATGACAAGAGTACTGGTCAAAGGTATTCGATGCATTGTTTGGTCAGAAATGTACAATTTTATTTCTATAAGCTTGTGCTAGCCTTGCAAACAGCCATTTAACTTCATGTTAGACTTTATCAGACTTTGTCAGACTTTATATATATATATACATACTCTAAATTATCCGTTTCAAAAACCAAACAATTTGTCAAATTCATGTGGGAGAACATCATGTGATAGATTTTTTTTTTTAAAAGCATTTGGAAAATATTTATGATACAAGGATGTTTAATCGGTTTATGAGAATAAATGAACACCTAGCATTGTTCATATATTTTTCATTCTTTGTTCGCAGTTATAAAAATAATTAAAGATATAATCTTTCTTCTTACTCAGTAATACAATAATCATACAAAATTTATAAATATTTTATATTTAGCAAGACATCTGTTTTAAAAATTAAATTTAAGAATCATTATTGATTTGTTAACAAAGTTCATTTTGAACTAAGTGCTTCAAGAAAATAAGGGTGGCGGGGGAGTCAAAAGGCAGTTGAGATGTTGCAGATAGGTATAACCACTTGTCACAAAATATCAGATAACCAAAACACCATTTTTCTCTTATAACTGTGGTTTACACTGAATGCCTCAAACAATAAAAACAAAATAAAATTAAATAAGCTAAAATATACAGTTTTAAGGAGTCTGGGTGTCAGGATAGGCTCTCTGTGCAACTTCATTAAATCGTTTTTGCAAATCACTACACATTTTATTAAATTTCCCTATCTGAAACTGAAACATATGGAATCTAAGAAAGACTTTATATATAAATATATATATATATATATATATTAATATATATACAGAGAGAGAGGGTGAGGGAAAGCTTGGCTAAAAAATAATATCCAACTTCCTTCCAGATTCCATGGTCAGAAAGCAAAAAAATATATATATCTCTTACATATATTTTGCAATACAACAACTTATCAAATAAGTTTGGTGAATTTCCAGCTAGTAATTTAGAGTGAGCTATATTTACAGACAGATCACAAGGACAGACAGAAATAGTAAAAGTCAGTCACAGCTGGACTACTTGTGTAATATGAGCACCAAGTTGTATAGAGATATTTGTACTGAATAACAAAAGTCACAGCTGGACTACTAGTGTAATATGAGCACCAAATTGTATAGAGATAATTGTACTGAAGTTTTGCCCAGGAAATGAAAGTATGGATAATGGATAGGTGGATGGACAGACAAAAGGACAAAAACATTAAAAAATACTGAGACTGAAGAATCATGAATAGCAGAAATCACATCTGAACTACTATTCCAATATGTTGTCCAAGTTTCATAGAGATACCATACAGATGAAGATTTGTGCTCCAGAAATGAAAATTATGAACTTGTATCCCATCTGGGTCAAAATATTTCATCCTTCTAAAAGTCCATTAATTAGTGTAATTTTTTTTATCTTCCACCATGCATGTGAACAGATTTTTACAGCACATTTGTGTGCCATATACAAAAATGTGTACTTCACCTATAAAAGAATGGTGATCAATTTGCTCAGGTAAGTATAATACCTTGCCTCTCCTACATCCCATTTATAACCCCATGATGAAATTGAGTCATTAGTCATCATCCCATCTATAACCCCATGATGGAATTGAGTCGTTAGTCTACGTCCCATCTATAACCCCATGATGGAATTGAGTCGTTAGACTACGTCCCATCTATAACCCCATGATGGAATTGAGTCGTTAGTCTATGTCCCATCTATAACCCCATGATGGAATTGAGTTGTTAGTCTACGTCCCATCTATAACCTCATGATGGAAGTGAGTCATTAGTCTATGTCCCATCTATAACCCCATGATGGAATTGAGTCATTAGAGTACATCCCATCTATAACCCCATGATGGAATTGAGTCATTAGTCTACGTCCCATCTATAACCCCATGATGGAATTGAGTCATTAGACTACGTCCCATCTATAACCCCATGATGGAATTGAGTCATTAGTCTATGTCCCATCTATAACCCCATGATGGAATTGAGTCATTAGTCTTCCAAGTGCTGTAACTCATTCTAAAATAGTGAGAGTATAATGATTGATCAACACGGACATCTTCTTACAATTACACTAATATGTACCATCTATACTTGCTTATAAGTCGAGTCCAACTGCAAACAACATAGACCCTGATTTGCCGGCGCATTATACGATGGCAGATCTTGGTCTGTGCAGTTTGCAGTTGGAATTGACTTATAAGTGAGTATATATGGTACTAAAGTTTCTTAGCAATCCACAGAAAACTGCAGGAGTGATTGCATTCGCAAGATGTCATATTTTTGCATCCAGCTCCAAGTCAGAATGAGCAATAACTTGTACAAAAATAGCAGGAGCATAAAGATTTGTCAATATTAGAGAAAAAACAAAAAGACAATTACTTGCAAAAATATATATCTATAATTGTGTTAAGAAATTCTGATCCATAATTATTACACTGCACATAGCTTTTACTAGCCTACAATTGTATCTTTTCTGTAAAATATTTATATTTATACTTTTTCTTCAGTTATAAATTATAAATTATTTGTTTTAATCCCTATTATTTTATGAATTTTATAGAAATGTGTGTATCCTGAATTCTAAAAAAGTTTTTTTATATTCCAGTTTGCATATTTTTGCAAGGAGAAGAACTCTTTGTAACCCAAAACCTGTGATTCTCAATAGTCAGTATAAAAGGTTACTTCCCTTGCTTTCCTTAAGAATGCAAAGGCAGGTGCTGAATTTCATTAGGGACTGACCATTTAATTTTCGATGGGTGAGGGGGGTGGATTGGACCTGGGATTTTCTTTTTGGCAGGAATATTTTTGTTTCTTTTACCTCAATATAATTTTTTTTGCAACTAATATAAGATATAATGGGGGTGGGTGGGTCTATAAATCGGAGCAAAAATATTGTTTTCAAAGTATTTGAGAGTGGGAAAATTTAGTTTTAAAAAATCCCAGGTCCCCCACTCCAGAATATTATACGGTCAGTCCCAAAACATTCACAGATTATGCTCATAATAAAACTCATTGGACATCATGATGAGTTAATTTTATGTACCAAGTGTACTCAAACTCGGATTAAAAATACAGTCTCTAGAGTGGTAACAGGTTCAGCCACAGAAATGAGATCACCTCAGTAATATTTGTGGATCTGGCTCAAGCAGGATCTTGATCATAAAAGCCTATATTCCACATTTGATCAAAGTAATAACAAGCTCAGTCAATCAGATACAATAGAACTTCAATAATATGCATGGATTTCGCTTGTTACCAAATTTGTCCAAGAGCTTGATGATACAAGCCCATATTCCAACTTTTATCAATATTGGATCAGAAATATGGCTTCCAGAACAGTAACAAGCTCAGCCAAACTGATGCAAGATCACCTCATTAATATGTGTGGATCTCGTTCATTATCAAACTTGTCCGAGATGTTGATGATATAAGCATATATTCCAAGTTTGATCAAATCAGATGAGACTCAAGAGTGGTACAAACAAGATCAGCCAATCAGATGTAAGATCACCTTATTAATATGTGTGGATCTTGCTAATTATTGAACTTGTCCAAGATCTTGATGGTATAAGCATATATTCCAAGTTTTATCAAAATCAAATCAGAATATGAGAGTGGTAACAAGTTTGGCCAATGAGATACCATACATATATCACTAATATGCATAGATCTCGCTCATATTTGAACGTGTCAGTTATATTTATGATATAAACCTACATTCCAAGTTTGATTAAAATTGGATAAAAAAAAAATATGTCCTTCACAGTGGTAACTAGCAATTGTTGATAGTCAGATTATAGATACATTGCCATACCATGAGCTTACTTGACCCTATGACCAGGTGAGCTAAAAACGGGGGGAATATTTGTGGTGACAGTATTGTGTAATGGACAGAAGAATAGATGGATGGACATGAAGATTCCTATATACCCCTGCACGTGAATATAAAAACAAGTAAAGGATACAATTGTAATATTCTGAGAATTCATTCCGAATGACATCAGCCTTGCATATATATTCATTGTTGCAAAATGACACAGATGTAATACATAAATATACTCCTGATTTATAGTTGAAAATGCTTGTTAATATATTTCATTTCATATTATGGTCTATACTACCACATCTCTCCCATTAAATCATCCCCTCACACACTTATTTTTTCTTCAGCAATTTTGACAAATGTCTATTTATGAATGTTCTTTCTCATGATAGGCAGAACTTCCCATTTTCCAAACAATTTTCAGAGGCAAAATCTCCTGTGCTTATCACATGAGAAATAAAATTATAAAATGCAGATATGCTAGAATACAATCAATGTTTATCTGGGTTCATGATAATGGACAAGTAAGCAAAACTACCGCCCATTTACAGTGCGAGGCCACATGGACAAGTAAGCAAAACTACCGCCCATTTACAGTTCGAGGCCAGTTATTTTTGCACAGGACCAATTGGAAAATCAAGTTGTCTGTCCTTCTGTCTGAGTTTTTAGTGGGATAAACTGCTACAATTAGGGAAACTACTTCCAAATATTTATTACTTTGAATTTAAAACAATTATCCCCCAAAATTGAAGTAAACACAGTAAGATAAATGTTCAATGGGTGAAACATTGCCATTACAACTTTATTTTGGAGCCATTGTGGTTCAGTGATTATGGTGGGACTTATTACCAGAAATGTGCGGGTTTGAATCCAACCATCAGATCAACCCGACTTGAATACTCTGATGTGTCTTTGGGTAAATCACTTTACTTGCCTTGGTCCTGTACTTTTCACTTTCTCACCGTTATGGACAGTCATGGTGCAAGCAAACAGAGTATACAGGAACTGTAGCTTTTCAAAAGCCATTACAGGTTTTAGGTTAGTTTTACACACATGTGATCTCACAAAAGGCAGTTATTTGGAAAAACCAACTGCAAGTATCTAATTCTTGAAACAATTTGGTCTTAAGTTTGAAAAAAAGTATAGAAAATGGCCTTACATATTTTATACCCCACCATAAGAGTGGAAGGTTCATAAATCTTCTCAATCAATCAGTCCGGTCATATTTTATATCTGCTTAATAACTTTTAAAGAACTTATTGGATTAAAACCAGATTTGGAATAAGGTTGTATATTACCATATATACTCTTGTATAAGCCAATACTAACTGCAAACTGCATATACCCAGATCTGCCATCGCATAATGCACCAGCAGATCTGGGTCTATGCAGTTTGTAAGGACTAATCAGTTGAACAAACACAGACCCTGATCTGCCGGCACATTATGTGACAGCAGATCAGGGTCTATGTTGTTTGCATTTGGACCCGGCTTATATATGAGTATTAACGGTATTAAGACCTAGACCATGCTCAATATAAAATCTTTAAAAACTTGAGTTATGGCCCCTGATAGACTTGGTAACTTTCCTTTGCATAAAATATGGTACAGTGTATAAGGTTTAATATCGAATACCTGGGTATGCCTAGGACAACATTTATATTCGCCTTTTTTGGTAAAAATGTATGGTCCTTCTTTTATTTATAACTTTGCTGTTGGAATTAATGCACAATATTGATAGGGGCATCTGTGTCATATAGAAAAATTGCAAGTCTTAAATATATGATTGAAATTATTTCTACAGTATCATTGGATTCTAATCGAAGAATGATCTACAAACAAATCCTGCCAACATCACCCCCAAAAAACAAAAGTTTCTCAAATGGACCGACTCAGTATTGTCTGAAAAGAATTTCCAGGAATTCAAGATAAGACCATTTCTTCTTTTTATCTACCGAGTGTTGAACCATCTCTGATATTCTTGAGTGATAAGATTTTCAAATTAAATAACAATTTTGAATTAGCCACGTTTGCAGTCATGTTGGATTTAAGATTGGTACCATTTTCATTTAAGATAAACTAGACACCATTAGAAGACTTTTAGTGACAACCCCATGTTGATATGACTACCCATTCAGGAGAATTAGTGACAAGATTTTCAATATTCTCATTGTAGCAGCCATATTTGAGGTCAGATCAGCACCATTTTCATTCAGTACCAACTAGATGTCACAATTATTCTTCTAGTGAAAACCCTATGTTAATTTGACTTTCTATTCAGGAGAATAATAACAAGATTTTTAATATCGCTGACCTGGTGGCCATACTGGATGTCAGATCAGCACCAATTTCATTTAGAACCAACTCAACATCATAAGAAGTCTTCTGGTGAAAACCCAATGTTGATATGACTTTCCATCTAGAAGATTTTCAAGATGGCTGCTGTGGTGGCCATATTAAATATCAGATCTGCACAACTTTCATTTAGGACAAACTAGACATCATCAAAAGCTAAAAGTATCCAATAGCCTTTGGGTTTACACATCTTATGACTATACTTTCAAACAAGCTGCAATAATTAAGAATGGACATCATTAAGACAAACATCATTGGAACACTTACTTCCACACTGTCGATGAACATTAAGCAAACACCTGTAGTGAAGTCCTTTAAATTATTTCAGGGGATTGTCATTGTCAAGGCTTATTCCAAATGTCAAGAAGAGGATTAAGTAGAACTAGAAACATCTTCATGGAACATGGATGCCTAACCACAGTGCCTGAAAACTTACTCTAATGCAAGACATATGCAAGGTTGGTTGGTTGGTTGGTTTGATGGCACTTTTAACACATTATTGGCTATATAATGCTGAAAAAATGGGAACTGAGCACCTTTCCCCAAGGACACACTGAAGCAGCTGACCCAGGCAACTGAACTGAGTGTATATGGAACATGCAATTCTTGGATAAGAAGTGTGATGCTCTACCAACTGAACTACTGCCACTAAATGGACAAAGGTAACAATATATGCCCTACAACTTTGATGCTGCAACTTGGAGATGAAACATGGGGAATATGGTAATAACTGGAAAAACTACCGTATATACTCGCATATAATACGGGTCCGAATGCAAACAACATATACCCTGATCTGCTGTTGCATAATGAGCTGGCAGATCAGGGTCTATGCTGTTTGTTCTATTGACTAGTCCTTACAAACTGCATAGACCCAGATCTGCCGGCATATTATGTGACAGCAGATCTGGGTCTATGCAGTTGGTATTTGGTTATACACGAGTATATATGGTATATTTCCAATTTGCATCCATCCAATAAGATGGTACCATTTTCATTTAGGACCAGCTAGACATCACAAGAAAATTTGGGTGAAAACCCTGTCAATATGACCATCAGTTCAATAGGAGTAGCGATAACAAAGTTTTCAAGATGATCATATTAGTTGTCAGATCTGGTTCATTTTCATTTATGACAAACTAGACATCATAAGTATTCAGAGGCACTATTTTAATTTAGGACCAACTAGACATTGGGATGAATGTATGTGCAAAGTTTCATGGCAATCTGCTAAGTAGATTAAGATGAGTAGCAATAACCAACTTGTGTAAATGGATGGACGATGGACAACAGGCGATTGCAAATGCTCTTCTATGACCAGTAGAGTTAAAACCCATTGATTTTGTTTTTCTATTTTTTCTAAAAATCATTTTGCTTAAAATCTGCTTCAGAAGCTAATATCATTGTCAACCCCTAGAAGCCAGATTTTACTGGGTGAGAATCACAGGCTTTGGGTAATCTTGGAATGACTGCTGTATTAGAAGTATTGTTAATGAATCTGTAATTACTTTGATTTTTGCCACTACAGCTGAGGCCTCGCATGAAAAGCATGCAGTCCACTTATCTAATATAATTAACTTGTTGAGGGTAACCTATCTCAATATACAATTTGTAGTCATCAATATGCAAAGTTTGCCATTTAATAAATCTATTTACTCCTACTTCAGGCTGCACTGGTCAGAAAGGGTCTCCTGAGTAGGTTTGGATGTTTATGGCATAAAAAAAATCTATGTGGTCATGAGCTAAACACAAATGTTAAACCTATGTTAGTAAAGTATAAATGTAGGTCACAGTGATCTTCTTTGATTGTAAGCATATATTACCAAGAGAGATGCAACCAATTACATGTATTAGGTTTTATGACTCACACATAAACAGCAGTCAATAAATGAAATTGAAATACAAAATGTCAACAAAGTCACTGAAGCATGAAATATGTCACAGATACTTCTTTTTGCAATAAGTATGTAATGCTTATAAAGATGCATCTCTTTACCAACTTTCATAATTCTAGTAAGGATAGTATGCCAAAAATGTGTGTGGTCATCGAGTTAATGCAGAATCTCAACCAAAAGCCAGTAAAAGATGAAATATAGGTCACAATGAGCATCTTTTTGCTGTTAGGGTGTGGTAATAACAGAGATGCATATCTTCATCAATTTCATGATTTTAGCATAAACAGTGCCAGAGAAATGAACTTCAAATACCAAATTTTATCAAAGTCAGTAAATTGTAAAATATGGGCCATAATGACCTACTTTTGCAAAAACTTAACCTAAGCCCATAAAATGTGAAATGTTTATCACAGTGACCTTTTTTTGTATGGAAGTGGTACTATAGATGTATACAATCATCTAGTTTAATGATTCTAGCATGAAGTTGAAACAAAATTTAACTGAAGTTAGTGATGCATGAAATATGGGTCACAATGACCTACTTATTTTGACATGGGTGTAGTACCAGTACTCATCAAAATGACCACATTTTATGATACCACATATACAGGATACAGTATGCAAAAAAAACTGGTCATGAGCTAAACACAAAAACTTCACCTAAGCCAGTAAACTGTAAAATTAAGGTCAATGTGACCTTTTGTTGTAAGGATATCATATAGATGCATACATTCATCTAGTTTGACAATTCTAACATGAACAGTGTTTAAGGAGGAAAAAAACTTCAAACACAAAATAGAAGCCAAGTCTGTGGAGTGTGAAATATGAATCACAGTGACCAACTTTTGTGATGAGGGTGCATCCCCTTGCTATGTTTCATGATTCCAAGTAGAACAGTTTCATATACAGGTGCAAAAAAGCTATGTGATCATTAGCTAACTGCAAGAAATTTAACCAAAACCAGTAATGTGTGAAATGTAGGTCACAGTGACCTGTTTTTGTTTTATGGGTGTGGTACTAATAGTGATGCATACAATCATATAGTTTGATGTTTCTAGCTTGAATAGAGCTTGAGAAATAAACTTAAAATAAAAAATGTAACATTTCATGATTCCAGGTATAACGGTGTATTCATGCTGCCAAAAAACCTGAGGTAAATGCAAAAACTTGACAAGAATGTATAGTTTTGCTCTTTCTTATACAAGATACTTTGTGGCAGTATTGTGCATCAAATATCCTTATGGAAAAATTTATAGTCTTAGGACATATAAATATAATCAGCTTAAATTTATTAATTCAAAGAAAACAATTTTAAATTTTTTAAAAAAAATTTCATTTGAAATAAAATTATGGAACATATGATGACAAAGCAGATTCACACGTTTCCATCTACTTACGTCAAAAGAATTGGCATACTTTTTACTCTTTGACCTTTGACCCCTGTGAAGCTGATCTGTTCTATCCCTGTTCAAACTGTAGAATTTATCACCAACATCTCAGGAATAATTATGCAAAGTTTCATCTTACTATCTTTTAGCATTACATTGGCTGCTTTGATGAGAAAATGCAATGTACACTTTGAAAAAGGGTCACTTTTCACCCACCACAGTAAGTTACAGGGGTTGGTAGGCTTGTGGAAGCCTTTGGTATTATTAATGAATATTGTTTTGTGGAAGAAATGTATGATAATTATTCTTCAGGACTGTTTCAATGCTTATGATTTTAATTTTTCAGCAATATAACCCAAACTAAATCATACCATAATAGCATCTGTTTGTTCCTTTATCGTTGTGCTCCTTGATTTTTATAGCACCATTGAAAGTGTGCAAGGTACAGGGCGAAGTTGTTTGCTCTACAACTCTAAAAGTTTAGAGAAATTTAACAATAATTTACATGCCTTTCACCTACTTGATTGACATTTATTTTGATCATTCTCAACCATACATCCAATGAAAATGACTGCATCTGTGTACTGGGGAAATGTATTTGAAATAGTACAAAGTACACTAACTATGCCTGTCCTTGCAATACAGAAATGAACGTTCAACAGTGTATACATTACTATTTTCTCAAAGTGCATTAATGAAATTTTTAAATATCAGAAAACTAAAACAAGAGTCCCTCAAAGAAACTGACATTCTACTGGGTGAAAAAAAATCCAGAAATTCAAGATAAGACCATTTCTTCCTTTTAACAGCCGAGTGTTGAAACCATTTCTGATATTCCTCAGCAATAACAAGATTTTCAAATAAGCTGCTGTGGTGGCTATATTGGATGTCAGATTGGCACGATTTTCATTCAGGACCAAGTAGACATTACAAGTCTTTTGGCAAAAACCCCATGCAAATATGACCATCCATTCAAGGGGAGTAACGACAGCAAGATTTTCAAGACGGCCGTTGTGGCAGCCATATTGGATATAAGATTGGCATCATTTTCAATTAGGACCAGCTAGGCATCATAAAAGTCTATTGGTGAATACCCCATGTTGATATAGTCATCCATTTGGGAGTAGAGATATTTCAAGATGGCCACCATGGCGACCCTACTGAGGGTAAATTTGCACCATTTTCATTTAGGACCAACAAAATTCTTATATGAAAACCTCCATGCCAAAATGACTTTCCATTTAAGAGAAGTAGCAATAACAAGATTTTCAAGATGGCTGCTGTGATGGCCATATTGGACATCAGATCAGCACCATTTTCATTTAGGCCAACTATGAACATCCACTCAGGAGGAGCAGTGATAAGATTTTCAAGATGGTGGCTGTGGTGGCCATATTAGACATCAGACCAGCACCATTTTCATTTAAGAGCAACTAGACATCATAAGTCTTCTGGTGAAACCCCCTTGTCAATGTTACTTTCCATTCAGGAGTAGCAATAACAAGATTTTCAAGATGGCCACTGTGGTGGCCATATTAGACATCAGATCAGCACTATTTTCATTTAAGACCAACTAGACATCATAAGAAGTCTTCTGGTAAAACCCCATGTTGATATTACCATCCATTCAGGAGTAACCATAACAAGATTTTCAAGATGGCTGCTATCCGAGTGGCATCATTTTCATTTAGGACCAACTCGACCATCGGATGAATGTATGTGTAAAGTTTCATGGCAATCCTGCAAGTAGTTTAGGAGTAGTAGCGATAAAAAAAACTTGTGCTAACGGACGAATGAAAGCCCATCCCACAAGCTCTTCTGGTCTACAAGCAGTAGAACTAAAAAGCTATCAGCACTTTTTTAAAATAATTAACCTCTGAAGTTCAGGAAGTGAAAACAGCCATGCACATCTAGCAATCTTCTATGAGATGCACATAAGCTGTGTCCTCAAAAACTCAATCAACTCCATCATTCAGATATCAAAATAAAGACAATTTTTGGTTATTTAAACCTACCATAGGGCACGGTTTGTTGTATAGTACTGGAGTTATTTTGTGGAAGTAGTTTTTCCTGATTGGAGTCATCATGACCTTGACCTCTGAATTTTTAACCGCAAAAATCAATAGGTGTCTTCCTATTCTTAAAATCAATAGGTGTTTTCCTAGTCTTAAATGCATGCTATCTACACTATTTAGTCAATACATGTGCTACAGAACTTAAGAAGTTTTGTGGAAATCATTTTCCCTTCTTTCAGTCCCTATGACCTTGACCAGTTAACTTTTCCCCAAAATGAATAGGAGTCTTCCTTGTTTCAGATGCAAGCCATCCATAAAGTCTCGTGAAAATAGGTGATAAAGAGGTCAAGAGATCATGCACAAACCATTTTTCCTCAGTCATTGTGACCTTGACCTTTTGACCCCCAGATCAATATGTCGCTTTCTTATCTCAAATGCAACCCATTTACAAAGTCTGGTCCAGGCATCTGGTATACATGTTACTGTGTGGAAACAATTTTCCTTCTGTAATTCCTCGATGCTGTGCTTTGACCTTTTGAACACAAAATTAATAGATTTCGTTCTTACCACAAATGCAAGCTACTTCCATTGTTTGGTAATGGTAAACACAAAAGAACTCAAGTTATTGAGCAGAAATGAAAAAGGCATCTGAGAGACAGACATTAGGATGGACATCATTAACACACAATATGCTCTGCCCCATGGTGGGTACATAAAAACAACAAATACTAAAGCTCTCTTTTTAGGGTTTTTATTTTTTTGAGCTTTTTTTTATTTTTATTTTTGTTTTTTTGTTTTTCTTTCAATTTTCATTGTTCAATTGTTTCCAGATTCAGTCTTTAGACTCTAGAAAAAAATGGCATCTTCACAAAGATATCTGTTAAAACAAGTTACTTTAGTGTCCTAATTTTATTCTTCCTCTTAACAGTTCAACAAATGTTAAGCAAACAAGGAAAATGGTTTGCTCATGTCATTTCTCAATTAATGACATGATTCACTTAATACAACATGCGGTCTTTTAATCTTCATGGTTCATACACAACATACTTAAAAAAAAAAAAGGTAACATAGTTCACCAACTTAAATGATTCTTCATATATTCATGCAGTCAATCCTTCTGATTTTTTTTCTGAAAGCTAATTTGCTCACAAGCAAGTGAATATCCCAGTTTTACTTGCCCATTTAAAAGCTGTACTTTCCTTGCCTAAATATATTAAAGGTATATTCATATTTCATCTTTGCCCAATGGGTTTTCTACATTTGGAATTTCGCTTGCCCATGTAAACCCACAGAAACTTAACTTGCCCTGGTCAACGGGTAATGAAAATTTTGAAGGCCTGATGAGAAAAAACAACAACAATGATTAAGTTCCCAGTGGTTGTTGACTTCATTCATATGTGCACAACTCACTGTACCTGACAAGGAAGAAATTGTACTATCCATGTTCAAATTTACACAGCGAGTGCATTCATATCAAAAGCATAAAAAAATGGTGATTTATAAACTCTTCTTTAAAACATGTAATTTCACAAATACATTCATACATCTGCCAGAGTTTTCTCATGCACCAGAATCAGTTTCCTCCAACATTCACAACCAACATATTTCAGATAAAATTCTTCCAAGCACTCATGGCATTCTCTCTGGCTATATCTAAAAGGAAATTATTATTCTTAAACATTTTACTACCGTCTATACTCGTGTACAATCTGGGTCCAAAGGCAAACAATAAAGACCCTGATCTGCTGTCGCATAATGCGCCGGCAGATCAGGGTCTATGTTGTTTGTTCTACTTATTAGTCCTTACAAACTGCACAGACCCAGATCTTCCGGAGCATTATGTGATGGCAGATCTGGGTCTATGCAGTTTGCAGTTGGTTTCGGCTTATACGCGAGTATATACGGTATGTCAAATTTTAAAAAGTACAAACCAAGTCCTCACTAACAGGTCACTGTCTACACTGTTTACAACATTCCTTTCATCTATAATCCTGTCCATTATTTCTTTTAACTTAAATGTATTAATTCTGATCCACTGACCTATGAAAAACACAGGTCTTAGTCTGTCTTGACTGCAGTTGTCAGATCTCCTTCTGAAAGCTTTTTCAGTGGGTAACCACTACTCGCACATTGAACAACTTGCCAGACATTCCACAACAATAAGTGATCTGGTAGTGTTGAATGAGCATAGTCATTTCAACGTTTTAAAGTTCTAATTTTTTATCGTGGATTTTTCTGTCCTTTTAATTCAGTGCTTCAAATGAAATAGATATCAACTGTACAAGTTTGAAATGAAAATTATTAAACAGATGCACATTTTACATTTTAAACTTGTTCCATTTAATACTGTAGAACCTAGTATTTCATTCATTATTTACTTTTTCTTGTTCTTTTCCTTGCTGTGATGAAAGCATATATGCTTAATATACAGCTTGTGTCTCAGAATATTCATCCATGATGGAAATGAATCAAAAGCCACTAATTTATAGCAATTTTAGTGTGCATGATGAAATCAAATACACCCCCACCCCCCACCCGCAAGCAGCAGTTTGAAAGAGACATCAGCCTTAGCAGTGCACACATCAAAACCTGTGATTTTGTCCCACTGCCAGTAATCTGTGCACCATAGTTGTATAATTGCCATTCATTCTGTGCATGCTTTTGTTGTTTTGTCATAAACAATCAGTACTTTATTGATTTTATAAAAATCAGTAAAAACTGGAACAAACTTGAAGGAAATATGACAACACAAAGGTGTACAATTGTTAATTTATGATGCCAAAGGTGGGTTAGATGGATCAACATATGACACAACCAACAACTTGGTGCTACTCAAATAGTGAATAAAATGCTGTGAGTAAACAACACTGATCATGAGCGCATATTCTTCATTCAGTGAAAATTATGCACTTGTACTGAATACCACAAGTTCCAAGGTTTTAATACTGCATTTTCCCCATTTGTAGTTCACCTCCATCTGCTGTCGTCTAATGTGCTGGAAAATAAGTGTCTACGCTATTTGCTTCAAATGATCAAGTCAACAGCACTGAATCAAATTATCTCGTGCATTGTGCAACAGCTGATTGAAGTCTACCCTGTTTGCAGTTTGCCGTTAAGTCCAAGTTAATGACAAGAGTCTCTATGGGACTGACACTCTACTGGCTGAAAAGAATTTCCATGAATCCAAAATGAGACGGTTTCTTCTTTGTAACTGCAGAGTGCTGAAACCATCTCAGATATTCTTGAACAATAACATGATTTTCAAGATGATCACCTTGGTGGCTATACTAGATGCAAGATTAGCACAATTTTCATTTAGGACCAATAAGACATCACAAGAAGTCTTTTGGTGAAAACTTCATGTTGATATGACCATCCATTCAGGAGTAGTGATAACAAGGTTTCCAAAATGTCCACCCTGGTGACCATATTGCATGTCAGATCGGCATAATTTTCATTCAAGACAAACTAGAAAACGTAAGAAGTTTTCTGGTGAAAACCCCATGTTGATACGACTTTCTGTAAAGAAGGAGTAGCAATAACAAGATTTTCAAGACGGCTGCCATATTGGATGTCAGATTGGCACTATTTTCATTAAGACCAACTAGACATCATTTGAAGTCTGTTGGTAAAAACTCCATGTCAATATGACCATCCATCGAGGAAGACAAGTGAAAACAAGATTTCCAAGATGGCCGTGGCCATTTTGGCAGTCAGATCAGCACCATTTTTATTTGGAACCAACCAGACATCATAAGAAGTCTTCAAGTGAAAAACCCATGTCAATATGATTTTCCATTCAGGAAGAGTAGAGATAGCAAGATTTTTTCAGATGGCTGCCATGGTGGCCATATTGGATGTCACATCGGCACCATTTTCATTCAGGACCAACCTGATATCTTAAGAAGTCTTCCAGTAAAAACCCCATGTTTTTATGACCATCTGTTCAGAAGCAGGAGTGATAACAAGATTTTCAAGCTGGCCACTATGGTGGCCATACTGGATGTCCAAGCGGTACCATTTTAATTTTTATTGGATGTCAGATCGGCACCATTTTCATTCAGGACCAATAAACTAGACATCATAAGAAGTCTTCCAGTGAAAACCCCATGTTGTTATGACCATCCATTCAGGAGTAGTGACAGCAAGATTTTCAAGCTATGGTGGCCATACTAGATGTTGAAGCTGTACCATTTTCATTTAGAGCCAACTAATGTTTCATGGCAATCCTCCACAAAGTTTAGGAGTAGCGACGACAAACTTGTACTAACTGGTGATGAATGGATGACACTGGACAACAGGCCATCCCATAATCTCTTTTGACCTATGACAAGTAGAGCTAACAAGAAAATACAGTAACATCTGGTCAAATCAGAAGACCTGACCATATATGTATGTATATAATCCTTGTTTACTGCATCAGTAAAAAAGGACAAGTTTAGGTAAACCTTACTCTAGTAAATTAAAGTCCACATGATAATTATAGAGCATTTCTGAGAAAATATTATGCTACTGGTAAAATGTTGAATAAAATAAAGATAAACTAACCTTGTTCAAATTTTTTTAAAATTATTTCTGCAAAGTGATCACCGATTGTGACTTCCAGCTATCAAAGCCTATTCCCCAGTGCGGGAAACAATGCAAAGGACAGCCACATCTTGTCCAGTCCATTAGCAAGGGATGTTCCAGTTGTTAATGTTGTGTAATATGCTCTTGCTAAGACATGTGCTGGCTATTGCACCCTTATACTCGTATTCTTGCGGCAGAAATGCCATAAACAAAGTGCCATGTTGGTGCCAAAATACATTCGTTTATGTTAGGAGTCATTCATTTGAAGCTTAACACAGTTTTAAGACTGCATACAACTTAAAAACACTAATGACAGCAATCCATAAACCAAAATGGTAAAGTTTCTACTATTTGTGGTCTGATAAGAAATGCAGCTCTTTAAAAAAAGAAAAAAAGATGACAACTGTAATTCTATGAAGAATTCTTTGGACAATGGACTAGTTAACATCATTAATGACCTGTGCAAGTATTAAGTTTATCTTTTTAGTAGACTGATTGGATGGAAGATGATGAACTATTTTGTTCTTGTTGACAGTTATAACATCATTACAGTATGTTATGTTAATAACATATCCTATTACACAGTATTCTGTGAAAAAATAAGAAAAATCTACAATATATCCAGGTGTAGTCATGAAAAATTCTTCTGTATATCTGAAAAATATCTGGCTTTGATCAAAAAGATCTTCACCAGTACTCTTGAAAGCAACCAACATACTGAATATACTGAAAACTGACAAACAAATATTTTCATTTGTGTCAAATTTCTCAAGTGAAATATACTGAGTTGTATATAAACAAAGTACATTATAAATCAATGACCTCCTGGATTTTATTAAAATGCATATATTGATTCTTTAACACCGATTCAGAGCCGTGTAAAAATCAGCTGTACCAGTGATGATCTGAAACACCCAACAAGGGTTCCACAGAACGAAGTGTCTCACTGTGAACTGCTGTGATGTTTCCCCACCATAATTGACATGTAAAACTTGAATCAGGGTTCCCACACTTTTTGAGAAAAAAAAATTCCAGAGTTTTTCCATGGATGAAATTGATTTTTTCCAAGGTTCACTTATTACCCTTGCTTAATGAAATTTTGGCTTAGAAAATGTGCATCATCAAAAGTTGTTTCTTTTTTGAGATTCTTCCATAATATCTGAATTAGACATATGACCATATACTATACCACCAGATGTTTCACTAAGAAACAAGTATTGAAATTCTTATAATTTTTCATTGAACTCATTTTAATTTACAAACTTTTTTTAAAAACTTTACTCTGCTTAACTACATATGTTGGTATGAAGATAGTATTTTAGAAAAAAGTTGTTTTACATTTTGACAAGAAGCCCTAAAAATTATATATCTTTGTATAAAAAGAAGGGTTGAATTTTTTTTTTTTTTTAAATCCACTTATGCAGGTCTCAGGGAAATTTTTTCCAAGCACTTGTCCTTGGAGTGAATTGCAACAGTTATTTATCCTGGTCATCACTTTACTCAACACAGTACACTTATATGTGTCACTACAATACTTAAGCTCCTACTATTAAAAAAACAACAACAATGCAACCCGACACAAGCTTGATACTAGACAGGTTTTAAACCTGCTGTCTTCATCCTAAACATAATATTTTAATGTTATTAACTGATTTCAGTATCAAGTTTGCATCGTGAACCTGTGCAAAGTCCGCTCCCTTTGTGATATGCTTTGGACTGACAACTAGTAGGCAAAAGTAATCAATAATTGATGTCTGCTAGAATTTTAAGAAATGATGAGGTTCAGAGCTGTTATGGGTAGAAAATACACAAAAATATTCTCATGGTGCATATCTGTATCACTCAGCCCAGGGACAAGCGAGTAGTAAAGTTCCCTCGGCAAAGCCAAATTTTATGGTCCAAATAAGAGGACGAGTGGTTTTCCTGAGCCTTGCTTATGTCTGGTTGGTGCCCTAACATCTACTTTCAATGTAATCAGACTATGAACTGTATATTTAATGCAGTCATTGTCAAGGACACCCAGAGCATGGGATTCTGCATTAAAAATTTCCCCACCAGTCGGTAGATTTCTATGTATTTAGCAAGGTCTGATAGTAAAATTAACCACAAATGCGAGTTGGGGGTGTCAAATTACTATTGACGATAATGCTTAACCAGTGCAAACTAACAAATAATAAGCAAAGATTTATCACAATACATTTTTTGTTGACTTTACAGACCTATAGGAGAACTGGGGAAGATAAGCTTTTTATTTACCAGGATCACGTCGCAGACAATGCATTGGCACAGTGTGATGCTAGATTGGTTTTTCTTATCTTCAACATAAGAAAAGATAATGATATGAAACGGAATAAGGGGTAACCAGTCTACTTGACCAATCTAATCGCATATGTGCTTTGGATTGACTATACATATATCTTTAGGGCAAGCACCCAAATGATCCATACAGCAATTGTATCCAGTGACTCTGAAAATTCCAGTATAAACTCAATATATTTAACTAACAATCAGTTCAATTAAGATTCAATTTACATATTTTTTCTGTCATCAAATGGATGCTGAAAATTCCTGTTTTTTCCCTGACTTGGATCAATATTTGCAAAATTAAAGTTTTTTTCATTGTCTGGAATAAACGTATTCTTTCTCCCGACTTTTTCCCAATTTCCCAGTAGCATGGGAACCCTGTTTAATACAGAATTTGAACGTTGAAACTGCCGCTGCCATTGGAAAAATGATACCCATGGCTCACCTTAGGCTAAAACAGGACATGAAGTTCAATTGTGCAATGTCTTGCATGAGGATCTGCATTAAAAAATGCTCACAGAAATGATGTGCATTACTTTGTCCTCCATCACAGATTCAAACCCCTATGCAAAACTGTAATGATACTGTCATGAAACTACTAACTGTAAGAAAACTGTTGCAAAAGTACTAATTGTAATGACAGTCATGAAACTACTAATTGTAATGCCACTGTTGTGAAACTACTAATTGTATTAACACTGTCGTGAAACTACTAATTGTAATGACACTGTCATGAAACTACTAATTGTATTGACACTGATGTGAAACTACAGAGACATACGGAATCTTCACACAACTACAGGACTGTGATAAGTGAAAATTTCCAAAAGAATAAATATTTTCATTACATCACAATAATGTAGCTTTTTACTTCATATTTTAAAGTGAAACTCTGAGCAAGTTCGACCTATACTTGATCAGCAAGAATTTTAAATTGTCCCTTACTGCTGCGCAATGGATTTCTCCGGCCCCGTAACTAGCTATAATAAAAATTAGCTATACACTAATTGCATTATCTACATCAGGAAAATAACTATATCAGTAGACTATTTGAATAAAGGCCTTTACATTAAAAGCCTGTAGTTATTACTTGTTCTCTTGCTCCTAGCACTGAACTATAATAGATGCAAAGAGTGGGCAGTCCTGATTACCTTGCATGTCTAACACTCATTTATATCTATTATTCATTCTACCTATTACTCTAGCTTAAATATGTCCTTTATTTCATAAAGCACATGTACTGGTTAATTCTTGAGCTAATGATTGCACCACTGTAAATCTCAAATAACTCTACTACCTGTCCATAGACCTGTAATGTAAACATTTTATAGATTATACAGCCTTGTAGCATCTAGCTGTATGAATGAGCATCAATATAAAATACTCATTACACAACCACAGACACAACTGTGTGACTCGTATACAATGTACAGCTGTGCAAATTCTTAACAATACATAAGATAGCATTCTTCTTATACAACTTTTAAATGAAGCAGTGACAGATCACGGTCCACCCTATTTGATCTGCATAAGATTTAAAGTGAACAGCATAGACTGATCTGACAGTGCATTATGCAATGACAAATCCAAGTATATGCTGTTTGCAATTGAGTGAATGTTTTGCATGGGTAGATACAGTAACTCATTATCACTTTTTCTTACCTGCTGTATAATTATATTTTACCGTACAAACACATATGCTACATATCTTCAAACTTCTCACTCTTAAGCAAACATCTGCACAAATATTCCTGAAAATCATACCAACATGAATGCACTCGCTGTGACGTAGATTTTATAAAAACAGTAGAACAGTTCAGCTATCACATACATAGTCAATTGTAACAAGTCTTTGCATCACAATTTTATTGTTTCTCTTGTTTTCTTCTTTTAGGTTTATAAGCTTTCCTTTACAGGTTTGCACTAGCGTTGGTTTATCCTCACTATTTTCTTAGTTGTTGGATAAATATTTGCTCTCCTTGTCTGGTATGTAACGCAGTTGTCAAAGCAGCTGCTGTCAAACCTGAAAAAGATAAGAAAAAAAAAGAGTAATTTAGACATGACATATCCCCCCCCGGTCCCCTGCTTATGTAAAGACTCCTACTGAAAGTATCCTATGGTCTAGCACTTTCAATTTTTTATACTAGTTATGCTAGTATCCAATGGACTAGCACCATCCATTTATATACTACTTATGCTAGACTTTGTTTCCATGGTAACATAAAAAATAGTGAACACAGAAAATTCTGAAGGATGAAAAGGCACCTCTATGCAACCTGTTTGACATGTACCAAGTTTGTTTGGAATACATTGAATGGTTTGAGAGTTGCACTCTGGAAATGAAAATGTTTACAAACAGACTGAGGAATAAAGCAACTGCTATATTGCCTGTACCCTGGTGGAGGGTGGAGTGAATAAAAAGAAAAATCACTACGAGCAAAGGGAGATGACTTGCAAGGTCGGGAAAATGAAACATCCAGTCACTAAGATGGCAACTCAAACACTTCTTTCAATGAACTTGAAATATGTTCATACAACACAGATGCCACCACTCCCTGCAGGTTCAGGGATGTAGACTATGACTGATGCACCCTCCAGCATGTAGTAAGAGGTGACTAATGAAGACAACCTTTTTGCCCTTAGATGCATCCTGTGATGATGTTCCAGCTGAGGTCTTAGACATTCTTTTTACAAGAGTGCAGTTTATATAAAAGAATTTAACTTCACATTTATGAATTTTACCCTTTTTTGCTTTTATCTTTGTTTAGTAAGGTTTTTTTCAGGATACCTAAACTTACTCAGCACTATATAGCCAGGAATGTATTAATGTACCATTAAAATCTATATATACATACATGCTCCTGCCAATATGGTTTAAGTGAAGAGCAAAGTTACAAGTCTAACAGCAATCATAACTCACCATGAAGTTTTGTTGGCAAATGGTGAAAATTGAACTTAATCTACTTCTTCTTAACATAAAGCCTCATACAAAATTTTATATAATGAAGTCCTTCAAAACTTATTAAGTGACAACAAAATTTGCAACAGCCAGGACAGCATCTGGCAGAACAGTACATTTGGACATGGGTAACACTACCGTATGTAGTTGCTTATAAGTTGAGTCCAACTACAAACAATAATGTGCCAGCAGATCAGGGTCTACGTTGTTTGTTCTACCGATTACTCCAAACAAACTGTATAGACCCAGATCTGCTGCCACATTATGCGACAAAAGATCTGAGTCTATGCAGTTTGCAGTTGGATCCAACTTACAAGTGAGTATATACAGTACATGACATCTCCATAGATAGAGGCCAAAAAATATTGCTTAATAATCCTTGTACACATTCATATGTTACGTACACAAGAAATGTGTTAATGAAACACAAATGTCCCACTACAGTGTCTGAAAATTACCTAAATGTAAAACTTCACTGGATGGACAGATGGGCATTCAGAGATATAGATGGATGCACAAGAGTGACACAATATGTTCCAAACACTTTCAAGGTGAGGTGAAACATAAAACTACTAAAGAGCAAATAATTGCAAGTATAGAAGTTGTAAAACTTTACCAAAAAAAATAACATTGTTACACACTGATCACACTATTGATGGTTTATCTCCCATGTTCCATTGTTAGCTGATTTTCCCTAGCACTAATTATATACAATGTAATTGTATAGCTGGCTATTAATTCAAAGTAATAATGATCTTTTCCCCATTTATTATCTTCTATAGAATTCTGGCCAATAGAAAGATAACAATCTCTATGCCAGCTACAATGATATGTCCAGTTGGTACTGAGTTATTTTAGCCATTACCCCGAGCTACAGGTACCTATATGAAGCAAAGTTGATTTGTGCTTATACCAAAAAAAGACCTGATGTAACATAATAACAGAACTCTTATGATCAAAGTAAATGGTTTGACCAGGTTCGACTTCACCTTCTTTTATCTAAATGGAGGTCTCAATGATAAGAATCTACTAAGAGGGTTGATAACAAGGTGTAAATTTTCTGTGACATGCACCTATGCAATAAACAATAGTCCAATCTTAAGGTATCATGTTTCCATGTTACATGCAATATGAGGCTAGGAATTTTGGAAAAATTTTTAATAATCCAATTTTACCATAGTAAATGATTTTTACACATACGAAAACATAAACATTTCAGTAAAATTTCATGCAAGCATAACAAGAATGTCATTCTGGTCTAATAATTCTACTTGTTTGCATATCATCAACTTAAGTAACATGCATGCAAGTTCATATAATTATATATGTACAAATAAAAATTTAAAAAAACAAAGCATTTCCTTGATATCTAAACAATATGTCTAATTAAAAGCATCTACAGTAAACTGTAAAAGCTTGAAAAGGTCAGACCTAATATTTCATTGGAGTATTTAGATGTTTCGAGTTTTAAAGATCACAGGTGATAAATGACTTGGGGGGGGGGGCCTGAGCAAGTCATTTGACTGATACAGAGTATGCAAGTAATAGATGTTCAACTCATAAAATATTTACTAATTTACTGTATCTATTTCTAAAAACCTGGAGTTATAGAAAGTAAATGATGTTAAGAAAGGTAACTGAAGCATTTCTAGCATATCAAAGTGAGCAGCTAATGAAGCATTAATCAAGATGCATGGATGTTTGAATCTACAAAAGATAATTGACAAGATGAAACAAAAAAATAACTAGATCTGTCGGCAAACGAGTGCTTACAGAATACACAATATAAAGGTATGAGGTGTAAATACAAATTTCAAAAATGGGGAGATAACTCAAAAAGTACTAATCTGACAAAACCAAATCTTACATGGGACACGAGCTCATCTTGATACACATACATATACAAAGTTTGATGAAGATATCTCAAACAATTCTAGAGATATTAACCAGACAAGAATGTGATGGACAGACCGAAACAATTTGTAATAAACATGGGGATAACTTTAAATGCTGATCAGACAGATTCCATTATTTTACAAGATACAATATCTAGTCATGATACAAAAGCATACCAAATTTCATGAAGATATCTCAAAGAGCTCAGGAGACAAAGTAAACAAAAGTGTGATGAATGGACAAGCGGAAAACTGTATACTACCCTAAATTCTGTTTGCAGGGGGTATAATAAGAACTAATTTTTTAAACCATGATTTGATATTAATTCAACTGTACTAGAAACTGTGTATGAATATTCATCCTAAGGTAACTACTTAAATAATAATCTTCAGTCATGCGATTTGATCGTGACATACTTTGAGAAAGGTATTTGATTGGTCTGGATTAATGATTGGTTTGGTTTGGTTTGCTGTGTTATGGCACAGAAACACTCGGAAGGTTATATTGTGTTGACGCAAGAAGAGTTATGTGCATTGCCCAAGGACACACCATGGCAGCTGATCTGGGCTGATCCAATGGTTGGTATCAAACCCACCCCCTTCTGGTCAGGAGTCCAACATCTGCCAAGTTTCAGGGCAAATCATCAAACGCTCTGGACTAGTTGCACACAAAAGAATTATCTTATACAGCATATACCTTTGATACCAAAAAGGGGCATAACTCGAAAACAAATCAGAACATGTTGGCTTTTTGTCAACATGGCTGCCAAGTTTGAGGATAATTCATCAAAAGTTGTGGGACTAGTTGCACACAAGAAATATCATATATAGCATATATCTTCAACACCATAAAGGGGCATACCACTGGAAAAATGTGTCTAAACATGACTTGCTGGCCTCACGTTTTGGGTCAATTCCTCAAAAGCTGGTGAACTAGTTGCACACACAAGAATCTTCATATTTAGTATATACCTTTAACACCAAAAAGGGGCATAACTCTGCAAAACACATCTGAGCATGATGACAGAATGATATGCACATGATGACCCCATATCAATAATATCTGCCAATTTTCAAGACAGTCCATAGAAAGAGGCGGGAATAGCTGCACAAACAATAATTGCTTGTCGTACGTACGAATTGGAGAGACGGACAAGCCTAATATTATACAACCTTCCATATTCGTAGCAAATGCATAATAAAAACAAGGAAGCCATGTTGAGACCCTAATATAATTATTGCTGAAAACTTTAAACTACACTGCCTCCACCAGAAAAGTGGCCGCTATGTCTCACTTCCTACTAACAGACTTAAAAAAAACAGCACAGTGCTTGTGATGAACAATGCATTCACCTACATGAATGTCAAAATAAGTGCATTCATCAAACAGGTGATGAAATTCAACATTTGAACCCAAAACAGTGAAGACCTAGATATACCATTGTGAGATGGAAGTACAGACGGAAGCACCAATTTATGTATCCCCCACATTTCATCAAGCAAGGCACAAAATAGCTATACTAAACAGCATCAATTAAGTACAATTCACTATATACAATCTAACAATTTACACAAGACAGAAAAGAAGAAAGTGACAGCCAGTTCATGGGGAGCACTAAAGACTGTTTGTCTTCTGTTCAAATTTTACTATGTGATTTTAACTAAATTTTGTGGCATTTTGATAACCCCTGTATGACAGCCATAAAACTAGTTTGGATTTGACTTCACACATATTAAAGTTGTATACATACAAACACCCAGACACAATCTGATTTGACCTTCACCTTTGGACACCAAAATGAATAGGTGTCTTTCTTGTCTCAAATGCTTTGGTCAAAGTATGTGATAAGGAACTAAACTATTGTGCAGAAACTATTTTTCTTTTCAGTCACTGTGACCTTGACCTTTGGGCTCTAAAATCAATAGGTGTCCTTCTCATCTTAAAAACAAGCCATTTACATAGTTTGGTCATTATATCTGGTATACAAGTCAGGCTCTTGTGTGGAAAGAGTTTTTTGTTCTTTCAGTCCCGTGGCCTTGACCTCTGACCTTTTGAGCCCCCCCAAAATGGTTTCTTCCCTCCCCAAAATACAAGCTACTTGCGAAGTTTGGTAATGGTAGCTGGTTCAGAACTCTAGTTATTGATTGGAAATGAAATAGGTCAACAGCCAGATGGATGGTTTGGTTGGGTTGTTGGTTTTTAATGGCAGTTTCAACACCTTATTGCCTATATTATGCTGAGGAAATGGTTTTATTGTGTGGGGTTTAATGCAATGTTTCAGCACATGATATGCTATACATGGCAGCCAGTATATTTGGTGGAGGAAGAACCCAAGAAGAACCCCTGACCCACGGTAAGCTACTGGCAAGCTTTCTCACATACCTATGTATTAACTGAACTTCTTTTTCAAAATTACTGAACTATACAAGAAAACTCCGAAGTCTCACTCAAAGATTTCCTTGTTCAAATTGAACATGCACACGCACACACATATATATATCAGAACTTTCAAAAGGTTATGGCCCTTGACATATTTTTTTTCCCAAAAAATTTATGTTGCTGCTAGATATTGATGAAATTCATTCTAAAAAATTTAAAAGATGTTATGAATTGTAAATAAGAAAACATTTATACATTTCATGAAATTATATACAGGAAAATGTGTAGTTTTCCTTTCCAGATTTGCTGTTGCTTCAGTTTTAGCATTATCCCATTCAATCTTCACTTTTTCCACCTCCAAATGTTTTTAAAAAATAAACATTTTCTTTCATAAATATTCAGTAGAGAATCTTACAATAAAAGACTATTTTAAACTTTCCTTACAATTTAAAAATTAAATTTTTTTCTCTGCAGACATAAGGCCTCAAAAAGACAGAACAATGACATATTTGTTGAATCTGATAATAAACTAGCTCCCAAAATAGTATTTTGTGGGTGATAATAAAAGTAAGATCTAGTATTGTTGCTTCTATCTTTTCATTTGGTTTTAATTAGGGCCTAGACTAAATACATGATGTTTTACGGTCTTGTCTGCACTGGCACACTGACACACATCGCATTGTGTGAAGGACTGATGTTAGGACAAACGTTGCCCCAAAAAAGATTGGTTTGGTTGGGTGTTTTACAGCACAGCAACACAAGTAGGTTACTGAGTGCTGAGGCAATTGGAATAAAGTGCCTTGCCCAAGCACATACCATAGTAGCCAACCTGGATTGATCCGATGGTAGGATCCGAACCCACCGTATATTTAATCGCATGTTAACCGCTGAGCCACCACAGCTCCTGCCTTCATTAGTACCCTCTTATGACATGCATGAAAGTACACTGGACCCATTCTACATCCATGAGCTTGCAGGGGATCAAAAGAAAAGAGTCCGAGGCAATCATTCTATTGAAAGATTTTGAGAATTCAGGCGATTAGGAGATGGACTTTCACACCTGCATAATCTTATGCTTTGAGAATGTAGGGGGCTCTGAAAAGTTAAGAAAATATAATTACAGAATAATTGTATGAAATTATTATGGGCACCCTATGTCAAATGTTCAAAATGCTGGGTTAGCAACCAGTCATTTCAGCTCGTCTATCAGACATGTCTGGCAAAAAATGGCATTTTGGAAACTCTGATATATAAATTCATGAATCGTTGTCACACATTTGACAAGAGCAGTTTTCATCAATGCCACATACCCTCACTCCTACTCTCCATTATTCTTACCTCTGAAAGCTCTCGAGAGCATATCTCTACATTTTGTCTTTTTATAAGTTCTGAAGTCATTATATAGCCAGTGTTGCACATAGGATCCCAAGGCAGGGAAAACTGTAACCCCCACCCTCCAAATTTGGGGGACACAACATTTTAGAGGGGCAAAGGAAAATAATAGTTTGTAATGCACTAACAGTGTATTAAAAATTAAATAATCTTATTTGCTTTGACAGTTTTTACACCTTAACTTTGTGGTCTGCACTGTATTATCATATTTTCTTTGGACACTTACATTATTGCAATAAAAGTGTGCTCAAGTAACTCATGTTTGAATATGTAGTTAACCTGAAATAAGCTGCAGCATGGAATTTTCCAATTCGGATCTTGCTCTCATTTAACTTTAGTGTACACTCTTTATATACTAGCATTTATTATAATAAATACCTATGTTTTCTGAACTACTTTGCTTTCCAAAGTAACAAACCATGAATAAAATGACAAATTGTGTATTTTTGCATAAATTTAGTCTCTTTTGTCATTATTTCAACCTTAAAATAAATTAAATATTTCTCACCGTCGGGGTGATTTTAACATAAAATATATGTTTCACTAACGACCGTCAAATACTTTACATAGCAACTTGGCCAACTACCACAAACCTTGAATGTTTTCATCATCAGATACATTGTTTTAACATAGATATTCATTGCAATCTTAGTTTTTATCACCTTTCGCGACTTTGGCCATTGCTAGAGCCAACTAATGGATGTCCACTAATGAAAAGTTCTAGGCGCATTTTTCTTCTCTTTATTTCTGACCAAAAAGTGCGCCATGAGGTGCACATGGTCAAGAGTTGGGGGACATAGGACAAAAAAATTGCAAGAAACCCGCAAGCCCACGCTCAATGTGCAACACTGTATAGCTAGAGAATTACCAATCTGTTTAAAATCTGACAATCCCATTTATTGATTTAAATGTAGTTCTAAATGTAGATATTAGTTTCCTATCACTCAGATGTATATGGGACAACAGTCATTGTGCTGCTAATTGCTAAACTACATGTTGGGTAGTTGGGTACTGACAGACGGACAGCACTGTTTAAGTTGTGGGGGTGGATAGGTTTGCTGTTACAGTCAAACCTGCTACTGTTTTTGCCATGCAATGGTACAAAAAACCATAGTTTTCAATAGACGTTTTATCTGTATAGGGCCATTTCATTTATTCCTTCCTGTCTTTCGGAAAATGCTCAAATGTATTATGGAAATCATTCCTTTACCCATGCTATTCAATTTTTTAAACTCCCAACCTTGATTAAGGCAGGGAACTAGTACCCTGGTTACAGTTACAGTAACACTCTACCCTAAGGCAGTTTCACAGCTGTTGCAATGTACATTTTTGTAAATTCTGAACATGAGCTTCTTATTAGAAACTCCAAATGTCCAATTTGGACATTCTAAAGTTGATCAAAACTAAGTCCTGTTGGGCATGTGAAGCATATATGCTGAAACTGCAAAAAGCTCAGTTACCAACTACATAATAAATTGATACTGTGTAAAATGGTTATTACATACATGTCATGCTAAGTTTAATATGCAAGTACAAAATATGCATCTACAGGCAAATTGGGCACTTCCTAAATATCTCTGACATCTGCATTTTGGGTAAGTCTTACAAGACTTATCATTCACTAATGCTCCACACTGGCCATGTATAACGTAACAGCAAGTTTCAGTAATTGCAATAAAAACATTAAGATGGCAAAGAATACAACTTTTGTTCTGATCATGTGGAGTTGTGCAAGCTCTGAAAGCCAACATCACAATAAAACTTGTGAAAATTATAGTAATATAGCACATACCCTCTGACAAGTGTTATAATGTCTTCATATAATTGTATGCTACACTATGGCATAACAACTAGCAGTACCAGATACAAGTTATTTGGTTACTTAAGGTCTCTGTATGACACAATGCCATAACAACTAGCAGTACCACATAATAATTACTTAGAAACTTGAGACCTCTGAATAAATGACTCTTGAACTCAAGTTCATCAGATCTAATGTATGAAATCACTGAATAATCTAACTTGTCACTTTCTATGAAACACTTTTTTTCAATACATTTTCTGTCTCATGTATGATACTCTGATAATCCAATAATCCAGTCGTGCTCTGCATCGGTTTAATACCACAGAAAATGCAAGAAGTATAGAAACAGTCAAGAGAACCAATAAAAATCATGACCATGCTGGGTCTGAAGTCTTCAAACATCCAACTTGCATAACAAAGCCAATTCTTCAAAGCAATAAAAAATTTTAGGTTATTTTGGACTTTGCAATTGTCAAGACTGCTGTAACAACTTCCAGAAGAAAAATCTATTCTTCTTGTCCTTAACAAAATGTCTAATAAAAACAATAAGCTCGCCAAGGCTATCATTTCAAGCCTTCCCCGAACATTTGGTAAATTGGTAAATATACATCAAGATGTATCAACATACCAAGTAATGACTGTGGCCAAATATGCATGAAAAACTGACCACATTAAAAACTTGAACACTGAGGTTAATCTAGGGTGTAGACATATGGACAGGCGTGCACAAAAGTGATCATTATGTTCAGCATCTGCCAAGGCAGGCTTGACAACAAAATGATGTCAATCATGTGTATAACTCTAAAATTTGTCAAATAATTCAAAACATTTTGCAATCCATTCCATGTCTGTTTCAAAATATTTCTTAAGTCTTTGCAAGTTGTTTAAGTATTGTAAATCAATATGTGTACTTATTTTTAAAAATCCTGTTTCCAAATATAGTCAGTTGTCAATTATCAGTACTTTCCAATCACATGGAATGAAATTGTCCCCAAGATACAAGTTTTGTTCTTCATGGCAATTTTATTTAGTACTATTCCGATTTACAGAGTTGGTCAGATGCTGGTCAATCTTAGTGACAATTAATCGACTATAATTTCTGTGAATAATTTCTAACCAAATCCAGTTCTATACCATTCCTACTGTTTTAGACTTGAGTCTATTTCAAAATACCCATGGATATGGCAAGACATGAAATGCATATATTAAATGAAAATTACTCAACCTGATCGGTCATCAGAAATTGTTGATTAATCCATGAAATTGTAACCAGTTTTCAACACAAGTTTTATTCAAAGATTCCTAAACCTAGTGAGGGAATTTTTAAATTTCGGTTGGTGGGAGCTGAGGTAGCTCCGTTGGAACAGTGTTGGACTTGTAATCCATGGGAAGTGGTTTCGATACATGTCCAGGCCAGCATGGGTTGGCTGCCTTGGTGTGTCCTTGAGAAAGGCGCTTAGTTGCCATTTCCTCAGCAGGATATAGCCACTAATGTGTTGCATGTGCCATTAAAAATCAACCAACCAATTTGGGTGACCACCCAACGATGCTACTTTGTCTTGTCAACATTGGAAAATGAATTTTCTTGGATGACCAAATAATATAAGATAACCGGGATGTTTTTTTTTTTTTTTCAAACTACTTTTCCCAGGAACCATGGAATCATTATAATATTATTACCAACTGTGTGGATGATAAATTGTTTATACTGTGTTCATGCCTGCAAAGGAGTTGACAGCCAAATCTTGTATTCAGCCACCTTCTCATTTTCCCAACTCTTTATTATATTTTCCATCTCCTTTTCACAGCCAAATGTGCTCCAACCCTTGTGTGACTGGTGAAGAGAGGCTGCACTGTATTATGTGAAGCTAAGACCAATTTAAGTCAAAGTTTTATCTGAGATCACCTTACTTTTCAATGAAGTTTTTTTTACTTAACCATCTTTGTCCAAATATTTTGAAAACAAAAATATCATACACCTAGTGCAAAGTTGCAACCAAACCAGTTTTAAAAGATAGACAAACATAAAAAGTGCATCCCCATGAAGTTAAGACTCTAATTTAGCCTTTACTTACACTTAGCAGGCCAAAGACCTTTACTACTACATTATACTAGTATCACTGGGTTTGAGGGTGGTGGTATGCCTGAACTTGTGGCGCACCCTGTGTGCCGTGAACTGCTGCCAAGAAAGAGAAAATAGCATGCATTTAGTCTGGAAATTTTCAATACTGCAAACCAAAGGAGAGATGGTTAAAAACAAAAAGAGGAAAAAAAACAACATTAAAGCAAGTCAAAAAGCTCTGCAGCAGCCTAACACAATAACAAATTTAAGCACGTGTCACTATATATGTACATTTTGCAATTTTGTTACAGAAGCTCGTTTTGAAAAAGCCATGTTCAGATCTTGCCATTTAATACTGTATAGTATAGCATGTATAATGACATACATCTTGCAATTTTGTTAAAGGAGCTAATACAGTATATGAAAGAACATTTCAGGTTTTCAGGCCTTGCCACTTAATACTGACAGAGAATAACATATATAATTATATATGTACATATTGCAATTTTGTTAAAACGAATTCATACTGGGCAAGCCCAATTGAGACCTCACCCTTTCATACTGTATATTTTATGATTTTTACAGAACTTACACCATACTTCCAAACTTGCACTCTGAAACTGCCTTAATATCATTATATTAGCTCAAAAAGGCCAGGAAAATGAAAGACAAAACCGATACTCCTTTTTACTGAAGCCACCTTTTTATCAAGACAGAAAGAAAAACACTTTAACTTTTGAGATTAATCTAAAATACTTCAACAATGACCATAATCTTGGGTGTAGACCGATTTATGGATGGACAGATGGACGGATGGAGCGACAAGCACACGCACATGGATGCCAAAGTGATCGCTCTGTCAAGCTTCTCCAACGGGTGGGTCAACAAACTGTATTTGGTTTTGTGTAAAGCACACCTGCCTGCAAAAGGTGAACACCACTGATCTGTCGACACATAGTGCACTGGCGAATCAGGGTCTACACTGTTTGTCCTACTTATTATTTGAAGCAAAAAACCGAGACTCTAATATGCTCTCAATAATACAACAGTAAATCTGGATGTATGGTATTTGCAGTTTTGTATGCACTCCTATGCTCAGAGTTAAAAGATGAAGGGATTCCTACCAAGACAAGTCGTGATTTTAACACCTCTAATAAAACAATCAATTCAACTTACAAGCTCTTCCTACAGAAGACATCTCTGTGAACAGATTATAAAAACTTCCAAGACCGAACAATTAGAAACAATTCCCAAAACATTTTAAGGTTTGATAATGCTTCATGCCATTAGATTTCTGTTGGAAAAAAAGCATGCACATGGTATTTCTGGGTCAAGCAAAGTGAAGAACTCCAACAATTTTTCTGCAACCAAAGTGTCATTCACATGCATAACAACCCCCTCCCACACCCAAAAAATAACATACATTTCAAAAAACATAACCTGGGGAATTTTTTTACACTTTATTTTTTATGGTGAAGCTATCTAGAAATCTAATGTCCTTTTCTTTCATACTTCCTCATAATTTTATTACTTCAAGACACTTATTGATATTCAATATACACCAAACTTCGCAAAAAAAAAACAATTTTGAGTAGAACAACAGGCCTTGTCTTAAGTCAATTTACCCAAAAATGTTCTCTAAAGAGGCAATTTTGTGGTCATCTTTGAGCTGTAACCCGAAATAAGGGTTTCCATACTTTTTGAAACATTTTTCAGGTCTTTTCCAGGTTTTCTACTGGATGAAATTGATTTTTTCAAGGTTCATGTATGACCCTTACTAAACAAAATCAACAACATATTTTGACTTTGAGAAATCAAAAGCGGTTTCTTTTTTAGACTTTCTCATAACATCTGAATTAGACATATGACCATGTACTAAACCATTGCTAGAAACAAGTAGAACTATTGAAATTCATATAAATTTGCATGTAATTCATATAAATTTACAGAATAAAAAAATAAAAATAAAAATGTTACCTTTACCCTGCTTAGATGGATATGTTGGTTTGAAGACAGATTTTTAGAAAAGGGTTGTTTTGAATTCTGACAAAAAAAACTTAAAATTTATATACTTTTGTATAAAAAGGACTGATTTTTTTAAAAAAAATCTATTTACATCTGGTTGGTGCCCTAACATCTAGTCCAACAAAGACATCGACCCTGATATCCATGATGGGGGTGGGGTGGGTCAATGCCTCATTATGCATATTTGGGTCAACATCTTGCATTATTCAACTACCCTAACATCTACTTTCAATGTAATCCAACTATGGATTGTATATTTAATGCAATCATTGTCAAGTACACCCAGAGCATGGGCTTCTGCATGAAATTTACCCCAGCATTCCACAGATTCATATGTATTTAGCAAGATCTGATAGTAAATTCACTGCAAAAGTGAGTTGAGGGTTGGAGTGGTATCGAAGGTTACTAGTGACCATAATGTTTAACAATAATGACCCAATTAAGCAAAGATTTATCACAATATAATTTCGTTAACTTTACATATCAAAAGGGAACTGGGGAAGATGAGTTTTGTTCTTTTTCTCTTCAACTTGTCAAGATCACATGTCGCAGACAATTCTTTCACTTGTTGGCACAATGTGATGCTAGACTGGTCTTCAGACCATCTACACAAGATACCAATATGGAGTTGACTATGGGGTAACCAGTCTACTTGATCAGTCTGATCATCTAAGTGCTTGGAGTGACTATATAATGTTTAAGTCAAGCACCCAAATGATCCATACAGCAATTGTACCTCAACTGACTGACGAGTTCAGCAACCTCTGAAAATTCCAGTAAGAACTCAATAAATTGAACTTACAATCAGTTCAGTTACGACTCCATTACATATTTTTTCACAATCAAGTGGTGACTGAAAATTCCCCATTTTTCTCCAACTTTTATCAATGTTTGCAAAATTAAAGGGCTTTTTCAAGTTGGGAACAAACTTATTCTTTTTCCTAACTTTTTCCCTGATTTCCTGGTAGCATGGGAACCCTGTGAAATGACAACTCCACATATGTGGTAAATGAGAAACTTAAGCTGGTGATGGGCTACACAATACTTTAATTCTGTGTCAACTGATCTTTGCCCTCTATTCAAGAATCCAGAACTCCAAGAACTCCAGAACTCCAAAAACTCATACATTATAACCTTATTGTAGACCTCTGTTTTTACATTTTTCACAGCATATGTAACTTGTGTCCCTCTTTATGCCTTATCAGGCTTATTTCAAATAAGCGATGGTTAACTTACTTTTTTTCATACATTTTAACTGAAAAAGACAGTGGCATTTTCCAATGAACTAATTTATGACCAAGAGAAACCTGCACTTGACCTCCCAACCCTAAAAAGACCTTCTCTGTAAGGCAGTCTATATTTTTCTGCAAGTTAGACCTATTTTCAGTATGGTTTAATGAAATATTATGTACTGTTATTGTTGACACGGAAAACATGCATTTTAAAAGTTTATAAGTGTGGTCTTATGCACTGAAGGCAACATTATGTTCAATTAAAAAGTTCAAAAAGTACATTCGGGCATAATGTTCTCCAGTTCAGTTTCAGAAACTGCATTTCCAAACTCCAGGTAGGTCAATGACTTTTTGCTAGATCTCCCAACTTGATGTACCATATTTGCCGGCCTATAAGTCGATGTGGAGTATAAGTCGAATTCGCTAATTCTGAACATTTTCCATTCTTCATCCATATATAAATCGATGTGGAGTATAAGACGATCAAAACCTTGGCTTCGTCTTTTTCGCTAGTAACTTCCAGTTTCATGAATATTAATGGTATCACTGTATGCTATTCCAGATTAATTGGAAAAATGATTAAGATGGTCTGTACATGTATTGTTTATAGGTATTATTTATTGGCAAATTGTACGCATGATATGAACCCCTGTTGTCAAAAAGTGAAGTGCATCTTGTATTCTTACAGCAACAGTAACCTCATTATCAAATTACATGTACAAAAAAAAAAAAAAAACTCGATAAAGACTTGTTTTTAGTGAATGTGTGTATGTGTGAGAGGGAGAGGGGAAACAATGCTGTGTCAGTGTGTAAGAACGTATGTATTCAGAGCAGTTTTTATTTGTAGCATTTGGAGAGAGAGAGAGAGGTTACACGGCAATTGTAATATGTATTGTTTAGTTACCTGACGATGGTGATCTTACTCATGTGCAAGGGCACTACTATTCCATTATCAATTAATACTCTGAATAAACAGTTCATTCTTGTTTTAATTACGATTATCACAAGAAAACCACAATGATTTTGCAGTGTTATTTACATGCTAATTAAATATGCCTACAACTTTAGCCAGGTCATTCCAGTTGACACCTGTTTGAAGGCAAGATCCGGCAGACGATATCAAATTAGTGAGGCTACCAATAGGGAAATGAGGCTACCCATAGGGTATTGTAGTCGATCCTATAAAGCATGTTAATGTATGCAGTAATGTATAATGACCTGTAATGCCAGGTGCTTACTCATGTAAGTTTCTCAACCAGTGACACCTTTTGTTCTTGCCGACAGAAGTGTCAGAGCATAAGCAAAGATCAAACCAATGATGCTGCCTAATCACAGGAAGTGTACATGCACTTACTGATAAAGGGTAATTTTTTTTTGGTTGGAATGGAGAGGTCATTTGTAGTTGCAAAGAAAATAACACAACATGCTAAATAATCATTCTTGGGATTGAAACTAAATGGAGTCTATATGGATATAAATATTGTGAATATTTAAATATAAATTATATATCTTTGAAACTGAAGGAGTATGGTATGTATTTTTAAAATTTCCATTTACTATTCTGTTACTGTTTTCTCTCTTTGACAAAAGCTTCAGCTAAACAGGGCAGTAAGGTACATTAAGCAAAATAGCATGAAGGGCTGAAATATACTTCTCTCTCTCTCTCTCTCTCTCTCATATCAGGGCATATTTTTTTTTTATCACTAGGTGCAAGAAGGAAAACGTGATGGAATGCCTATGTTCATGTCATGATCATTCGTTTTCTAACTTGTCTATTCTAACACACATATATGTAAGCAAATTTAAACAACATATATTAATATTGCACTGCATGCTGCTTTAGCACAATTACATCTGATCCATGTAAATTTAATACTGACGATCATGTAAATATTTTAAAATCCTTCTCAATGTTGAGTCCTATATTTTTTTGTATACAATCTCTTCCCCAATATGATAATTATTTTTTTTACACTTTATTTTTCGTACTTTGAAAAAAATATTTATTTTTTCACATACGAAAAATTAAAATAATGTAAAGCAATTTCAATGACATGATCCATATATGTCGATTCGGAGTATAAGATGAAGCCCACAATTCCAGGTCAAAAAGTATTGACTTATAGACCGGCAAATACAGTAATCTTTATAGGTTTTTTAAATTCTTGTGACAGTGGCAAGCATTTCTTTAACTGTAATACTTAGATTTACATGACAGTATATCCAATAAAAGGTTTGGTTTGGTGCTTTACGGTACAGCAATACAAGTAGGTTATTTAGGGCTAAGGCAATTGGAGAAAAGTGTCTTGCCCAAGAAAACACCATGGTAGTTGACCCAGGCTGGTCCAATTGTAGGATTAGAATCTGCACCCTTTCAGTCTTGAGTCCGGCATGCTAACCACTGAGTCACCGCGGATCCTTTCAATATAAGTAATCGTCACTTTCCTGCTTTATCCCCAAGCACAGCCAAGCATCTTAAGATTGTTTTTTATTATTGTAAGATTTTTTGTTTTATACTTATGTACGGATTATTTTGACTTCTCAAGGAGGTGATTGTCCCCTCACCTTCATGTTTTTCTTTGCTGGACGAAGCTTCCAGACAATGCGAAAGCCTGATCATGCAGGCGGTTCATATGAACATGGGTGGATTAAAGCTTCTAAGGTACATCTTTCAAGTTAGCCTGGTTCCCTGATCAAGTGCACCAAGTCTTAAACCCAAATCCAGACCAAACTTGGACAAGTCAATATCCAGAGTTGACCAAACTACTTTCTTTTTGTATTTTTTGCTACTGTTCAATAAGTCCATAGCTTAAGGGTTGTTTCAGTATATCTTAACATAAAATCACAGGGTTGGCAGGTATGATGCACGTCCACATTTGTCCAGTTTGTCATCTCATATGTTATTTTGCAGCTTACTAATTTTGAATTCTGCTTCTGAATTATTAGTTCTAGTCTAGTAGAATACAGGTAACCAACAAGCACAAGGTTTAATCATTTGGCAAACAAATTATTAAAATTCCATGGTATCTCTCTGTTCTAACCAATCAGCAAACAACATAACGATGTACTGAGAGTCTCTCTGATTAAAACATCCAGCTAACAGCATAACTGTGAGGTTCTCTGTTCTAACAATCATGCAACAAAACAACCAAGAAATGATAGGTTCTCTCTAATGTGACTACTGTATATACTTGCGTATAATCCTGATCCAAATGCAAACAACATAGACCCTGATCTGCCGTCGCATAATGCGCCGGCAGATCAGGGTCTATGTTGTTTGTTCTACTGATTAGTCCTTACAAACTGCATAGACCCAGATCTGCCAGTGCATTATGCGACAGTAGATCTGGGTCCATGCAGTTTGCAGTTGGTATCGAATTATATGCGAGTATAGCGGTAATCAACAATCACTGTGGCCAAGAATCATTAGGTTCTCTCTTCTTGCCAACCAGCAAAAAGCACAACCAAGAATAGAGATTCTGTTTTAACCAAGTAGCAAACACCACAACCAAGACTAAAAATAAAATATTAAAATATTAATAATAGAATGATCTCACTGTTGTGACTAATTTACCAAAAGGGCTACAATAAAATTTGATGTTCACACTAGAGTGACTTGTCAGCAATCATAATGACCATGAATCAAGAGAATCTCTCCAATTTCACCTATCAACAAACACAACAAAGAATTATGAAATTCTCTTTTGTTCTACCAATCAGCAAAACAACACAACCCAAAAATTAATATTTCTCTGTTCCAACCAATCTGCAGTTTGCACAACCATGAATCAACAGTTTTTTTTGTGTTTTAACAAATTACCCAATAGAGCAGCCTTGAAATTAGCGGTTCTCTATGTTGTAAATAATCAGAAATCATTGTGTCTAAGATAGGTTGGCAAGATTCTGTCTGTCTTCATCAATCACTTACCTGGAGGAAAATGATGAAGTTGATGTGTAGGTAGGTGACCCTGGGCGTGGTTGGGTGCATGCATGGCCTGATGGACACCTGCTGTTGACTGCATCATCTGAGCCTGACTATGAACAGGACCTGGACCTTTGGAAAGAAAACAGACTTACTGTAGTTGGGCTAACCTTACAATTAATGCATTGATGTATGTCACTCAAACCCTAACAAGTGCCGATACCTATGGACCACCGAACTAAATCTATCACTGGCAAAGGTGTGAGCATCACGTGATTTACAGGTGCACTGGCAGCTTGTCGGACATTCAGGTCTGGTGTCCGTCACCATTCCATTCATAACTTAAACATTTCCTGAAATTTTCAGTATGTACTAACAGAAATCAACACTGATTTACATCAGATAAGTGTCAACATAAAATACTATGGTTTTATATGTTCTATGCTAATGAGTAGGGCATGGTTATTTCAATATGACTTTTCATTCAGGAGGAGTAGTGATAACAAGATTTTAAAGATGGACATATTAGCCGTCATATTGGCACCATTTCATTTAGTTCTTTACTGAAAACCCCATGCTGATGTGACCATCCATCCAGGAGGTAGCTCAGTTGGTAGAACGTTGGACTTGTAATCCAAGAGTCGCAGGTTTTATACCTGCCCAGACCAGCCCAGGTCGGCTGCCTCTGCGCGTCCTTGGGAAAGGCACTTAGCTTCCATCTCCTCGGCATGAGATAGCCAATGATGTGTTAAAAGTGCCATTAAAAACCAACCAACCATCATCAATCAAATCCAAACTTTAAAAAAAAAACAAATTTCACAATAGGTAAGAACACGTACTGCAAATTGATCAAATAATACAGTTGACAAACAGTACACATTATAAATGACAATGTGTAACAAAAAATAATGCTTTGGTTGCCATATTTACTAGCATCATTTTACCTCAAATAAAATTTCCATTATTAAAAAAAACTAGACCCAAATATTTATACTCTTTCACCACCTCAAAATTTTTTCCATCCAATTTTAAAGTATGTTTTGTTACGTACACTTACCAAAAACTACAACCTTTGTTTTCTCAACAACAATGACTGTCTGTTTCCAAGTTTTATAGTAATTGGAAAACAATTTATCATATTACATTGCATATCCTTTTTGTTATTAGCAATAAGTATAATATCATCAGCATAAAGTAACAATAGAACATTTTTGAAAAAGGAATAAACTGTATCAATATTATGTAATTCAACAACTTTACATGTATTACTTTCCAACTAAAAATCAAAATCATTCGCAACAGGAGCAATGTAAACTGTATGTGGCAGAAAGTATTGTTACTCTTTGACAGAGATGCCAATACCTACCAATGTGAAACAGGAATGTGAGCATTAAAGAACTGTAATCTGAATATAAAAATATAAATACTTCACATTTTAAGTATTAAACCTTATTGATTCAAAATGATCTATAGTTTAAATGTGCTTTTAACAGTTCTCTTTCCCACCATATGCCATGCTGAAGCCCACAGAGAAAAGATTTCAAAGACTTGGTATTCTTCCAGTGCTGATGCCTTGTGTATCCGGTTTTGAATTTTTGTAGCATATATTTTATTTTGCGGTATAATCCTTATGTTGCCTTTTGGCACATTTTTTTTACAATAATCGCTACCAATTTTTTCTTTGGTAAACACCAGCATCACATGAAAAAAAATATATACAAAAGTTACCATTAACATAAACACAATTTAATGTTTTGATACAAACTATACATCACTTACCATTTTCCACAAACTCAAGTAGATAATTTAGACCACATGTCAACTTTCCAAACATTATTAAAAGCCTGATTAAATCAATAGAATTATGAAATATTTTTTTCTAGTCTGCAATTAGATAATGAAGTAAAGTATATCATGTCATAACATTCTCAAGTCTGCAATTAGATAATGAACTAAAGCATATCATGTCATAACATTCTCAAGTCTGCAATTAGATAATGAACTAAAGCATATCATGTCATAACATTCTCAAGTCTGCAATTAGATAATTAACTAAAGCATATCAGGTCATAACACCCTCTATGGCAGAATAACCATTTCTGAAACCAGCTTGTACTTCAGACAGAAAATTTATAGTATATCGGAATCCAATTTTCAACCTTTTTTTTATATATATATATAGGTTTTATAACACCCTCAGCCCACTCATCATGGATTATATCTATATATAAAAAAAACTTGCAGTCTTTCATACAATGGTAGCATAATAGTTTAAGTTGCAATATATTTATTAATAATTCTATCTACTCCAGATGCTTGATTATTGGTTTTTATCACCTCCTTTATTTCATCAAGTTATTTTTCCACTAATTCATGTATTTTCAAAATTCGACCTGATGCAGAAATCTAAACTCTATATAAATTAGATGCTTGAATCTACAAAAGGGACACTTTACTATCTGGTATGCTACACATGCTATGCACCAACTTTGTGCAACTATTTATTCTTTTCTTTACTTCGAAAGTACTGTGAAAACTAGTAACGAGATCTTAATGACCTCTTTGCAAAATATGATCACAAACGAAGCTTACGGTGATCACACACAAGTTAACAGAATTAACATGGACGAGTTCTTTTCAACCATGCTTGGTTACAATAAAAAAATGTGAACAAAATTCCAAGTTTAAATACAAGTCTGACAGTGCAATGTATTTCATGCACTTATTTAGTATTTTGTGCACAAAATTTTGTTTGACATTATAAAAATGGTTACTACAAAAGCATAGTATGTCAATTCTGATTTCAAAATGACTGATCAACTGTTATGTTCCTAACTGAACAAATAGTGACATCTATTCATGCTGTGAATGTTGGAAAAGGTGAGATAATTACCCAGCTTACCTGCCATATGGTGTCCCTGGAACTGCGTGGCCTGCTGCATGTGATGATGCTGCATTTGTCCATGGGGAGGCTGGGGCATCATTATTAACTGAGGGTGAGCCATATGTGAGGGACCATGAGGCATACTGTACGTCACAGATGGCATACTGTGTGTCTGTGTTACAGATAAGTGCGGTGGCCCCTGCACTAACTGACCATTTGAGTTGAAGTGGTACTGTATGTGTTGCATACCCTGTGGTGAAGCTGGGTTATGTGGACTTGGCTGTAATGGTGGGTGGGAGTGCAAGCTTCCTTGCGGATAGCCACCTACAGGTTGAGGTGTTCCAGAACTTGGTGGATGGACTTGAGGAGGCTGCTGTGGAGTTGGTCCAGCACTGTGGACAGGACTTGGTGCAGGGTGATGGCCACCAGTCTGTGGGTTCATCTGACCACCATGCTGACCCTGATGTGGTACGACTCCTGGATGGTGTACCATGTGTCCTGCTGTGTGATTTAGATGTGTTTGATGGTTCAGGTGTGCTGGTACAGCCCCTGGTCCATGCTGACTTGTCACTGTGGCACAAAGGCATGCAATTTATCAAACAATGGTTCTGTAGAATATGGTCTAGCCTGCAAACCATGCTATACAGGACTTGCAAAAACTTTAACACAAAATGTCAACACACAAACTTTTACATGGTTTTAGGAATCAACTCAAATTTCAACATCAATGATTGGTTTATCATAAACTATCAACCATCAATTGTAATCAATTGGAGATATTTTCTGTATTTTTTCACAGTCAATGTCATTTTCACATAAAGTTTGGGAACTGTTAAGTTGCTTGTATCCCATAAAGCTAAACCAATTACTGACACATGTCATTTGCTATATTGCTGGTACTTGGATTGTACTTAACAATGTAAAGTTACATTAACTGGAAGCTGTTATTCATATATTTTACTTTTCCTGGAAGATTTAGTCCCAAAAAGTCAAAAAGTTTAAAAAAAAAAAAAAAATTATATTCTATTATGAAAAACAAGAATCCCTCAAAGGGACTGACACTCTACTGGACGAAAGGAATTTGCAGGAATTCCTTTTAACTGCGAAGTGTTGAAACCATCTCTGATACTCTACAGTAATAACAAGATTTTCAAATGAGCTGCTGTAGTGGACATATTGGATGTCAGATTGACACCATTTTCATTTAAGACCAAGTAGACATTATTAGAAGTCTTTTGGTGAAGACCCGTCAATATGAGCATCCATTCAGGGGGATCAGTTACAGCAAGATTTTCAAGATACCTGTCATAGCAGCCATATTGGATGTATGATTGGCACCATTTTCATTTAGGACCAACTAGCTATCATAATAAGTCTATTGGCAAAAACCTGAAGCTGATCTAGCTACCCATTCGGAAGGAGTAGAGATAACAATATTTTCAACATGGCCACCATGGTGGCCATGTTGACAGTCAGTTTGCATCATTTTCATTTATGACCAATTAGACACCATAAGAACTCTTCTGACAAAAACCATGTCAAAATGACTTTCCATTTAAGAGGAGTGATAAGATTTTCAAGATGGTCACCATGGTGGCCATATAGGATGTTAGATCAGCACCATTTTAATTTAGGACCAACAAGACATTATAAAAAGTCTTCTGGTGAAAACCCCTAGATATCATAAGAAGTCTTTTAGTAAAAACCCAATGTTAATACAACCATCCATTCAGGGAGGAGTAGCAATAACAAAATTCTCAAGATGGCCACTGTGGAAGCCATATTGGATGTGCGGGCAGCACCATTTTTATTTGGATCAACTAGACATCATAATAAGGCTTCTGGTGAAAACCCCATGTCAATATGACTTTGTTCAGGAGGAGTAGAATTCACAAGATTTTCAAAATGGCTGCTGTGGTGACATACTGGATGTCCAAGGAGCACCATTTTCATTTAGGACCAACTAGACCATGGGTTGAATGTACATGTAAAGTTTCATGGCAATCCTCCAAGCAGTTTAAAAGGAGTAGCGATAACAAACTTGTGCTAACAGATGGACAGATGACGGATGACAGACCATCCCAAAAGTTCTTCTGGTCTATGAACAGCAGAGATAATCATTAATGAATGCTTAGTCATTTTGACTTTTCCTATTAATCTTTGCACCACCAATCGTTACATCGCTGACATTGGCAATTTTTTAAAGTGATAATTCTGTTTCACACTTGCTAACAAAACATCATGAATACAATTCAATCAAAAAATATGAACCATACAAAAGAAATATGAGGTGATGTTTCATCTATATGTAAAATGTCATCAACTGTGCACTGTCTTATTGATTCATAATATGCTGTGAATTGAGGAAATGCCTGTACTGAAAACAAGTAGAGCTAAGCATTAGTTGGCACTCATGTACTCAATTCCAACATAGAATATGCATCAAAATCAATCTTTATAAAAACTGTGGCATATAATTTCTTAGTTATTTTGTCTTAATAAATGTTCAACTCTAACAATAATATCTGAAATAAGCAAATGGAAATCTTAATTAATTTGTACAGTACACTAATATAATGTTGCACATATAATGTTACACATTTAAAGACTGTAGTGATCTTCCAGATTTGCTTTACAAGGAGTATTACACATCTTAAAACATTTCCATGCTCTAATTTATGGGATGTTGTCACACTGAACAATATTTGGTCATGATATAAATAACAGTATCTTACTGAAGACGTGGCCAGCCCCGGAAGAGTTTTGGGAGGATGGATCCATATTCCCCTGCTGGTGAGATGTAGGTATCATAGGTATTGATGTGGTTGCATACCGTGGTCCATGGCCTGATGGGTTTGTTGCTGGCATAGACATCACCTGAAATTTTTTTTATCTTGAATGATCACAGTGAAGTAGTTTAACTGCCTTCTTCAATGGTTTTAGTTTGGTGTTTTGTAGCACAGCAACACAAGTATTTAGTGTTGACTGAAGTAAAGGACACATTACTGTAGCTAGCATGGGCTGATACGATAGGATTCAAACAAGCAACCTTTCCATCACAAGTCAGCACGCTAACCAGTGAACCACCATGACTTCTTTCTTCTATGTTAATGTTATCTCGAATGATCACTATGAGGCAGATTATAAAGTCTTCTTTGTGGTAAAAATATTAATATTGACCACTTTACAGAAATTTTTTGGCTTTATAAGTTGATCATTAGTAAGTTGATTGATTGAAGTTTTAACAGCACATGAATACATGAAAGCTTATATTGTGCTTTGGCATTTGGCAATTGGCAATCAGTTAAGTGCTTTGCCCAGAGATACACCACAGTGGCCAACCTGGCCTTGGATGGGCAGGATTCAAACATCAATCATTCTCATTGCCAGTCCAGCACACTAACCACTGAACCAGTGCAGCTCCAATCCAGGCTATATCTGATAAAATTATAGTTTCATAACACTTGGCATTTATTACACTGGCAAAATTAGCAAATGTTCAGTGATGTAGTCTTCAAGCTATAGCATGAATAAGGAGGTTACGCTAAATGTAATAAAGCTTTTTTAAAGGTAAAAGTGATGAATATGAATATAAAAAATCAAAAACTGAGTGTCTCATTCAAGTGATTTCCAACTTTAATGAAATTATTTGGATGGTTTCATAATACTATATAAAATAATACCTTGATGATGTGCTAACAAAATATAATACCTTGATGATGTGCTAACAAAATATACCCATTGTGCATGACTACTATACCGTCAATGTTTTATGACACTATTTATGTTTCATGATGATGGGTCCTCAAGTATTTCAGACACAAGGTGGAGGGGGAACTGCACTTAAAACCTAGAGGAAATTTTTGCGTTGTATTTGAGCATTATTAAGTACATAAAAGACGAGATGACGCATATTCTCTACCCACCTGATTTATAAAAATATTTAAAACTGTCAAAAACAGTGAGTAGTATAGTAGTGGTTGTAGGGTTTAACATCAGTACAATACTGGCTACATGGTGCCGAATAAATAAGCAAACAAGAGTACCATGAACAGTACACTATATGCCTGTGCTGTGTTTAATAGTTCTCTATGTACAAGATTGAATTTTTGATCAGAAACCATTCTGCTGCTTTCAAGGGGTTAAGTCATCCACAAAGTTTGGTCCATCTCTGTGATGTAGAACTAATGTTACTGTGTGGAAACCATCTTCTTCTTTCAGTCACAGTGACCCTGACCTTTAACCATCTGAACCCAAAATGAATATGCTTCCTCCTTACCCAAAAAGCAAGTTATCCACAAAGTCTGGTCCAGGTATGTGATGTAGAACTAATGTTATTGTGAGGAAACCATCGTTATTCCTTGAGTCGTGATGTCCTTGACCTTGGACCTTTTGACCCTAAGATCAATAGGTTCTTCCTTATCCCAAGTGCAAGCCATTAAACTGTAGATAGTGGAGAACTCAAATTGTTGTGGAGAAACCATCTTCTTCTTTGTCAGTGCCCTTGACCTTTGACATCATGACCCAAAATTGATCGGTTTCTTCCTTAACCTAAGAGCAAGCCATCCACAAAGTTTGGTAACTGTAGATGGTGGAGAACGTGGTTTGGTCCAGGTATGTGATGTAGAACTAATGTTACTATGTGGAAAACATTTTTCTTCTTTCAGTCAGTGACCCTGACCTTTGAGCTTTTCACCCCCAAAATCAACAAGCTTCTTCCTTACCCCAAGTAGAAGCCATCCATACAATTTGGTAACTTTACATGGTGGAGAACTCAAGTCATTGTGCAGAAACCATTTTTCTTCTTTCAGTCAGTAAGCTAACCTCGGACCTCATGCTAACTGTACATGTTGGAGAACTTTGTTTAGTCCAGGTATGTGATGGAGAACTAATGTTATTGTGCAGAAAACATTTTTCTTCTTTCAGTCACAGTGACCATGACCTTGGAGTTTTTGACCCTGATATCAATAGGGTTCCTTCTTACCCCAAGTGCAAGCCATCCAAAAAGTTTGCTAACTGTAGGTAGCAGACAACTTAAGTTATTGTGTGAAAATGAAATTGGTAAGATACAGACTGATGTATGTATATACAGACAACATCTTAACATAATATACTTTGCTTTATAGCGGGCATATAAAAACAAAAACAGTAATCTCTATATATTTCCGATCTTTTCATCAAACAGTTATCCATTACCATTAATCTTCATCCTTTGGTAAATAAATGTTGTGAACAACATGGTAAACAGCCACCCAGTAATTATTAGTACTCTATATACACAATATGCAAAAATCATTGTCCTTGTTGCTTCTGTCTGACACCTTGACTTTTGACCTCGCTGACGACTATGTAAATAGATTACTTTCTCCTGCCAAGTACAGACCAATGATGACGGTTACTTAAAATCTGCAGAGCATTCCCCAAGCACCAATAGCTGGGTAAATTTACCCACCTAAATATGCCAGAACAAATGTCAACTTTTTTGCTGCCCCCTGTACCCCCAACCCCTCCTTATACTTTAAAAATTTTACCTGCTACTTCCAATTTTATGCAATGACCTGATATGTGAAGCTGAACTTGTCTCAAAAAATTTCATCCTGGGTCACTGTGAAGTTGCCACTGACCTTTTACAACCTCAAAAGCAAAAGGTTCCTTCTTTGTCTCAAGGGCAAAACAATTTTCAAGTTTTTTCAGAGAAAACAAGATATAGAAATAATTTTTCTTTCCTTGTTGAACTCTGATCTTGAACTTTCAACCCAAACATCTCAAGCTTACTTCCGTATCATAACAGCTAGCCATCAACAAAGTTTGGTAGAGTCATGCAGTTTGAATTTAAGTTACTGAAGATTGAACTCGAGCTACAAGAGATGGGTACATTCCAAATAGCCACGTTTAATACAATTTGCTCAGCAAGGCTTTAAACTGCTGGAGTCCAAATTTGGAGAAGATGGACCTTCAGAGTTCACAATGTTTCTCAAGGATAATGACGAATGCTGGAAATCTAACTCATTCAAGGTTTCATCAATATAAAGGTGCATGTCAAATTAGGTTGAAATCCACCAATCCTTAGTAAAGTTATGCTGCAAAAAGCAACGTTAGGATGATGGGCAATCAGGAGTTAAACACTTCTAAATGATAATGTGGAACACTTAAAATTAAACTTACCCAAGGTCTCATCAATATAAAGCTGCAAACAAAATTTGGTTGAATTTCAGCAAAGCTTTTCTAAAGTTATGCTGTGGAAACCAAAGTCAGGAGGAATGGACAATCTGGGGACATAACTCCTGTAAATAACATTGTGGAAGACTGGAAAATAAACCCATTGAAGGCCTCATTAATATACAGCTGCATGCCAAATTTGGTTAAAATAAAAATGATGTGGAAACCAAAGTCAGAAAGACAAACAATCTTGAGCCATAACTCCTGTAAACAATTTTGTGAAGTGTTGGAAATTAAGCTCACTCAAGATCTCATCAATATAAACAGAATATCAAATCTGGTTGAAATTAAAGACAGTTTGAACAAGTTATACTGTGGACACCAAAATATAAACAATCTGGGGACATAACTCCTGTAAATGAAGTTGTGGAACACTGGAGATCTAACTCATCGTTATAAAAAAGTATGCCAAATTTGGCTGAAATCCAACAATGATTAGTAGTTTGATGCTGCGGAAACCAAAGTCAGGATGATGGACAATCAGGGGCAATAACTCCTGTTAAATGATACCTTGGAATGCTGGAAATTACTTCATTCAGGGTCTCAATCTCAAGCCAGATGCCAAATCTGGCTGAACTCCAACAAATCTTGGTGAATTTATCTTTTTGGTAACCAGGAGGATGAGCTATAAAGAGGCCATTATTTTTCTAAATGAAATCAATCCCATAAATTGCATATGCAAGTTTATAAGACAAAGTTCATACCAAATTACATCAAAATACCATGAATTTACTTTTTTCATGGGGTACCAATTTTCATGACTGCCTCAAACCGCAAATTTAAAGACCCAACAAACAATGATCTTTCTGTGGAAAAAATAGGACTCCTTCCCCAATCCAAGAATTTAAGTACCATTAAAAAAAAAGTATATTTCACAAAACCACAAAAATGAATACCCACAAATATAAATTAATTCACAGTATGCTGAATGGTTCTTGAGCATTGCCGGTTACAAACAAGATATTAAGTTAATTGTCAAGGGCCTTAACTCCATCCAAAATGGATCTGAAGAAACAAAACTTGTAAAAAGGCACATCTAGGTCTACATAACAATGTACACATCAAATTGCATCAAAACAAGTTGATTAGTTCTATAGTTATGTTGGTTACATGTATCTGCTGAAGTGTAGTGGAGATGTAAAATTTATGGAAACAAGGCAAGTAACTCTTACAATTGGAACAAACAAGACAAAACCTTTAAAAAGCACAGCGACAAGTAATAGGCAATTGACCTACCAAATGGCATCCAATTGTCTGTAAGGGTTGCTGTGCTATTGAAGTCTCAAGATATGTCAACAGACTAACAGAAAAGGCAATAAATATACGGCTCCTGCATCTCAGTGTGGGTCCCTAATAACAATAAATAGAATTTCCTATATTCAGTACTTTGGATTACAAAGAATTCTTACCTGATGACCCATCTGATAGCCTGTAAGCTGTTGTCCATGAATCCCTTGTGGAAAGTATACAAGGCCGCCAGGATGCTGTGAGCTGGGCTGTGCAAGTAAGGGCTGTCCAGTTACATTTTGTGCTACTGCAGCATTCTGATCCACTCGTAGCCTAACAGATACCTCTGCTGGAAAAAAAAAATGTCTCAGATTAAGTTAAATTCTATCACTGTGACAAGACTGAAATCTGACTGAGTATTTTTCTTCCATCATCAGGCCAGTTTTATCTGCTTAGATATGCAATTTTAGCAACATTATGCTCAAACATCGGAATAGCATGTGCAGCTTGAGCACAGGTTTTCAATATTTACAAAATCATTTGTTTGTTGGTATTTGCTTCATGTATTTAGCAGTTCATCATTTTGCTAGTCAATTAAATTAACCAAAATTCGACATGAGGCCAAAGTGGGCTGAGATCACAAACCTGTCTGACATCTGCCTAATAGCCAAGTGGAAGAGAAGTTGGCAATGAAATCTTGGCCAGTAGGATGCTTTCTAAATCAGTATTCTTCCAATCCTTTTGATTGCATGTGATGAAAGCAAAATGTTACAAGCCTTTTTCAATTTTTGGCATCTTATACTTAATGACATATCAGCACTGAAAGGTTTCAATGTCAGGATGCTTTTGGACAAAGTTGGCCAAATTCTGTTAAATTTTGTACATAACTGAAACGTCTCTGGTCCAGTATGCCCAAAACCCGTAGATGGAACCTTGATTCAGCACTACCATGTTCCACGAGAGAATGCATACATATTTTACCAAATAATCTTTAAAATGCAAAATGCTGGTATTAAGTCAAATATCAGCTATAAACATAATGGAATTCTTTTCTAAATGCTGTGGCTTGTGGCTTGTGACTTGAACTCCACAGTGGCTCAGTGCCAGGCTTGCAACCAAATGGGTGTGGTTCAAATCCAACCAACAGATCAGCCCGGGTCGGCTACTGCGGCATGTCCTTGGGTAAGGAACTCTGCTCCATCTGCCTCAGCACTAAATAACCTACTTGTGTTGCTGTGCCATAAAACACCAAAATAGTTTGTTTTTTTGTCTCAGTGATGTTTCACTGGCTGCCAATTTCCAATGTGACTTGAAGTATATAGACTAGTACTCAATTTTTCCTGCACTGTATCTATCAGTCACAGGACTATACAGCACATGTACCATTTACTGGAAATGGAACCAGTGGTATAATTTTCTCATACCACAATTTGGAGTGTGGATTTTCTGCAATAAAATATGGAGAAGCTCCACTGAAGGTGGAGATGCTAGATCTGCATCTGAAACATGATCTTTAAATAAATTAAACAAATATTACACTGTAGTACTCATCAGTTTTTGACATGACAACAACCATATAAAACAAAGCAAAATGTCACAAACAATACTGTCAACAATAACCAACATTTATCAAACTAATCATCATCACCAGCTAATGTCTTTATCCTTGATTGCATACAACATTGGTTGAAAGACATTTGACAATAGATTTAATCACTGTCTCTTTTCCATGTTTGCTCAAATAAGTACGACACAAGAAGCAATCAAGACACTTACCTCTCTTTGGCTGGGGTCTGAAGCTTTGTTGTTGAGTGGGGGCCGGCTGGGAGACACCTGGCACTACATTGGGGGACACCATATATGTTTGTCCTGGAACAGGGTACACTGGTTGAGGCTGCATCTGCATCATTGGCTGGAGAATGGGACTCTGAGTCTGGGGGAAGGGAGGGGTTGGAATCTGGGCCGGCTGTTTCTGAAAATTACACATTGTAGCAACAATCTCTTGTCAAACTCTAAGGAAAATCTAAATTAAAGTGAACACGTTTGTAAAAATCAAAACAAAACACATTATAGCAACCATCTGTTGCCTTGTGATAAAATATGGCATTATAAACAATCCATTTTTATCAATCTGAAGGAGAAAATTGTATTAGGCAATCTGTTGTTAGAATCAAATGACAAAAATTGCACTGTAGTGATCATCAGTTGTCGAATGATAGAATATGACATTATAACCATATAACAAAAAAACCTGACAAGGCAATGATGATAATTGTAATTGGTATAAAATTAAAAACAATTGTAATATACTCATGCCCAATGAAAGAATATGTCGACAACACTGAAAACAAATTCAAAAATGAACGAAGATAACATTAATGATAATTGCACACTTTTTTCTAACTGCAAACAAAACAAGAATTCTGCAAAATGCCTGATCCACCTGGGCATATTCCAAATACTTAGTAAAGTCAATAGACCAAGAAAACTAGGTCACTGTAACCTACTATTTGTATCTGTGAATATTGGTAAAAATTTTTTATTATTATCAAGTTTCATAATGGGGACTGTGCAAGCAAAAGTGTCAGAGATATTGAATTCAATACAAGAACATAATCAGTGGAGCATTAAAAAGTACTGGGTTAAGTCTCTGAAACCTGCAGAGACTATTACTCCTCAACGTGAATGCACCCATCAAAGTTTCATGACTATGTACAACAGTCTCAGAGAAATGGAGCCAAATACAAAAACTTAATCACTGGAGCAAGAAAAGCGGGTCATCATGAACTACTTTTGGCCACGGTAAGTAGAACCCCACAAGATTAATAAACCCATTAGGTTTGATGACTGTACATACAACAGTCAAAGAAATAGAACTAAATGTAATACTAATGTGAAAAATAGGTCAGTGTTTTACGTGTGCCTGTGGTTAGTAGTACCGTCCAAGATGAATATATACACAAGTTTCATGACTTTACATACAACAGTGTCAGAGAAACTGAGCAAACGCAGAAACAGCTAAATACAACAAGAGTACCATGAATGGCACATTATACTGCCTACCCAGTGTTTAACAGTCATCTACATAGGTATTAGTAGGGTATGGCTGACTTGGGAGATTACTGACCTACGAGTCTCAATGACCTTGACCTTAGGACAAAGTATGCAGTTTTGAACTGTATTTTATGTGCAGAAACCATTATCTTTTTCTTATCAGGCTTATGATGACCATGACCTCTAACCTTAAGACCCCAGAATCTATAGGTTTCTTTATTACTTTAAGTGCAAGCCACCCAAAAAGTTTGATCAAGGAACAAACTCTAGAACAAATGTTGATCAACTCATTTTTCTTTGAGCCACAATGACCCTGACTTTTAATCTTTTGACCCTCTCTTCCATATCTTAAGTTAGAGCTATCCACAAACTTTGGTCAAGGTGTGTGATCTATAAGTAAAGTTATTATGCAAAAATCATTTTTCTTCTTTCATTCAGTGACCTTGACATCTGACCTTTTGACCCCCAATAGACTTATTTCTTACCCAATGTGCACGTCATCCACAAACTATGGTGATGGCACATAGCTGATAGCTGAACTTTTTGTGCAAAAAAACATTTTTCTTTTTTCAGGCACAATGACCTTGACTTTTGACCATTTGAGCCTTAAATCAATAGGCTTCTTCCTTACCCCAAGTGTAAGCCATCCACAAAGTTCAGTACAGGTATGTGATGTTAATGTTACCGTACCAAAACCATTTTTTTCTTCTTTTAGTCAGTGACAATGACCACTGACCTTTTGATCCTAGAATCGAAAGGCATCTTCCTTACCCCAAGTGCAAGTCATCTACAAAGTTTTGTAACTGTTGATGGTGGAGAATTAGAGTTGTGCAGAAACCATTTTTCTTCTATCAATCAATGTGACCTTGACTCTTTTACCTCCAAATCAATAGGGTTTTTCCTTATCCCAAGTGCAAGCCATCCACAATGTTTGGTAACTGCAGATGGTGGACAACTAAAGTTATTGTATGGAAACCACCTTTCTTCTTTCATTCACATTGACCTTGACCTCTGACCCCAATATATATAGGTTTCTTTCTTACCCCATTTGTTTGTTTACCAGCCATAGTGACCTTGACCTTCAACCTTTTGATTCTAACATTGATAGGGTTCTTCCCAACCCCAAGTTCAAGCTATCTACAAAGTTTGGTGCAGATGCATGCTGTAGAACCATAGGTATTGTGCAGAATAGTAAAAGTTAATGAACAAATATGGACAAAATGGTGGATGGCAGATACATAAAAACTAATGTCATCACTGGAGTGTGAAAAGTAGGTCCCTGTGACTTACTTGTGCCTGTCAAATTTCATAACTGTAAACACAAGTGTCAGAGAAACTGAGCAAAAATGAAACAAGAGAACCATGAATGACACATTATTCACCTGCTCCATATTTAAATAGTTATCTATGTAGAACTGAAATTTTGGTGCAGAAACCATTTGTCTTCTTTCAGTCTGATTGACCCTAACCATTTGACCTTGAAATTAATAGGATTCTTCCTTACCCTAAATGCAAGTCATCCACAAAGTCTGGATCAGGTCTGCAGAGAATTATGTTATTGTGCAGAGACCATTTTTCTTCTTTCAGTTATTGACTTTGACCTTTTGACCCAAAAATCTATAGCCTTCTACCTTACCCCTAGTGCAAGCCATCCACAAAGTTTAGCTGTGGTATGTCATGTAGAAATAATATTATTGTGCGGAAACCTTTTTTCCATTCTAGTCACAGTGACCTTGATCTTTGACCTTTTAACCCCAAATTCAATAGGGGTTTTCCTTACACCAAGTGTAAGTTAACCCACACGTTTGGTAACTGTAGATGATGGAGAACTTAAGTTATTCTGTTGAAACAATTTTTTCTTTCTTGTCAGTGACCTTGATCTTTGACCCTCAAATTGATAGTGATCTTCTTTACCCCACGTGCAAGCTAGCCACAAAATTTGGTAACTGTAAATGGTGAACTCACACTATTGTGCCCAAACAGTTATCCTTTTTTCAGTCACAGTGACCTTGACCTTTGAAATTTTGAGCCCGAAATTAATAGGGTTCTTCCTTACTCCAAGTGCAAGCCATCCACAAAGTTTGGTAATTGTAGATGGTAGACAACTAAAGTTAATGTGTGGAAACCAACTTGGTAACAGACAATTGGACAACAATATAACATAATATGCTCTGCCTTATTGCAGGCATATAAAAACTAAATGTTGATCCCAATGCCAACAACAACAATGGCAATGCCATAAAGAAGTAATACCAATGTCTCACCTATACTTTACAGGCAAACTAAAAGGAATGAATAATTTAGTGTAAAGAAAAATGAAGCTCACTCACCAGCTGGTAGGGTTTGGGTTGGTAAATAAAATCTTTTGCCATAGGATTTAACTTGGAGCTCTTCAATATTCTGAAAAGATGTGAGAAAAAATTACAGCCAACACTACTGAATGAATAGCATGTAAAGTTATGCAAAGAAAACTTTTGTACTTATTAAAAAATTCACAATTCCTCAAGGAGTCTTTTATTTGGTTTCTTATATGTCTCAAGATGAATCCCAAACAAAGAGTAACCAATGTCCACTCCCTTAGGAGACAACTTCTCTTTTAATCAAGTTGATGGATTTTGCTGCATTTCAAGTCTGTTGTCACTTTAATTTCCAAAAATCTCAACCATCAACAATCTGCAAACTTTCATGCCACAGAACAAAGTTACAATTAGGGCAAACTCGCAGGTTCATTCAATACATAAACCCCCAAAATTGGTTTTCATTCTGTTCTTTTACATAAACAAAGAACAAAGTCAATTGTATGTCACCTGCCTTACAAATATGGATTAAACATTGCCTGACTTATTCAAATCAACCCCTGTCTGATAGTAAACTGTGCAATCCCAAGATCATGGCATTTAAAACTAGCAAAGTCTTCAAGGCACACCAATGTGCTCTGCATCAGCCTAAATGTGAAACTGAATAGGCAATGGATGGATGAACAAGGTTAAGCCTATAAGCCCCCCCCCCCCCCCCCTTCTACAGAATGGCATAAAAATGTGTGAAAGAAACAGGAAGGACAATACAGAGCAAGATGACAGTTTGAAGAACAGACAAGGGTATCACTATATGCCTCTTTCACATTTCTGGCAGGACATAAAAAGGAAAACCATCACATAGATGTTGACATCAATGAAATTATAGTCAAGTGGACAATAGGTCAGCTAGTCAATTTGATCGATTTTTGTCTTAACATTTCAATTTTGTGGCTCTCATCATGTGCAAGACATAAACGGAGAACAGATCAAGTACATCACAATTCCCTCATATAAAAATAAAGGCTTATACCTGTTGTTTATTTTCCAGTGATTACTGCCTTATTTTTTGGGGGGTATAATTTGTGTTGGAATCAGCCAAAATTTCATGTTCAATCATTGGTTTTACAAAACCAATCAAGTTTCATAATTAAGTTTAAAACATGCACAAGAAAAGTAAGTTTAGTACACTTATAACCAACTTTAATTTGTATATCACAGATTGTAGCTACAAAGTAATGAATCAAACACTGAATATTAACAGATTTTCCATTTGTTTTTGGATGGCAAAAATAATTTCTGGTGGTCATAAAACATACAAAAATATTTCACTCAGTGTCTGAAAACAAGCTAAGGAAAAAAACCAAGCTCAAGCAATCAAATTCACATACAATTAATATCAGGTGACTCCTTAAGTCATAAAACAATTACATTTCACATATATATTAATGAACGAAAACAGACATTACTTGCCTAGTTTCATCTAATTTTAGTCCTCAAAACAATGCAAGCATACTTCAAAAAACAACTTCAAACATGAAGCAAAATATCTGCCCCATTTTAATCTCTAAATATCATCTACAATTCATGACAATCCGCATAAATATGACCCAGACTGGTCTCCGTGTTTATCATTGAATAAAAGAAAAATGAAAACAAGACATGACAGAACAGATCTTGATTATAATTTTTCATTTAGTTAAAGCAATTGATTTGTCTATTCCGGTAGCAGGTGAGGGAGTAAAAAATTGGTTCTAAATACTAAACCAAGGAACCAACTGAACAAACATCTTGAAAAAGTTACTTGCTCTTTCTCAGCCACCACTTGTAAATACAAGCAGATGGACAAGTGGATTTTTCAAGACCTAGTGTCCAAACACAAATAGAAAATTTACAAATTATTTTAGGTAGTTAAAGCAATCGACTAGTGTATTCCAGTATCAAGTGAGAGAGTAAAAGATCAGTTCTAAATATTACTAACAGAACCAAGGAACCAACTGGACAAGCATACTGAGAAAGTGACTTGCCCTTCCTCTGCCACCACTTGTAAATACATGTGGATAGACAAGTGGAATTTTCAAGCCCTAAAGACCAAAAAAAAAAACCAACAAAGTTTAAAAGATTATATTAGGTAACAATATATAAAGATTTTAATATTTTGCAAAATACATGTAATATATGAAACCATTTGGATTAGTCATTTTGATTAAAAGCCTAAAATGAAATCATTGATCAATTCAGTAAATTGGCACAATTACTTAACAACTGGATCAATGCCAATATGACCTGCATCGCTTCTTAATATCTATGAAGAATGATGCCAATAATTTGCATTCCTTCCAAAGATGCTTACACATCACATTGCTCAACAGTAGGCTTTTCTTTCTCTTTTTCATTCTCCTTTTCCTTAAGGTCAGGAACAGGGGATATGTTCTCCACCTTTAATTCCTCCCCTTCAGTACCCTCTGAATGTTCCTCCTCTTCTACTTTCTTTTCCATATCCTTCTCAAAAGCTTTCTCTTTGTCATCCCCTAGCTGTTCACAGAAACCCAAAATCCAATTTTAACTTCAACTAAACTACACTTGTGTTCATAAAATACATGTCCCTACTGTAGGTCACAATATAGTCCAAACATTTAGAAATTTTGAAAAAATTGCTATAATGGCATTAAAATCTAATATGTTCATCTCCATATAAATGCAAACAAGTATACTGATTTCTTATTTCGCTCTCTACCTCATGTAGTTATTGCTTAATTGCGCTAACAAGGTTTTCGAAAAAAAAGTATGCATACAAAGTTTACAAAATTGTAATAACATTGAACAAGATATGTCCTTGTGTGTCAATAATGCAGGGTCTATTCTAAGATACAACACTGCATTATTCATGCTAATTTGTCAATCAAAACACTGATTATACAGATGGTTTGGAGAGCTCTGGCAATATGGCACATTAACAGGATTCAAGTGATGAACATAAATTTTGAGATATTGATAATCATGTTACTTTTATATGATCATAAGCAAATACCAATATCACTCTAAATATATATAATCTGAAATAAAAATTAAAAGTCTTTCTTCTCTTTATCTCTTAACAGAGAATTTATTTTAAAAAATTCTAAAATAGTACGGGAAAATATTTAAGCACTTACCTTTCGTATTATCTACTGAAATGATGTAACATCTGAAGTACTACACAGAAGCTGACAATCTCAAGGACAGTAATCACTCTAGTCTAATCATTTCTCATAGGATCAGAATTTGAGTTTTGTCCCTTTAATATAGCCTTGACTTTTTTTAATAAATCTAAATATAGGAAAGTGCCAATTATTGGAATAGACACTATTCTTTGCGATTAGACCAAAAAAAATTAGCACAGAAAAAGCAACCAAATACACAAAAATCATGCATCATATTTTGAAGACCTACCTTTATTTCTTTGCTTAATCTCTCTTATATTCAGAAATTTACTCCCTTTTCTTTCAAATGGAGGATAAATTTACCCCTAAATTTGCAGTTCCTAATAGACCCCAATAATGTCTGCCAAGTTTTAAAGAATTGCACTGAAAACAGCGGGGCTAATTGCACACACAAGAAGTATCATATATTGTATATATCCTTAACACCAAAAAGGGGCATAACTCTGGAAAAATTAGTCCTAGTCTGATGACAGACATATACACATGTTGACCCCATGTTAGTAATATACGCAAAGTTACAAGACAGTGTCTGGAAAAATGCGAGAATAGTTGCACACACAAGAATTGCAGTCTACACACAAATATACACACATACTTAACATATGTATGCAACATGTATTGCATACATATGTATGGGACAGACAGACAAGCCTAATGTTAGGATACCACATGTAAATTCAAATGCTATACAGAAAGTTTTACAGATTTTTTTTATGTACAATTAAAAAAATAAAAATTGAGACAATGGCATGACATGATTTCAAGTATCCCAAAAAAAATATTTTGATCAATGTTACAAAGCCATGAAAAATAAGGGGGAATCTAAGTGAGGGCCTAAAACATCAGGCTGATGATTTTGCATTTCAATAAGGTGGGGTGTTTCCCAGTATACTGTTTGTCATGCATTCATATCACAATGTCAAACTAGCAGCAAAATCACCATGGCATGTGCCAATATACACAGCTAACACATAATTAACTCAAAGCGTGGCAAAGCAAAGTGTAGAAAGCATATGCTCTGACTATCCAAGTGTGACAGTAAAATGATTTGTGCCCAACCTACAACTGTGCCTATCAATAAATGCGTAGAAGACCCAATAAAAAACCAAGACAATCATCTTACACAGCACATCTTTACAATTTAGGGAAATCGAGCACTGTTATCAAAATTCAAGTGTAAATAATGCTAATTCTAGACAACACAAACAGTTAAAATAAAACGAACACGTGTAAAAGCTAATATTGTATTACCAAACTACATTATTGACATTGATTTATCAAATACTAATATATGATCTACCACAAATACTGCATGCCCTACAACATTAAACAGAGGCATTAACTTTACCAAACAGACAGACAAGGGAAACACTATGCTCCACCACAAATACTGCATGCCCTACCACATTAAATATAGGCATTAACTTTACCAAATGACAGACAAGGAAAACACTATATGCTCAAACAGAAATACTGGATTCCCTACCTGATTCAAGGTGGGGCATTAAAATACTTTGAAGCTGACAGATTTCACACCATGGCTAACAGAAAAGCTTACCTTAAATTTACAACTAAATTCTTTAAGCTCTTTGATCTGTGCATCTCTTGCTGAAAAACAAAAAAATACAGATGCATACTAGACAAGAAACTACTTATTAAAACCTTCATTGCATATTTCCTACAATAGTATTAAATACTGCAGGTAACAGACATTATTGAATGGTATCTGACAATGTTGTATACTCTTCAGAACATCCCTTATTACCTTCAACAAATGTCCCAACTTTAGCTAGAAGTCTGAAGCAAAGCAGCATTTTCCCCTTGCTTTTAACTATATATCCCAACCATTATACATATATACGGTATGCTAAAGTGCCCGTGTAGAAGAACAGATCAAATTCTGAAACAGTTGTGCACATCTACATACTACATCCAATTATATCACAAAGTATATTCTCTATCCTGTATTGTATAGTGGCAACTTCTACACCATACTCAATGCATGCACAGGCACATGTCCCGACAGGCATGATTACATAATCCCCACATTTCAACAAAAAGCATGGAGATTAAAACAATCACCAAAAAAGCATTTTCTTATTTATTAAATACACAGACAATGCTGATGTATTCACTTAGCTTTTTCCAACCAATCAAACTTCTTGAAGCTTAAGCACATTTTCAGTTTCAAATCAAGTTATGTATCATTTACGTCAAAGGGAATAATTTTTTTACTTCCTCTTTGACAAAATTACAAAATAGATATAAAATTCATTGCTCAATATGAACAATGATGGATTGTACCTTTTGTAGGAGTTTTCCTAACCTCCGATTTGCTCTGCACTGGAGAGGTATTTGAAGATTCCACCTTGTTAAGCTCTGATCCTGAAGCAGATGTTGAGGTGGAGGTTTTGGGACTGGCAGGCTTTGTGAATTGCTCTTGAACTGGACTAGTTTTGTTGGCTGTGACTAACTCCTGCTTTCTCTCCTCTACTAAAACATAGGACAGGAAATGATGGTGATGACAACAACAATGATTATGATGGCAGTATTGATGTTAATGATGTAGCAATGATGAAATAACAATGATGTACAATGCCAGGATGTATAGGTTTCTTTATTACCCTAAGTGCAAGCCATCCACAAAGTCTGGTCAAGGAACTTAATCCAGAACAAATGTTTTCTGCAGAACCCATTTTCCTATAAGCCCTCATAACCAAAATTTATGACTTTTTGACCCCAAAATCAATAGCTGTTCCCTACCTCAAGTGGAAACCCTCTACAAACTTTTGTTAATGTACATGGCCTATAACTAAAGTTATGCAAAAACCACTTTTCTTCTTCGAGTCACGGTGACCTCTGACCTCTTGACCCCCCAATCTGAAAGGTTTCTTGCTTACACAACATGCAAGTGATACACAAACCTGTCAACGCACATGGTTAAAAGCTGACATTTTGTGCAAAAACCATTTTTCTTCTTTCAGACAGTGACCTTGACCTTTAACCTTTTGAAGCCAAAATCAATAGGCTTCTTCCCTACCCCTTCCAGAAAGTTCGGTCTGGTCTGTGATGCAAATTATTTTTATCATACAGAAATAATTTTTCTCCTTTCAATCAGTGACCTTGAGCTTTGGACCCAAAATAAATCAAAATAAACAGCACCCCCCCCCCCTCTCTTCATCCCAAGTGCAAGCCATCCACCAAGTTCATTTCAGGTATGTTAACTAATGTTATTGTGCTGAAACCATTTTTCTTTTTTCAATCACGATGACCTTACCGTTTGGACCACAACATCAATATGGTTCTTCAGCTATTGCATGGAAAGGAAACTGGCAACAGATGGACAGACGGATGTATATCATGACACAATAGGCTCTGTCTTATGTAGGTGTCAAAAATGAAGCCTCTAGAGTGTCCACAAAGTGTCAACAGATGGAAGGTGGACATAAGGCCATACCATAATGTTACATGGCCTTTGGCCAGTTGAGCTAAAAAAAGGGTGAAATAAAATGTGATTTTTTTCAGCTTGATACTGGACACGTTACTAGCTTTTAGGCCAGACTTATGCCACATTAATAAGCCATATGTTCCCAACTAATATTAATCTGCAAAATTCAAAGTGCTCAGCTAGGTGTTAATTCCTCACCTCCATTGACTTTTGCCTCCGAGTGAAGTGGTGTCTGACCTGGTGGTGAGGACACTTGTACAGATAGCCTATGTTGTGACTGTTGTTGTTGTTGATTTTGCTGCTGCTTCTGCTGTTGTTGTTGTTGTCTTTGTTGCTGTGGATGGTGGTGCTGGTGTTGTTGGGATGCAAATGGTGGATTTGTTGGTGAATTTCTAGCGTAATATCCACGTTGATGCCTGTGAGGACCAGGTTGATTTCTACGTGCTGGTGGTACATATCTAGAATGAGAAAGCAGTATATAATGATTATTACCATTCAAAACCTAATACACCCATTATCAAGTATTAAACACAAGACTCAGGCTGCCCAAACTAATACAAAATCTGTAAGTATAAAATAATACCAAGATAGAGGAAATGGTAAACTGTTATGACTATTTTAAAAACTGTAAAAGTTTAGATTATCTGCCAAAAGTTGTCTCTACACCCATTCATGTATTTAAGACTGAATTTAAAAAGTGGATCCAAATTTGAATTATTTTCTTTTAAAACAGAATGTGCCATTATATGAAATGCTTGTACATAATCAATAGTTCTCTCCAGCTTAGTTATTTCTTTAACTCAAAGACCACACAAAAATAATCACCACAGTACTTAGTGTTATACACAGGTATAAGCTATAGAAAGGCCCAGATAGCTCTGATGGTAGAGCAGTAAACGAGTGGTTTACCTCCTGATCCTATAGCACTTTCCTATATTGTATGGCACCCTCATTGGGACTTTTTTTTTTAAATCTAGAAAATTTCTTACAATCCATGATGTATATTACTAGACACAAGGTCATGTCACTGACAGAGTGGAAGATGGGTGGGAATTGACACAATTGCTAGATTGAAAAATCTGCGCTATTCACTGCTGTGGAAGTATCACGCAAAGTTGGGAAGGTCCAAAGATCCACTCTCAGCTGCATATTTGTTCTTCCCAGTGACACTTGAAATAAGTTTTGGGGAATATTTTTAACACAAAAGTAAAATACAGTTTTATTAAATCTGCAGGCAATAAATCTGATATTTAGACATGTACACTTACTTTCCCCCTCCTCCTCCTCCTGTTCCACTTTGTGACAAGGGATTATTATGATTCTCTCGAACAACTGCACTGTATATCATTTCTTCATCTCCCTCCCCATTCTCTAGTGATATCCTTCTATTGTATGTCTCACTACTTTCTATTTCTTTTGCCATCCTTGATGCATGTTCTTCTTGCTTCCTATATTCTTCTGTGTCCTTTTTCTCCAAAGTTGTTCTGGTAAACATAAAAAGAAATCATAGAGATGGTGTAAGCTCTACTTCATCAAGATGAGAAAAGAAGTTTTCTGGTGTTTCTCCTGCATCCACGTGGTGATGTATCCCTCTGTATTTGACAAGCAAGAACTTTAACAAAAAATTTAACACGACACTTTAATGTTAATGCCAGCACAAGAAAAGTGATACCTATATCTGATCATGCTTATGCAGGTGCGGTGTTCTATCTAGAGTATCAGATTCCATGCATCCCAAAGAAAATTAGAAATGAGATGACTGATGCATTCATGACCCCTTCCCTTCCTTTCATGTCCGGCAGTGTCTGCACCTTCAGTGAGCACAGACTACATTTTCCCCACCCCAAACTGCAAGTGTCCCCCCCCCAAAAAAATTGTTAACAAATCCCTGTATCCTGATCATTATAGAGGGAAAGCAGTACTTAAAACATCCCCTTGACAACTCAGCCAAGGTGTAATACTGTCAGGATATAATTTCTAATCAGCAATGGTATGACTGAACTGAGGATTAGAAACATTTCATGTAGTTAATAGCAGCATGCTTTTAAGTATTTAACTGTTATGGGGTTGACTGGTTCTAGTACTATACATGGCACCAAACATCAGCATATCTTTAAAGCAGAAATCGAGGCATCAGACTGAACTGCATGCTGCTCCCTGCAAAAAGCAACACAGAAACAATTCTTTCTTTACAAGTAAACATGATGAGGTGTCACACCTAAATGCATAAGACACAGATATGCAGTCTCATTCTAAACCCCATGTATGATGGCATATTATTGGTATTGAAGATAAAATAGAAGTCTTGGGCACAAAACAAAACTAAACTAGTATTGCTGCATAAAATGTCAACTGAAAAATACCTATGACAGAGGTGCACTATCATAACCCTTTTTTTGTATGATTTGAACTTTTAAAAAAAAACAACAACATATGGTAGTGAAAATTATTTTGTATATGTCTCAAGAATCTGATTTATCTTTTGTGAATTAATGTAAAGAAATGTCCAACTGTGACTGGTTCTCATCACTTGAATGAACTGCAGTCATGCAGGTTAGGAGTGTAACAATCCAAATGAAAACTTCACTATTGCCTTATATTCCAGGATGCTAAGTCCCCTCATCCGAGCTCACAATTCCATCCTCCCATTATATAGAATGTTCTAGAAATCTAGAACAGACAGAAACTAGAACCAGTCTGAATACCACTTCATCAGCTCATGCAGGAATGCAAATATACTATTACTCGCTAGAGAAGTGTACTGAAGAAGGGGTGGGGTCAGATAGCTTTTTCAATGGTTGAACCACCCAATAAAATTTAATTGTACAGGTCAACATAAACACTCTAAATTACCCCACTACTTATACTGAACACAAGTGTCTTCAGACACCCCCATTGCCCAACACAAAAAGCAATAAACATTTTTACTTACGTATACTGAGCTAATGATTCATCATATGATGACTGTACATTGAACTGCTCCTTGTTGGTTCTAAACATTTCATTAACATCCCAGCCATTCTGAAGAAGAGAAAAATTTGACAATCTTAAAATCAACAGCAATTTAAACACATGAAAGAAAACTACAATAATCATGCTGGAGAAGTTCAGTACACAACAACCAACTTCCAGTATTTGTTGAGAAAAGCCAAGATTAAACAAATTACATTTTGAAAGTGTTTGAAAGAATACTAAGCCTTTTTTCCAAACAACCCTATCATGTTAAGGTACATGCAAACAACCCTATCATATTAAGGTACATGCCTTTCACAAGACTTCAACCGAAATTCCAAAACTGACAGCAATGATGCTGCTGGCACTGCCTGAATGTGATTAATTTGTCTTACTTTCTGCAAACTTGGATGACAAAAATCAAGAACAATTTATTTTTCCAAACAAATAGAATTTATTACGAGGATAACAGGATTTCTGCACAAAGTTTTTAAAGAAAGACAAAGGCATATGCTGTACTCACTGATGGCTCAGAACCCAGAAGCATTGTATCATCTGGACCCTCACTTTCCCAAGGCTGAAGTTCCTTGAAATCTTTTTCTCTAACTTCACCATTGTATTTACTAATAGCACTATCAGTAAAAGAATCTGGAGAAGAAAAAAAAATCTCAGTTAATGGATACTGTGTACAAGGCTTGCTATGCCAAACAGAACATTTAATTGAATGCTTGATGTGCTAATGAATACTGTGTTCAATGCTTGCTTTGCTAAACAGAATATTATATCAATCTGGGCTGATCAAATTTTTTTTCAACAACTGTCCAGGACAAGTGGTTTCAGAAAATTCACTTGTCCCACCTATATTTTCACTTGTCCCAAAATTTCAATCTCTTGCCTAGGTTTGATGAGAGGTATGCATTTTAATCCATATTAAAAACAAAAGAAACAATGTACAACATATTTATTTCTTCAAAGGGCTTAATTTTTTAGTTTCTGTTACTGTCAAGGTATCTTATATATACTATTTCTTGCTCCAATAGGGTAGCATCAGTACTTGCATCAGCAAGAATGGAAAGGAATTTTCTGGAATTCAGATCATCCCCAACCTCTTCTCTCAAGACTTGATCAATTGACAGAACAAATTCTCTTCCCCGAGTCTGTTCTTGTAATTAGCACCAAATTTAAGACTTCTCTTCTCCTGAGTACACACAGCATTTCCATATCAGAAAATGGTTTTCCATATTGGGCTAGAGTGTAGGCTGCTTTCAAGAGAGCTCTCATTTTATATGTTTTTCATTTCACTCTCATTTAGTTTTTAAATGGTCTTTCCTAGTGGAGTGTTATCAACTCTAACTTCAGGGATTTTCTGCACATACTGGCTGGTGTCATGCATATACTGTGCTGCACAGGCTTTACGAGGCCCAAAACTGTCTGGAAACTTGCTTGATTAAATCCTGAATTTATGAATTCCATTAACAAATACACTGGTTGAATTTCCAACCTGTGCCAGTTTGGGATATTGTTTGCAAGAACTGCAAAACATCTTTCCTTCAGAGTTGATGAATTCAAGCCATGGATAATTATTAACCCAATGTGGCTAAACATTTCTTTGTCTCTTAGTTGTGTCATATGTGACTTTTTTTGCTGTCACAGAGTCTGGCTTATGTCTCTTTGGAGGAATAGTTACCCCAGGCTCAGTGGCAGCCTTATGTTTTATCCTTCCACTTTCACTTGAATTTTCTTCCTCTGAATCTTCCTTATGACCTTCCTTGCGAAAATAATTTAGTAAACTCAGTTTATCCATATAGAAAAGATCACCACATTTAACAACTACTTCTACTAAAGTGATCATAACATACATTTTGTCATTTAAATGCAGACCATTTCTTTAGTCTCATTGTTTCGCTTCAAACGCAATACCGCACACTGAAGTCGATTCTCTGTATAATCAATTAAAAAACTAAAGACTCATTACTGTCATTTAATTAGTTCATAATGGAAACAGTCACTATGTTGATAAAGTGCCTTTCATTAATTTCATTGCATTGTCTCGGTGGATTGAAATCAAAGGGTAATCCACTCCTGAGTATCTGTGTTGAGTAAACACGATATAACAAGGTCGTTTAAGGCACTGCTAATTAATCATACTGGATTTGCATTTTTTAAAGTGTTTTAATTGGCTGATAATTTAATAACTTAGCCCAATATGCAGTCAAGCAGTAAAAGAACTCAAGCACATGCAGCAGTTATCAACGTCCACTTACTATAGTATCACAGGATGTGAATGAATAGAGGTAGATTCAAGCATTCAGTATGCCCAGAGAGCATGAATGACCAGATAAAGGTAGATAAAGTCATTAAAGTATGAAAATTAGCACTAGCCAGACTTTCTTAAAATAGGAAAAAAACACTAGTCCTGGACTAGTGCCTTGGAAAAAACTTACTTGTTTGGCTTTGAAAATGTCTAGTCCGGGACATCAAGCTATGGGATTTTATCAGCTCTGGAATGCTTCCTGTGCTCCAAGGGACAGGACCTTAAGATTTACTACATATCTACATGGTTAACTCATCCTCCTAGCCACATATTCTCAAAAATTTTTTGGTACCCAAAACTAAAACTTAAGCTTAAACCCAGAATTGGACGAGATGTCTAAAGTAGAAGTTACTGAAACTATACATGCAAAAAGAATAATCAATATGTAAAATCTCCAATTTTGATATTGCTACAGAATATCAAACTGTTATGACATGCTTCAAAAAGGTTTAAGTGTACTGAAACTTAAGACATGAACTCAAGGTTTTCCTATATTCCTAGCGATACAATCTCAATCCCTATCGCTCTGAAAGAATTATATTAAGACTTTCTATACCCTGCAGCATCATGTCATGGCTTGCCAAACTTGTATGAAGATGGCCTCAAGGCTTAGAATATATACAGAAACTTTATCACAAGGTTTTATATAAGCCATGGGTATGCTCTTTTGATTTAATATAATCGAAAGAGAATAGTCTTTAGACTTGTTAGGTTCCAAAGGGAATCTACCATACAGCTCAGAAGACGTTCAGTAAGGAACAACTTAACAACTTGCTCGGTTTAAAGGGTATGAAAGAAAGCTTTGTTCATCATAGGAGACATAATCTGGAGATGTACATCAAATACCTACACAGTTTTATTACACCATATGTTTGAAACAAGGCAGCCAGTATATCTGGTGGAGTAAGAACCCAGGAAAAATCCCGGGAAGAAGCACCAACCCACGGGAAGCTACTGGCAAGCTTTCTCACATAACCACATTGGCCGAGCCCAAGACTTGAACCCATTTGGACAGAGGTGAGATGGCAGTGATCGATAAAGACGAGCACCTTAGACCACTCGGCCACCCAGGGCCCCAACAAGGTTTGGAAAGATTTCCAAAAACTGTCTAAAAATGGATAGAAATAAATAACAAGAGCACTGATAATGGCATATGATATCTTGCGACCTTTTTCCTACTAATGACCATGACCTCTGAGCTAGGGACTTGACTATTTTATGATCAAGTGTGGACCTGGATAAAGTGTCATCAAAGTATCTGTAAAGGTTCAAATGTCACAGCGTGAAAAGAGAAACAGGGCACTGACTTGCACTGTCCTTTGTTGTGACCTTGTCAAAAAGGCAAAGGGGTACTACTGTGAATACACAAGACAGTGTGAAGTCGATATATAAAACATGCTTAAGTTTTATTAAAATAATTTGACTGGTTCAAAAGTTACACACATAGATGGAGGTCCCTGATTTATATTTTCCTAGCTGTGACCTTGACCTTGAGCCTATGGTTTCTAACCTTGTTCCTTTAATGGAAGCCGTCATAATGCTCTGAACTCAGAAATTCACTTCTACCATCTACAAAATCCATTAAAATATATCTGAACTAGTCTTTTGTAGCAGCTTTTATGAAAGGTTTTTTGAAGTCGGGGCTGACCCCATAACTTTGAAAAAAAATTGATCCTTTGGGTATAACATTTGCTAATGTAAAAAAAATTTGTGTATTTCATGGTTGCAACTAACTATGAAATTAAAGACCAAACAAACAATTAATCGTCAGTGAAAACAATATGACCACTTTCCTGATCCACAAATATAAGTACTGACAAAACGTTCATTTTTCCTAAAACCACAAAAATAAACAAGTTCACTGTAATACAGTAATGCTCCCAAAATTCAAAGTGCTGTGGGACCATTTTCTCCCGATCTTCCTGTCATTTCAAGTATACCAGGGTCACAGGCAAAGGAAGCCTTTTACTCAGAGACAAAGCAAAATGAATACAGTGATTAGAATGATGTAGCATGCTCCAGTGATTTATGTCGGAATTATCAAAGTTTGACTTTATTTTAAATTCTGCACAAATCTGAAATTGATTTGTCCCTTTTTCGGGCCCTACAACCCAGGAAAACCCTTAACTAAACAAATCAAGAAAGAAATTAATTAAAAAATTACCTTTCACAGCATATTCCAAATCTACATTGGCTGCAGTAATGACAACAATATCAGATATCTTTAGTATAAGTTTGTCAACTAGTCTATCGCGTGAAGGTATATCTGGGATGCCATTTCCTTCTTCTACCTTATGTGCCATTTCTAGTACCACATCCATCTGCAATGTCAAAAAAATATAAAAACATTTTACACCTGTTCAAAAAAGATTTATTTTTTACAATAATCCCTCACCAAGACAAACCTTGACGCTATGAATGTAAAATACAGAGGAGTGAGGACTTTGCTTTATTGCATAATTTGTCCATTTCTGATAAAGGACTGAGCAGTTATGGGAATTGTCACTGGCCACAGGTAAACAAACTTCGTCTACTAATTAGACAAATCGTATCCTAAACAGACATTAAGTAGAAATTTAATACAGTTTAATGAAAAATAGATGATGCAGACGATGTTTGTTTTATATGTGGCATGCGGCAGCTCTTATAACCACCAAGTCCTGTATCAAAAATAGACTTTTCCATAACTCCAGGACCAACTTGGCAGGTTACATGTACACAGACCACACTTTTTCTGCATGTATCAAATGTGTTGCTCTATACGTTAATACAAATGGTGTTGAAATCATTCATGCGCGAAAAAAGTTAGTTCATTTTAGCTACATTTTGAAACACTCGCATAAAGATTCACGGAGCTACAAACATGTATATCATTCACAATGCTGAGCTGAATGAACTTTAATAGCACTGAATGGAAACCTCAAAAATTGATAACTGTTTCTGAAAACAGGCGATTAATACGTGTCAAGGCAAATCAGCCCAGAAATAATTTCCTACAGTTTATTTCGTAAATATGAGATTTGTGTAAAGGTAATAGCCGTAACTCTGTATTGACAAACCTTGGGTGAATATGTTTTTAGAACTCCTTCATATGTTATTCCATTTTTCACTTGTACTTGAACATTTACACCCTGAAATAGAAAACAATACTTCTATTAAAGTCAAATCTTCACTTATTTTTATATCTGAAAACATTCTTCAAACATATGTAGACAGAACATGATAACAAGTCATTAGATATCCTAATTTGCCTGAAACAATTACAGCGCTTGCTGCAGAAGCTGACATTGCCAGCATGTCATGCCTGCACCCCAACCCCCAACCTATATTCTAAATCAGAAAAAGGATAAAATGGTATTAAAATAAAAGGAAAGAAAAACAAGAGGCACAGGTGGGTAGTTGACCTAGATCAACTTGTGAATGTAAATTCACACATGTAATTAAATTTATGAGGGGAAAGAAAAACTTCGAGCATATACTGTCAATTATCTTCTTTCCTTGACCAAATATACATGATCACTTTCTCAGCATAAAATGCCCAGCTACTTATATACTAAGCATTGTTCCCTGGATCTCAACCTGCCCCCTAAGGACTAGGTCCTGATTCACAACTCCAGAACTGTTCACAGCCCAACCTTTAAAGTATATACACTTGCTTGGCCTTACATGGATAGTTAATTTGAGCAGCCTGCATGAATTCCATGGTCTGTCCTTACAACCTTAGGGCCCCACCCCTGGAGTCTTAACTTGGCAACCACAGAGATCCCCCACCTAAAGGAAATATGGTGGTTCATTGGTAAAGACTTGAGACCAGAAAGTTGCGGGTTCAATACCCACCATCTGAACAGCTGGACTGACCGTCGAATTTCTCAGGATTCTTTATAAGATCACAGGTTTCTTTGCTCTTTGTAATTAAATCGGGAAATGTTTCAGGAGAAAAGCATATTGGGTGACTTTTTTAATTAAAAGCTAAAAATACAAAATATACATTAAAAATTTGCGAGTAATGGCACTGAATATATAAAATGCCCAAAAAAATGCACAATACATGTGATACATATAAATGACAAATGTATCAGGCACTTTAACATGGCAATGCAAGCAACTGTCAAACTCCATTTAAACAAACACATCCAACTTTATTCAAAATATTCCAGAATTTCAAATGCAGTCAGTTTTTAGCAATAATTCTCTCGAAATACATTTACAAACTTGGACATGTTTTCACAAGAAATATATTCTTCTTAAAGCAAAATCTTTTTCTTGCACATCAATAAATATGCAAAGAAATTCCAAAACTTATATACATTTACTGTTGTGTATCTGAGATAGACAACAACTGTTTTGGTTAAATCCTCTTTTAGCTGTTTTGCTTAGAGTCTACATAACATCACAAGTATATTCCCATACAGCTTTTTCCTTATTAAAAACGTTTTAATTCATAAGATTGTAATAATTCATTGGTATTTTATAAACTAGCCTAATAATATAATTATCAATTATCAGCTCAGTGCTACTCATTTTATTTCTATTTCATATTTTTCTGCATCTTAAAATACAAACCATTCATTATAATCCCTAATATTTTGTTATTTTTAAAACTTGTTCTATCCAAATTTATGCATCTTGTATTCTAAAAAAAATTTTTTTTTTCTGTAAGGGGAAAAACTCTACATAACCATGATTCTAAATAGTTCTTATCACAGGTTTCTGACCTTGCTTTTTTCTAATAAAAACTGGCAAGCAACTGCATGCACTGTACCATGTGTATCATAGTTTCAATAAGAATTTACTAGAACTGAATCACTCAACATTTCACAAGTGCCAAGCCCAAATGGGCCCATGATTGATCACCTGGCTGAAATCTGCCTAACAGCCATATGCATTTGCAGTTGGCAAAGAAATCTGAGTCTTTCTGTAGAAATTTCTTCAGAAGTTGTTGATTGCATATGTTATGAAAACAGTTGTTTAAAGCTTTCTGTATTTCATATATATGTGATGGAACATCAGTATCATTTGACCAACACTAAAAAGCTTTTATCCCAGGATGCTTTCTGTTAAAGTTGGTCAAATTCTGTTTAAATGAAAGGCTTTTTATGCCAGGATGCTTTTTGTCAAAGTTGGACAAATTCTGTTTCATACTGAAATGATTTTTTTATGCCAGGATGCTTTCTGTCAAAGTTGGTCAAATTCTGTTCATCAGTATATTTTTTTGTTTAAAGTTGCTTAAATGTTTTTCTTTTTGGCAGATCAGCATCATTTGAATAAAATCTGAAAGGTCTTCAAGCTAGTTTGGCTTAGCAGTTTTTGAGAAGTTTTGTAAATGTTTTTCTCTTTTTTAGTAAAGGTGGCCATACAAACTATCGAGTGGCTTTTATGAAAAAGTCATTTAAAGAATATTCCATTTTTAACAACAGTGGCCACATCTGATGATCAATCTCATCATTTGTATAAATTTGAAACCCATTTATGCTACAACAGTTTTTTTACAGTCATTTTTTTCAAAATTTTCTAGATTTTTTGCAATGGTGGTCATATTTGATGATGTATTGGCATCACTGGTACAAATTTTAAAGTTATTTATGCCTGGAAACTTTCTGTGAAATTTGCTCAAATTCTTTTGAGAGTTTTATGAGAAGTCATCATTTAAATGTTTTTCTCCTTTTAGAAACTGTGTCCATATTTGCTTGCAGATTGGTTTCATTTATACAAACCTGAAAGAAGTTTATGCGAGGATGCTTCCTCACAAACTTAGTCAAATTCTTACAAGCAGTTTTTGAGAAAAAGTCATTCAAAGATTTTTTAATTTTAGTATTGGTGGCCAGATCTGATGGAAGATCAGCAGCATTTGTACAAAATTTAAATCCCTTCATGCTAGGATGCTGTCAAATTTGGGTAAAACTGTTCCAATGGTTTTTGAGGAAAAGTTGAAAATAGCAAATGTTGCCTGGTACGAGATAGATGCAGGAGCCATACCATTAACTCACTTGGCTAAATGCTATTATGCTACTGATGGTTCAAAAGTAAAACTAAACTGAATAATGCATATTTATGCAAAATTATGATGTTACTGTGCAGTGCATCAGTGAGGCCTCTACATTTACAAAGTGTGTTTTCTAATCTTTTTACTACATAAAAACTCATCTGAAAACGATTCAACAGTGACAGTAAATATTATTCCAACACAAAATATTTATTTCAGTAATATTTAGCCATGTCCTATCTCTCCTTTGCAATTAAGCAAGCCAAGCATAAACAAGAGTCCCTCAAAAGGACTGATGCTCTAATGGTTGAAAAGAATTTCCAGGAATCCAAGATAAAACTTACCCTGTGTTGAAACCATCTCGGATATTCTAGAGCAATAACAAGATTTTCAAATTGGCCACTGTGGCAACCATATTGGCTGTAATTGGCACCATTTTCATTTAAGACCAACCAGAGATCATTAAAAGTCTTTTGGTGAAAACCCCATATCAATGTGACCATCCATTCAGGAGTAGCAATATCAAGATTTTCAAGATGGCCATCTAGAACGAGTAGTAATAAGAGGATTTTATAGATGGCCAGAATGGAGGATATAGTGAAAGTCAGATCAGCACCGTTTTTATTCAGGACTAACAAACCATCATAAATAGTCTTCTGGTGAAAACTACATGTTGATACGACTTTCCAATTTGGATGAGGAGCAATAACAAGATTTTCAATATGACTTGAGTGGCGGCCACACTGGATGTCAGATTGGCACCATTTTCATTTAGGACCAAACAGACATCATAAGAAGTCTTTCAGTCAAAATCCCATGCTGACATGACCATCCATTCAGAAGGATTTGATGTCTGAGTGGCACGATTTTCATTTATGGCCAACTATACAGCATAAGAAGTTGTTTAGTGAAAATTCTGTGTTGACGTGACCATCCATTCTGGAGGAGTAGCGATAACATTATTACCAAGATGGTCACCGTGTCTGCCATACTGCATGTTTGATCGGCACCATTTTCATTTACAACCAATTAGACATCGTAAGGAGTCTTTAAGTGAAAACCCCATGTTGATATGCCCATCCATTCAGGAGGAGTAGCAAATAACAAGATTTTCAAGATGGCCACTGGGGCAGCCATATTGGATTTCAGATCAGCACCATTTTAATTTAGGACCAACTAGATATCACAAGAAGTCTTTTAGTGAAAACCCATGTTAATATGATCATCCATTCTGAAGTAGTAGCGATAACAGGATTTTCAAGATGGCCAATGTGGCAGCTATATTGGATGTCCAAACAGCACCATTTTCATTTAGGACAAAGCAGACCATGGGATGAACATGTAAGTTTCAATGCAATCCTCTAAGTAGTTTAGGAGGAGTAACTATAACAAACTTGTGCTAACAGACGGATGGACGATGGATGACGACACAATAGGCCATCCCAGAAGCACTTCTGGTCTATGACCAATAAAGCTAAAAAAGAAATGTACTTTCGATTCAAAATTCTTTACCTTTATGTTGGGCTTCAGTTGTCAGAATCTATCTAAAAATCCTTATCCAAAATTTAGAGAAATTGGAAATCATTTGATCACTTGTAATTAGTGTGGAACAAAATTGACAATGTGCATGCAATACTTACAACCTACTGTATATACCTGGTTATAAGTCGAGTCCAACTGCAAACAACATAGACCCTGATAATTTGCAAGTACATCATGTTCGATTTTGTTTCTTCTTTTGATTACTCATAACTGCATAGAGCTTGATCTGTCAGCGCATTATGCAATGGCAGATTGGGTATGTGCAATCTGCAGTTGGACTCAACTTATAAAAGTAAGTATATATGGTAATAAGGATTTATACTTTGTGTTTACTTGACAGTTTCATACAGAAATGGAAAAAGACGACTTCTTCCAATCATGCTAGCAAGTTCTGACAGTATTCAGGATACGAGTACTGTTATTTGTTATAAAAATAACCATTCCATCAATACACATCTATAGTAATGGATGGTCACCTTATTATACATTACAAATATCAGTAAACAGAGCTTTTGTCAAGGGAGCCAATATTGGACTAGGTCACTCTAGATCAACATTAGTGCTAAATTTCAGCAATTTGGAAGGAATAAATTGTACCAGACAGGCATATATTTAATTTACATACATCAGCTCTCCAAATTAATGAAAAATATACATTAAGATTTTATCCATATTTGACCTTTAATCATTTCCGCTTTTGATTTACGTCTAATTTCAGCCATTAAACACTATGACATTGATTTATTGTTATTTTATCAGCCGACGAATAATGAACACAAGTGCATAATCTATTGCCCTTTAACTCTTTAATTTATTAATCCATTTCCAATCCATGTACTTCATTCCTTTCTTCTCCTTTGAATTGCAGATGCATGCATTGCAAGTGCCTTTCTGACATAGCACAACATACTTCAAATGCCCTTCTGTCCTGGCAAAGTATGTTTCATGCACCCTTCTGTCCTGGCAAAGCGTGTTTCAAGTGCCCTTATGGCCTGGCAAAGCATGGTTCAGGTGCCCTTTTTACTGTACCCTTTTGAAGGTCTCTAGCAAACACTACTCTCTTATTGCCCAAATTCTAACATGAAACATCCAAGCAAAAAGGTCCTTAAGAAAAGTGTACCAAGCTGGACACCCTATTGACAAGGGGCCAAGTGGACCTGATATTGCTCACATGGTTTACTTATCTTAACAGTTGACCATTACACTAAGCAGGCTTATGTGGTATTGTAAGAATAAATCCTATGCAAACTATCTCCTGAACTTTATATCATGTTGAAATTACATATTTTACTATATCCTTATAAATATTCTCCCTAATGCAAAATGCATATTATGATAAGTCTGTAGTTCAAAAATCAAAGTAATCTATGATCTTGATGATAATACACCCACCAGATAAAAAAATATGGCTTCTAAAGTGGTAACAATCTTAGCAAATGTGATGCAAGAGCACTTCATTAATATGCATTGATCTCACTTACTTTCGAAATCTCCCAAAATATCTTGATGATATAAGCCCATATTCAAATTCTGATCAGAATTATAGCTTCCATAGTGGTAATAAGCTCAGTCAATCACATGCATGGATCTTGCTCATTACTGAAACAGTCCAAGATCCTGATGATATAAGCATCTGTTCCAAGTTTGATCAAAATCAGATCAGAAATCTGGCCTAAAGAGTGGCAAGATCAGCCTCATTAATACATGTGGATCTCATTCTTTATTGAACCCCTCCAATATCTTGATGATATGAGCCAATATTTCAAGTTTGATCAAATTCAGATCAGAAATATGGCTTCCATCGAGGTAACAAGCTCGGCCAATCTGATATAATATCACTTCATTCATATGTGTAGATTTTGCTCATTATTGAACTCATCCTAGATCGAATGCATATATCCCAAGTTTTAATAAAATTGGATAAAAAATACGGCCTATGAGTGGTAACAAGCTCAGCCAATCTGATCCAAGATCACTCATTAGTACGAGTGAATCTTGCTCATTATCAAACTCATCTGAGAACTTAATGATACAAGCATATATTCCAAATTTTATCAAAATGGGATAAGAAATGTGGTAACAAGGTTAGCTAATGAGGTGGAAGATCACCTCATTATTATACATGGCTCTAGCTCATTATCAAACTTGTATGAGATTTTGATAATATCATACCTGCCAAAGCCTACTGAGGTATAAGCGTAACCTAAGCTGCAAAAAAGCATAATCTGAGCATAAAAAGTGTAATCTATATATTACATGCCATAATTACAATAAACTGTATGAAAAATGTATGCTATACTCGCGTATAAACAGTACATTAAAACATCTATTTATGTGTTTTAGGTTAAGATGTCTGAGTAAAATGTGCCGCTTATCCCAAGCTCTGCATAACTAGCACTGTCATTTTGCCATTATGCTTGACACAGCTCTATTACATAATTAAACTTCGAGTTATTTTTGTTTATTTTAAAAAATGTTTTAATTTCCACTGACACATTATGGTGCCTTGGTTGAAGGGGGGCTTAGAATCACCACTTTATACTACAAGTATCTGTAATATATTTAAACGGCAAGTTTGAGCACCTATTATTATCAAACTTACCACTAGTGAAATCAGTACATGGGTGAACCTTGGATTTGCATAAACACCATCACTCTGAAAGACAAGAGATAATAATGAACTCGAGTCAACTCTTGTTATGACGACTAACTTGGTTGCAAGCAAATTTGTCATTATTGCATTTACCGTTGCGCTGATTAAGGCATTTTTTGGCACAAGTTATCTTTCTTGTTAGGCTACACACATTGTAATAATAGAGAGAAAAAACAGAGAAAGGAAAAATTATATACTTCTTATGAATAATTTTCTTGAATATTTTAGACATTACTCAAAAATATTTATGGTGGCTTCCACACTGATAGAAAAATAAGTTTGTCACTTTTTCACTAGGTGTTCTGACATTGCTGTAAACTTAAACTACTGCAATCTTACATAAATGATTTATCACACCCATTCACAGTAATTTATCTTTGCAAATTTACTCAAAAGGTGACAGGTGTTTATTTTACCTTTTCCCATTTATTTTAAACAAAAGGTATGATAAAATACTGTCTGTTGTACACAACTGCCAACCCCCCAATTGCCAACACAAATAACTGACATATTGGGCATACTCAGCTACTTCAAGGAGTTAGTTGTAGATCATAAATCCCGATTGATAATTAGACACTTTACAACAAGGATCAACACCTAGTCAGCAGATTTCAGAACTTGGCAGAGTGTCGTTGGAATGATCAGTTTGTACAGGTAATTTGCACTTTGGTTACAAAGAATCAATGTCAATGTCAGAACTATGAATATTCCATTGTAAGGATAAAACTTAATGGTGTGTACATTCCTTCTAACTGATTTTTCTTAAGTAAATTCTCCTTTATAACAAACCAAATGTTGTAACAAGAGTTGACTGTATTTTAAATGCACCTTGGGCACTGTGATTTACAACATATTTTACTATTTAATATATGATAACTCTAAAATGTTCCTACTTTTTAACATTATTCACAATGCAGGTTACCTAATAATATTTTCCTCTGATGTGTTATGTAATGTGTTACACAGTGTTTGCAGTAATTTTGACATTCTGCTACCCAGGTGGGTCAGCTACTTACAAAAACCACTGGTTCATCTCAAAATTCACTATTATGTCTGTGAATGTAATAGATACAATTTTTAAAGCCTAACTCAAATAGACCCTTTCTGTATTTTTCCGGTGTGGGATTTTTACTTTGGACAAAAGTCCATAACAAGACCAACAGATATTGCAGAACATCAAACCTTTATCCGACAGAAGTCATGGAAACTCAATAGTCCATTATATGAGAAAGGAAATTGAGGTGAATTGTGTTTCTCCGAGAATACTTACCTGATCACATTATTATTAAGCCCTACCACCCAGAAGGGCCAAATAAATTTTATAGGAAATTATTTTTCTCCAGAAATACTTACCGATGACCTTACTATTAAGCCAAAACACGCAGGAAGGCTTCATAATAACCTGATTGGGCAAGTATTTTCCAAGAAATAAAATTTACTACACAATTTCCTTTCCCAGGAGATTACAATACCCAAACGCATTAACATTATGAGAATAGGTAACAGGAGGAGGAAATGCAAGAACCATAGTCACCCTTTAAAGCGAAAATATGGCTGCATCCTCAATCAAAGGACGAATCCATCTCCTAACATGATGGCAGCACAACCGGAAATAGGGTATCAGTGCAATCTAGTAGGGGTGAAACGATACACCTCTGCCACGTATTGATACGATTCTCGATACACAGACTATAATACGATACATTGTCAATACACATATCAATTTGATGGTTTTTTCATCTTTAGAAGGTCCTACAATGGTAGGGTGGTGCCATTTTTTATGTGTTGACATATTGGGTGTATTTCCAGTATGCAGATTACAAACAAATATAGACTTATCATCTGTTTATATGTCATTCTCATCCTTGACAAGATAAAAAAAAATACTTCCAAACAGACTACCAGTTAGCTATTAGTGATTTTGATTCAACCGTTTAGGCCATTTCAGGCTGCTCCATTCAATCAGATGCATGACTCGTCCTAGTCACCACGCCCTTTGTTTTGCCTTGAATGAATGTTTTTAAAACATCTTATTACCAATTTCATGTCTTCACTTAAATTTTGAAGGCATTACGGTGTTATCTTCAAAACAGAAGAAGCAGTGCAATTTCCTTGTGCAAGGAAAATCTTAACTAGAATAGGTCCAAGTGTGGGAGCGGAGATGACTAACAACCAAATCCTTCACATTGTTCTTCCTGCAGATGCAAACAAAACAACTGCCGCTGCCACAGGAATTTTATTCTGTCAGTGAAAGAGGAAATTATTGACAACACCCACTCTTCTACAAATTGACAAGGTGGCTATAACTCGTGCAGTTTGGAAAATGTCCCCTTGCCAAATTTTTTTTTTTTTTAATCCCATCGGCACGTTTGGTTGCTGATTACATATATCAACGTAAAATTAGACATTCCAAACTTATTCCCCATGTACGATTTAAGTACTTTACAGATCATTTAATAGTCACTTTTGGGTGAAGTTTCTATTTTGCTTTGTATCTATTTGGATAGAGTTTGGATGCCAATATTCCGGTATGTCATGCAGTGAACACACTACAGTTAATTATGATTGGCGGTTATTGTTTTACCATGGACTTGAACAAACAGTAACCACTAATCAGAACTGCATGTAACATATTTCACTGCGTGACACACCCGAAGTGTAGCCTTCAATTCGATCCAAGTAGACAAGATGCGATGCAACAGATAAATTTTGCGTAAAAGTGGTTATTAAATGATCAGCAAAGTACTTAAAAATCATACATGGGGAACAAATCTGCAATGTCTTCTTTCAGCTGATATATGTCATCAGTGGCTGAAGATGCAGACAGGATAAACTAATTAGCATGGAATTGTGGTGGGGAAAGGGGGGCAGATTTCGAACCACGTGAGTTAGTCACCTTGTGTTAATTTGTAGAAGGAGAGTGGGTGTTGTCAATAGTTTTTATTTTTTGCTGACAGAAATGAGTGCATGTACTTGCCACAGCGGTCTCAGATGAATACTCAGTTTAAAGAATGAAAAGGCAAATGACTAATAATTATTCACGGCTGCTGAAGATTAAAGTAACTTGTATAGAGTAAGTATCGTTTTGTATCGATTCTTCACCTCTTGTATCGACATGGGTATTTATACATCAATATATCGATTAATCATTTCACCCCTACAATCTAGTGAGGTTAACCATTGCAGGGCTGGAACAAGGGTGTTGCCTAACAAATGAAAAGTTTCCCAGGGCAAATCCAACAAAAGCTATAAACCCTATGCCTGAAATGTGCTTTAATGAATGTGCCGATGATCACCCCATAAATATGCATGGATACTGCAGCCAGAGGCCCAACAAGATTAAATTCTTGTGTAGATATTCAACAAAATTGAGTGAACAAGCCAGCTGACTGCCTTCACAATATATTGAGCTGAAAGATTACATTCAAAACAAGACTTGTCAAAACTGTTCGAATTCCATGAGTGGAGATATTCTTGTGGCGTACCTAATCCTGACAGAGCTCAGACTACTCTGACTGAATGACCCACCTGAGCTATGAGGCCAGTGCTTTAGAGATTATATCTTGTTTTCCTGCCTTGACCAACAGGAACAGCCACTTCCAGGCCCCACTGATGCTTTCTGTGCACCTTAGATAGCACCTGAGTGCGCAAACCAGGTCCTGATGCCTTGCCTCTCTCAATGGATCATTTGAGCAGAGGTAATGAATGACTATTCTCCAACTGTCCATATATGGCAACCTATTCTTGGTGACAAAAAAAGCTTTGATCTTAAGGACAACCAATGCATCCAATCAAAACTAGAGATAGTTTAGGTCAACAGACGTCTAGCAGTTCGCTTACCATACACACTGAAGATAGGACTATCAAAACACGTCGAGTTAGATAGTAGTTTCAGCAGGATCTCATAAAGGACTTAAACTGAGGAGAATTTAGCTATGTCATGACCCAGGAGAGCTTCCAGCTGTAATAACTGGCCACCAAGTCAGACAGATCCTTACTGTAACTGATATCAGGATCAATGGTGGAAGGAGCAAGTCCAGTGTTAATACACCACTTTGCAGATACTTTACTGAACTGTACAAAGTTGCCTCCCTTATTCTGAATGCTAGGTATCATACATGTATGGAAGGGAAAGTGTTCATTGTTTGAAATATGTTACTGTTACTAGTTATTTGTTGTCAAATGCATTTCAGGAAAATTCTGTAATCTGAAGATACACTCTTGAATGAAACCAGACTTTAGCAATTGCTGTATCAATTTAGTAGATGATCCTTTTGTGGTCAGTGATAACAACAGATTGAGACTTTTTAAAAAAATTTGTGGATTTTTCAATATATTGTGTGAAAAAATGACATCTATTTTAAACATAGCATACAAGTTGTTCATGTCAAACAACTTACTCATAATTATAAATGTGACATGCCCACCTATGCTCTTGCTTCCAGTACCTGATTCAGTAGAATAGTATGGTTTTCCAAAATTGAAGAGCAGCTATCTGTGAAGTATTCGCTTTTTTCATCAGATGGGAAATAAGCTAACCCTAAATCTCTGACTGCTGGGCACTGATTTTTTGACCAAGCAACCTTATACTTTGCAATAAAGTTAACAGATTCCTTGCTGAACATGGTCTTCCTTTTACTGAAAACAATCTGTTGGTGATTTTATGTTCCAATCTATTTAACAATCTGTTGGGGATTATATTATACCCCTCACCCTTTTGCTGTGGTCCTTAGATTACTATCCAAGATCTATGATAAAAAAAATTTTGGCTGCATACGTTTATCCATGTGCAGGTACTGTTACAGCTTAATCTATTGAAATTACTTGATTCTTCTGAATAAACAGAACCAACTTTTAATGTTAAAACACCATTCTAATTTTGATTCATCAATGACATCATAATATCAAGAAAACTGACATCTCTGTCAGAAAGAGGGCATACTTCTTTGACAAAATAAAACTGACATCTCTTTTAGAAAGAGGACATCATGCTGGACCCATGAACTATGGAAAGTAGTTTACACATCCAGTTATAATATGGCTTCTTGATCTTGAATCAAGACTTTTTAATCAAAATGTTATATCATTGATGTAGAACACTCACAGTCACTTGTTTCTCATTTGTTTTCTCTGTGGGCTGCGCCTGTCTTGGTCGATTAGATCTGAAAGAAATAAAACATTACTAATTATATTTAACAAATTTGCAGTGACCGAAAACCACTGCAATCTTACTATGAAAACCTTGTCATACAAAAAATGCACCAAAACAGGTGCTTATTTTATTTGCTTCTATTTAAAATCACATGATCTTTAAGGCGAGGTTGGCACAAGAATTTCTTAAGTAGCTGCCAAATTCTGCTCTGATATAAACTGACATGTTCAATAATCCTGTATACCAGAAAAGTGCTTCACTAAAGAATTTTCCATCCTGTATCTGGCTTCTGTTCAACTTTATTCATTACCCAAGGTAAATTTGCATTTTCTATGATGAAAAATATGCATAATTCTGAAAAATTCATACATGTGGTCAGCCTGCTTACCACTTTTAGAGTAGTATTTGATATCCATTTCAGCCTTTAACCCTTTGACAGCGGGATACGACTCCAGTCGTACTTTACCTTTGCCAGCGGAATACGACTCCGGTCGTATGTTCACTACATTTCGTTACCAACATTTGCAGACACGTGTTTAACTGTATAAAACGTCATCAGTTTACGTGTACTCTTTTGAAAAGAAGGAAATAAAGGTAGAAGGTACACATTGCGATGCCAGATTGTGTTTAAAAGACCCCAAAACTGGTTAAAATTTGATTTCAAAATCGAGTTTTAACATGCCAAGATGAAATATGGCGGTGATATTCTGAAGAGGGAATTGAAGAGAGTTATGTGCTTGCTGAATTAGTTGAAAATAAAGACCATTTCACGTGGAAAATTGACATTCTAGCCAGTGGGGATCGCTATCTTTACATCTTCAAAATGAACGGCGCTGATGATAACTGGTTATTTGAAAATTTGATTTCAAACACGACTTTTAATGTGTGGAGATCAACATGGGGGACAGCGCTGCAACAGCAATTTACGGCAGTGATGTGGATGCCGATTTTGATGAAAATATAGACAATTTTGTGGGGAAACTTTATGTTTTAAGCAGTGCATATCGTGAGCTTCACTTCGACGAAATGAACGGAGATGATGAGAACTGGTTAGTAGAAAATTTGATTTCAAAACTGAATTTTAACGTGTGTAATTCAAAATGGCCGACAGTACTGAAGCGGTCGTGATGCTGATACCGATTTTGATGAAAATTTAGAAAATTTTATGGGGGGGAATTTATATTTTAGGCAGTGGGGATCGTTATCTTGGTTGCATCGAATGAACTGAGCTGATGATAAATAGTTAATTGGTATTTTTGACTCGGATATTGACGATGATGAAGACGTGGATGCTTTTCAAGCTAACTGGACATTTTGAGAACTTCACTTCTCATAAAGTTCGCACATATACTGATGTTGAGTGTGTGCATAATATTACGAAAATTTCCTGCATCCCTGGAAATGGACCAAAATACACCCAATATAACTCTTATATTATTACATTAAAATTTATTGTGGAATAAAAACACTGAACCAAAATGAAAAGCTTTGTCGACTTACCAGTAAGGATTATTCTGTTTTTTGTTCTCCAATTCTCATGCGAGTAAATTTAATAAAATTGTAATAACTTTAGATATTCTTGATGGATTTTTACTATTTTGTCACCTTCTTAAATGGTATAAAATTCCCCCCATTTCATACAATTACATAGAGGAGGTAAAATGAATATTGCAGATAGGAAAATTGCATTGAAAGTAAGTTATTACAAAAAAATGTAAAGCATTTATTTTTGCTTACATAACTTTACTTTCAACTGAAGTTTTACGTCTGAAATATTTCAGTCAAGAAATATATGACCTTAAGGAAAATTTTATGCTTTTTAAAATGGTATACAACATTGAAAAATAATTTCAAAAAATTGTCCTGTAAAGCCAGATTGACCAACGTCACTGCATTCTCTCATGCTGCATAAACCACTGACTGAAAAATTTCCAGTTCTATACAACTGCCTGTCTGAATGGGCTTCAGTATGAAAAGGGTTAAATAAGTATCGAATTCCACAGTTACCCTTACTGTGCAGTACTGACCATATTACACACTTAAATAGTGTTGCAAAAGTAGAATGTGAACTATATCTTTCATAATTCAGGGATGAGAATGGACTGTTGAAAATCCCTGAAAAGTTAGCGGAGGGTGAAGCCCTGGTGGAAACTCAGGGGCGAAACCCCCTGAAGCTTATGCATTTTGAATACATGTAGCATTCAGAATTTGAAAATCCAGAACTCTGACCTCTTCAGATTATCTTACAAGCAACAATGGGGAAAGGTTTATAAAATCTGGTAGGTCAAAGAACAGTAAACTATATACAAAAGGTGCATCTTATCAGCAACAAAAGCACCATAATAAAACATTGCAGTCCTATTCTCTGATACTATTTGTATCAATGAATAGTTCATTAGATTTGCTTTCGCCTTTCCCTTGTGCTTTTTTGAGATTGTACATGTACAGTGTTCTATTAGTGCTCCAACACCTTTGCCTACATAACTAATGAGGCATTCACACAGTGAGTGCAATGCCTTTCCCTCTATGTCCACTTTTGTTACAAACTGACAATTTGAATGACTTCACTTCGTGATTTATTAAGAATCAACATATCAATCAAACCAAGCCCACGAAAACTTGTTTTTCACACTACTGTCCACTTCCCATATCCTGGCATCATCTAATGTAATTAGAGTTACATATGACATTTTTCTGACAGACGCGTTATAAACTGATGATATTATAATAGAGAAAACAAAGTGATTCCAATTACTGTAGACTGATAATGAATATTCATTATCAGAAAACAAGAAAATTGTTTAATGCGTCAAGCCATTCATGCAAGTAATATGTCTAAATTGTCAAAGAAAACAAAGTGATTTAGATTAGATTAGACTGGTATCAAAAATTCATTATTCAGAAACACATAATTGATATGTCTAAAACTATGACCAGACACTGAACTGTCCAGTAAATTGGCGCTCAATCAATTAACCATACCCACCCCCAATTTTCTCAACAAATTTGCATCGATCTCAGAAATGACCCTGAAAATCGTGGAAATCCAAGAATTCACAGAAAATTCTCATCCCTGATAATTTCAACATGCTCATGGATATTAAGTACAGTAACATGAATTTTCTGACAAAATCGTGGTGTGTACAGCAGTAAAGTCAGTCATTTACTCCAGTGAAGAAGGCCATCCTAGTAAGGGAGACAACAATATCTCCTGAAGTCACAAGAGAGCGCTTATGAGGGATGTAATTAATGAAGATGATGCATGGGAAAATAAAAAGTATTTTCTAGTGTCCAGTAGTCTTGACTGAAACTGGAGTTTTTTTTAATATGATTGTTATTGTTTGTTCCAAGTCTTGACAGCCACCAACATGTTGACCTTCTGTAAGTACACGACAGACCCACCAGCCAAATTAGACTGTTTGCCGTCATTTTCTAGCAATTACAAGGTTTGTAAACTTTACGTGTCATCTCTTAATTCAACAGGCTCAGTTTCAATACACTCTTCCATTTTAAAGTGTAAATAATACTTTTTTAATACCAGTAAACAAACAAGCCATTCAAAACGTACACCTCAGCAATATGGATATGCTCTGCATAAGCAAGCCAAGAAAGCAAACTTTTCCTTAAGATGTTTTAAAGTTATATAATTTTCAGTCTTTTTTGCAGACTTTTTGTCTAAGCTTATAAGATTGTCATTAAAACACATTTAATTCCTGTGTGCATATGCAGAGTATATCCAAATTTGTGAAACAGAATTTAGCTGTTCAATGTTTTTCTGCAGTAGAAAATAAAACAATGGTGGCCATTTTGAATGCTATCTTTACCAGTATTCAAAAAACATTAACTACACTTTAAGATGAGATAGTGGATTTAAAGAACCACGATAATCAACAAATATCTAATCACTCATTTGGGCCACCTTGGTTATTTCTGCGAGAAAAAAATATGCCTTGGATTTATGTTGGCGCAGTAATTTACAGAATAATTACATATTTTGTTCGTTATAAATTTATAGCCAAAAGAAAAACCATCTATTCCGACCACCTCAGTTTTTTCTGTGATTGGATTGACCGAGAAGTTGCAAATTACAAAATTGTTCGATGCATTTGCAACTTCTCAGTCAATCCTTTTTTCACAAATAGATGAGGTGGTCCAAATGGCAGCTATCGGCATACATTCAAGGTATGAGCTACTGGGCTGGATTCAAAGATGTGAATGCTAATCACTTGGACAAAAATGGTGCAGGATTAGCATTAGGAAAGCCTGTCACTTCGAAAAGAAATATAAACGACTGTATGCACTGACATAAATGGTTCCTTTGAAAACCTAAAATATTTAAAAGAAGTTAATCATTTTCACCTAATTTTTGCAATAGTGTGCTTCACATCTAATGATCAGGAGAGCTAGAAATATGATATTGTCACATTCATTGGAATTTCAGTATTTTGCATCATGACAACAACAGTATAACATCTAAGTACTAAAAAAGCAAACTGAGAAGACAATGATGTCTGCTTTGTAGATTGCATATAATGCATTTTTTATGCACCGCTGCATGAATGCTGGCTGATTCAGACCATCGCTAAAATTACGAGCTGATTCAGACCAAATGCCAGGACGACTTAGAACATGTGAAATATTATATAATAAAGAAAAACAATGGAACACACATACCTTTTTATTTCAGTAGTTATCCTGTTTTTGCAACCATAGTAAAAGAATGAAAAAGGTTGATTTTCAGCTTATAAATTTACACCAGATAGTTCTTATGTGAAGATCTACTGGTTGTTCCACCATGTCAATTCAAATTATTTTTCATAAATTTCTAGCTGAAATCAGAACAAAATAGATGTGAGCTACCAAAATAACTTTTCAATGTTTACAATAAAGAAAACATAAAATCCAAAAGATTTGCAGAATATAGACATATTACAGTGAATTGAATTCAATCATACATTTTCCTGGACCTCAATTTCATTTTGTAGTACATGTGTTATTAAGTTAATATTAGTATACATTACAATATACAGTATAAAGATTAAATTTTACATAAATCTAATAAGAGCATAAACATATTCAGACCAATATATATATATATATACAAAATTTTAATTGCATGGGCAGTTTTCATGATTTATGTTAGTAATTTTATCATTTATCAATAAAATAAACTTCTTAAATGTTGCACAAAAGGTGACTGAGCTGCTTTAACAAATGTTTCACCATTAAACTGGCAATGCAGGATAAACAGTCTAACATTTCATTTGATTTGTATACAGAACAACATCAATATCTCACGTAAAATCGTAGTTTTGTATCTTAAAAGTAGTTTGGGCTTGCTCAACGTACCTGGGAAATAATGAGAAAAATAAATTTTCAACAACTGTAAATGTCACGTTTACATCCAAGATGAAACTTAATATTTCACATGGTCTGAATCAACCCGTAATATGGTCCAAATTTGCCTGGTCCAAATCAGCCTGCACCCCGCTGCATATGGCCATCTGTCTGGGTGAGGTAAGGAGGGGAACATAGACAGGCAAGGGAGGATGTCGCCAAAATCGACTTTTTTAAAACAATAAAATTTATGAATTATCAAGATGCATCATCCAAAGAAATTATATCTCATGCACACTGCGTGTACCTTTCACCATAATAATCGCTCCGTTTATGATCAGGTCTATCATATCGGCCCTGATTGGGTCTCCCTCTTCGTTTTGTGTTCATCATGGTGGCCACTGGCACTGTATGACTGCTTCAAGTTCCTTCAGACTGATCGAATTGACATTTTGGGTTCAATGATACTTTTAGATAGATCGGTATCCTCACTACGATTGCAAAACTTGATCTCGGATAATGTAGTGCTTCAAGACTAACTGTAAATATTAATCGTTTGTAAATTCAGGCTTACATCAAGTGCAACAGGCGGTGTAATACATTGACATGTAGCCGCACTAACTCATTTATGATGTCACATAGATTTATTAGATAAGTCTTAGATAAGTATTCATATTATAAAATTAAAAAATTGAACGACTTGTATATTTGATTATTTTGTTTACCATCATCAAAAACGTTTTTCTTAAATTGTTGAAAAAATAAATTGGTTTGCAGAACTACTTTTTACTTAGCGGAAGCATAATAATCACTATCTTCCGTTTACTTTTTTTTTTTTATTATTATTTATTTTTATGTATATACATATATATGGTATCGTCAGTTTTTAAAAAGTCCTAATTTAGACTGAACCTTAATTATAAACTGTACTCACTCATAATTGTAAAGTCTGCGAAATTGTATTGGATTAGAGTTTAAAGGCGCCTACAAAATTTTGGGTTCTAGATTATAAAGTGTTATTCTTAGCCGTATCGAAAACCGAAAAACGGGAACAGAATGATCATTAATAACGGTTGTGGGAGAATGTTCTTCAGTATAGTTATTCTTTTCCAAAAAGAGAAATGCAATATATTGAGTTCTAAACTAAATTCTATATTTCTCCGCCAATTTCAGACAATTTATGAAATAAATCATGCATTCAACAAAACAAACAACAAAAAATACTAATCCTGTCTCGCACAATCTTAGCACCCCCTTTGTTTTTCTTCCTTTATATTTTTAATGCAACCTAACCCAAGTTAGATTTCTTCAACTCCACATTAATTTGAATATTATTTCATTTGCATATAACTAAGATATCTTGATTTTCCACTGAAACAGCTGAATTATATCGGGGCTAATGTTGACACAGGGAATTTAGTTTCAACACCCATGACTCCTGAAATCACATCCTCTTCGACAATCCGTTGAAAAGCAACTTACTTCTAATATCTACATTTTTCAACATTGAAATAAACAAACACAAGAAAATACTGAGGCCAGTTGCAAGCAGATACTGAAATGATTTAAAAATATCTCTATGGACATTTTTTTTATGTGTAAAAAAACAAAAACAACAAATTAATACATAGAACTCAATTATCTGAATAAAAGAAAAATAAATAATTCTGCATTTTATTCTTTCACTAGTTTTATACAGAAGTAGAATTTTCAAAAGTATACGTATTTAAAACTGTATGCTTCATTCAAACAGGCTGAAAAAAAATAAAGAATTAATTAAAATACTAAAGAGAACAAATGCTTTAAGACTGGCTATTGCGTTGTGTGGAGAGAGAGAGAGAGAAAGAGAGAGAGGAGAGAGAGATTTTGCACAATTCCGAATTTTTCAATGAAGTTACATATTTTACATTAAATCTTTACAACTAATAACAACAAATCGTTCAAATGAACTGTTATTAAATAATATGCTTCTTCCTTTGGAGTCCATTTTGGTGGAAATATCAGATCCAAACGGGATAATTAAATATACTAAATGAAGGAAAAAAAGTCCTACCTCCTAAAGGTTTTTATTTTTTGTTTGTTCTTTTGCTTCTTTGTCTACATGAATCTTACAGGAATTTAAACTTTTGTAAAAACGTTAATGATCACATACTATTTCTTGTACGTTTATAACTGGTCATGATACTAAATCGAAATGATACTGCGTAGATATGGACCCGATGCGGAGATATGGTCCCGATACTGCGTAACCATAGGGCACACTTGTAAGTTGAAAACAAAACTCTTGTAAAATCTGGATAACACACCTATTTGGTTACATCCGTGAAGGTCGTATCAGCTTATTTTTATACTTTCGCTTATTGTTATTGAACAATATTCCCATTCAATTATTTCAAAAGATTCCATATTTACGCTTAGCTATAACATTTATCAGAAAACTATATTAGTATGGTTAATTAAAGAAAGTATTGACACCAAGAAGACATAATCAGAACGAGGTAAATAGATAAATAATTGTACTTTTCACCTAATTAGAAAGAAAATGCATTAGAAAAGCAAAGTTGTGGTCTTAAAGTTTGCATTTCTTTTTGCACATATCATTGCACTTATCTTTGCTCCAAAATACGTAGGTGGCGTGGAGGTTGGTGGATATGCCGTTGTACTTTTTTGTTATGTATGCGCTTATTTTCCAAATTTGACGGTAATTTTTTTATTGTTTTCAATTATAGGTTATTTGCTTCTAGATCATAAAGCGAAACGCACAGTTCAGAGTAAATAAAAATGCTTATTGTACGCCATGTTCCTCGGTGTTTATTTATTTATTTATTTTTTGGAGGGGGGGGGCATATTTTTTTTTTTGTAAAGGGATTTCTTATTGTTAAGGTTAATGCTCATCTTCCCGACGCTTCTCTTCCCGATCAAAACGCTGCTTTCTAATCGGCAAGTCATAAACATTTCTATACTTCTGTTTGACTGAATCTATATATGGCAAAAACTTTGGACATAAAGTCGAACTTGACGATTTAACATTTTTATTCTGTGGAACCTTTGTATTTTAAAATAAAAGAGAAACCAATAGAATTTCAGCGGTTGGAGTGAAAACACAAGTACTTAACTATATGACGTTTTGCGGCACACACACACACACGCACGCGCGGGCACACACACCACCACCACCACTTCTCCCCACCTTTAAAGGAAACTATAGGAAAATCAGTAGAAATAGCAAAAGATATCGGGGTACGCTTGCATCTAAACGAAACGCTGCCCGAAGTGTACTTTTTTGTAAACTACATTTACATTAGAAGTGCACTCAAATTTTCACACGAAGCGTACTTTTTAAAGAAGAAGGTGCACTACAGTGAACATGAGATATCGCATGACTTTATGAATTCTTGTCAATTTCCAAATGAGTGAATGAACAGAATATCACACTTTTAGTCGATGTTATATAATACAGGGAGCCACGATAGTCCGAGTTTCCTCTGACCCTTCCCACCCCATTTTAGATATTTAGGGGTGGGAAGGGTCAGAGGAAACTCGGACTAGGAGCCACGGTAGCTAAGCTGGTGAAGCGTCGGACTCGTAATCCAAGGGTTGATGGTTCGATACCCGCCCAGGACAGCCTGTGTCAGGTGCTGCAGTGTGTCCATGCGAAAGAAAGGCACATAGCTCACATTTCCTGGGCATACTATATCCAATACTGTGTTAAAAGTGCCCTTAAAAACCAGCAAAAAATAAAAATAAAAAGTACAGAATAGTTATTTAAACCTAAGTCAAATTTAATACAAGCGTCAAATACATAGTTGCTATTATAATTTCATGTAAAGTTGTGTCTTTTATTTTATTTCTGAATGTTTTATTTTTATTTTGAAAGTAGCTTGGATCAAATGTACACGCACTGGTTTACTTTGGGAACTTTCACTATTGTTGTTGCTGTTATTGCAATCGTGATGATAACGACGATGACGATAATGCGGATGATGATACTGGAACAGTTAACATTTTAGGTATTATTCTTCTTCTTCTTCTTCTTCTTCTTCTTCTTATGCTTGTTGTTGTGTTCTACTCAGTGTTGTCGCTGTTTTAAAGGCCATAATAGTACAATATATACTATCTCTATTATTGTTATTGTAGTTGTTGTGGTGCTGGTGATGTTCTTTCAGTAAATATTAATTTGCGTTTATTGTAACTGTAACAAAATAATTTATGAACGAAATTAATATTTACGTCTTTAATTAAATTTAATAGCTGAAATTACAATCGAATTTCATAAATAAATTAAAAATATATATATATATATATATATATATATATATATATATATATATATATATATATATAATTTTAGACTTTCAAATTTATCACCCTCCGTGGTTAATAAGCGCACATATCTAAACATTCTCTTTTTCTTGTATCCTTCAAACTGACCCATCAGCCGAGTGAGGCATCTGTCAATCAAACATGGCATAACAGAGATTCCAACGGACTGCTAATGGATTCAATCGCCAGAATGTATAAATCGTTGCATAATCTGGTGGCCCGATAAATGCATGCCCAACCGAGTAGGGCAAATAGAGGGAATATACAAAATCAATTCTGTATAACTTGGACAATTTTCATCCAATTTTCACGAATTGTTCACAGTATACTTATGAATCTTGTTTACATCGCTGGGACATTTTTCAAAACAAAAACCATTACCGTCTGTACTCGCATATAAGACGATACCAACTGCAAACTGCAAAGACCCAGATCTGCCGTCACATTATGCGACGGCAGATCAGGGTTTATGTTGTTTGCATTTGGATCAGGATATACGCGAGTATAAACGGTAGTTTTAAAGAAATAAATGTACAAATGAGTAGTCGGGGCAGTCTTTGTTTTTTTCGAGGGGTCACTTAAGTCTGCATCACGCTAAGTCCTATCTATAATATCAGAGGCTTGACCAAAATCGTCCTCTAATAAAAATGCCAGACAGAGGTGGCTATTTACAGCTGCTTGTAAATGTCAGCACTTAATTATCAGTTATTTATAAAATACCATTTATGGAATTAATAATATCCCGGGCAACTTTCTACCTGGACGGCAATCTGTTACTGTCATTGGCTAAATCCTGGTACCTCGGGCTATCCGAAGTACACGGATTAAACCAAAAGTAGAGCGAACATGGATGGAGGGAGGAAATAATCTTATCTATAAAAGATAGTAATGATGCTCAGGCGATTATTTAGTCAAGGGGCATAGTATATGTCTTTAGTTAGACATCGGAGAGTAACAAATTTCAAACTATGTATCGGGTAGATAGTGGTGAACGCAGTGGCGTACTAAGGGTAAAAGCACCGGGGGCGACGATGATGGCCCAAACGGCCAGAATACGAGGCCCGAATTTTTATCAGCTGTTTTGGCGCCCCATGACCTCTGGCGCCCGGGGCAACCGCCCCCTCCGCCCCCGTTAGTACGCTACTGGGTGAATGCTATTCCCCACGCCAGGTATACAATCACACCCACTATATATCCGTCCGTCTTTCCATAATTATATATCCTCTTAAATCGTTGAGTAAAAAATTCACAGCAATTTTATTATCTATTAAACCGTGAAACATCTGCGAAATGGATATAGCGTCCCCAGTAGGAGCATTGCAGTAAGATTTAAAAGGGGGGGGGGGGGGCTTCGTCGTGAGTAGTACTGGGCTTAATTAATGGATAGATTAACAAACATCATTTCTTTAGCAAAAGAAAAAAGTGTAATTTTTGACAATTTAAAAAAAACAAAAAACAAATAGACAAATACCCCAGTGTGCCAGAACTTTCACATTTTTAACCATTGGAGTGGGAAATATTTTGGGTAATTGTGACAAATCCATATCTGAATCCGACATGTTCACAAGGTTCCCCCCCCCCCCTCAACGTTCATCATATAAAAGCAAACTTTTACACTTGACTTCGCTAGCTATATAAATTAGTAGCACATTTTCCCCTTTAACAAGTGTTTTTTCTTTGTGTTTTTTTTTTTTTTTTTTTTTTTTTTTATCTACTCTTGGCATTAGGTTGCTATCTCTCTCTCTCTCACTCTCTCTCTCTCTCTCTCTCTCTCTCTCTCTCTCTCTCTCTCTCTCTCTCTCTCTCTCTCTCTCTCTCTCTCTCTCTCTCTCTCTCTCCACCTGTGGCGAATCTAGTGTGACTTTGGTCCGGATCCTTACCACCACCACCCTCCCCCTTTTCCAATGAAAACTCTATAATTTTCAGTGATGTACAAGGAAAATTGGCCTAAAAAAGCAAAGAAATATCACACGTTCCCTGTTGATATGCAAATGAGGTTCCAAGTGCAGTGTAAGATCGTAAACTGGATTTACTGAGTGGGTCAGAGAAACTCATTCATTGTACATATTTTGTAAACCAGACTAGTCCTATATATTTCATCATTAACGTGAGAAATAAAGGTATAGGTTGATTGACAAACGATATGAAAGTGCATTGGTGTCATTCATTTTGAAATTGAAGCAAACTGTTTGGAAAAATGAGAAGTAAGATGTGAATTTTGAATTTGCAAAGAACAATTTTCACGATGGCTTGTGTATGCCACTTTACAAAATGTGCATACTGGATACATGAATACAGTTTTCATGTATATACCCTCAGTACATTGCAAAATGAATTGCTGCAAATTTTAACTCAATAATTTATTTCACCCACCCATTTTGATACTTTCAACTGAAAATCAAGGTTGACTTGAGAGTAGCAAACAGAGGTCTTTTCGCTGACATTATCTTTGCCACTATCTATCAAAAATGACAAATACTATATCAGACTGGAGGCGGAAGTTGATGTTTGTGTTGGTACTGATATTAGCAAGGTATTAAATCTTAATTTAAAATAGGAAAGGTAGAAAATAGAAATTGCTTTACAACAGGACAATGTTACATGTAACTTCAGCCTGCGACTAGGTAAGCATATCTAGGTTTAAAGATGCATTCAATAAGTCGCACCTTGCGTATGTTAGAGTGATTTCTCTTATCAGCCGTGACGTCAAACGAAAAAATGACTGAACAGTAATGAAAAACCCGATGAAGAAAATCCATATATACATTGCTTATCTTATGAAAAGGCTTTCTTTAACACATCAGTTATTTAATATATGTATAATTTTTAGCCAATCGGTACTTCTGGTATTTTTTTTTATTTATAATCTTCATGTAACAGAGGGAGATAAGTGTATGTTTATAGGATTTATATATTTTTTTATATTAAAAGTACACGTACTTTCCCTAAGTTTTATTCATTCTAACATTTGAGAATATACGTTTTTATTCAGTATAGACATAGTAACATTAAAATGCATATATTTTATCTTATTTATCCTTTTCAAAGATGGGCATGATTTTTAAGCTACTTGTTAGATTTTTATTTCTGTTTTGATAAAAATGACAAAGTCTACAGTTACATTCCCTATTTTGTCGAAGAACGTGTAGTCCAAGGGTGTTAAACTCATTTGCTATGGCGGGCAAGATTTTATACAAATAATAATACATAATAATAAATAATGAGTCTGGCGGGCCGTATGTTTGACACCCCTGGTGTAGTCCTTTAAAAAAAACTCTTTTTTAAAATTTAGGATAAATTTTTTTTATCTACGTGGATTTTTTGCATCGATTGTTTAAATCTTTACCGAAAAGTCAAAGATAAAGAAGAAAGAGTCGGTCTCTTGATATACAGGGAACGCGTCAACGTAGACCTCACATAACTTATAACATCGGACATTAAGTATTTTGGTATACAAGTCTACATTAAGTATTTTGGTATACAAGTCTACATTGTTTCTGTAACAAATTATTGTTACTTTTTAATTTATCCATTTTTCAGTGCTAGAATATATTTGATCAACCTGGATTTAATGGCATCGATTTTCGATCTTGATCTAATAAGGGACCAGGTTTAAATAGTCACACTCTTTACATTAATAGAGTACATGCAGTTTTTTCAATTAGTGCATTATTTTTACCGTATTGATAATCTGTAGTGTCAATTTGGATTTCTGAAATAAATTTTAAATCTTGACCTATACAATAATATATGTAAGAAAACACAAATAAAATAAAGCTCTTCCCATATACAGAATTCCCCCCCCCCCAATGCGGTTCCTCTGTTTCTAACATTTTGCTAAATGTTCAAGTTTTCCAGAGCATAGGGTGTCCAGGCCAGTACTTCCCTCCCTTCAGGTATTTCCTGTTGATTCCAGAGCATAGGGTGTCCAGGCCAGTACTCCCCTCCCTTCAGGTATTTCCTGTTGAACTGGTTTCCTTACCCTTCTCCCCTATATAAGTTTATTATTTTTTAAAGTGATAAAGTTTATTCGAGTTGTACTAATTTCCGTTTTATTTGTTTTATGTTTGGTGCGTGTTTGAATGCATGTATACTCTCTCTCTCTCTCATATACCTGCCTGTTTTCTTACATTAGATTTTTTTTTCTGTTATTTTAGTTGGTAGTTTACAGTTCATTTTTTGACAGTTATGCATGTCCTGCAATCTTTCATGGTGGGTTTTCCTGCTTCTAATGATTGTGTCGGCATATTCTCCAATAAATCTAATTCTTCTTGATCCAACTCCATAATTTTCCCAAATGTTTGTTATAGATTGCCTTGTCAAAAGCGGTATATGGCATAGTATTTTAATTGAATGAAAACAAAACAACAAGGATGAACATTTCACATCTGCCAAAAAGAGTGTGATTTTGAATCCTTTTTGTTTAACACCTGCCGGGCTGTGGGAGGAATTTATTTATCAACTTTAGCTTATAATAACAGATCTTTGTTTATACAACAATAATGAAAATGGTGATTTATAACTTTTTTTTATCCGGCTTATCAACATAATCTAGCAATTATTATTGTGTACGGTTAGGTTTTATTTGTTATCTTCGTTAACGGCATCCGGGGGAGATAATTGAAAGCCCTACAAACTGAAAGGATATATAGCCTGAGGGTACATTCACCCATGCTATTCTTACAGCTTAAAACACGAACAGTGAGTACCTCATTTGCATATCAAAAGAGAACGGGTAATACCTGGCGCCTTGTTATATACCGCCCTAGTAGCATGAAACAACTTTCAACCTCTAACCTCAATTTGTTATAATATGATCAGATTTGTGGCATTTGCTCCCAAATACACTGCAAACCATAATACCTCCAACATGGGCCAACAAATTTTGCGCCACCAGCATCCAATTTTTAATCTCCTTTAAGAGATTATACATTTTGGAACTTATTTCAAAACTATATAAGTATATATTTTTTTTATCTTCTCTTTAAAAGTAAATAACAACTACAACCAAATTTGGAAACTAAAAAGCCAGTCCAAACAAAAATACAGGGGTTTATAGCACACGATAACACAATATAGCAACATACATATAGCATACACTGGACTTCTAAAAGATCCCTGGCAAGGATCACTGAAAACAACTTTTATAACATGGCAAGGAAATCAGCCGCAAGGGCAATACCTGAGGAGGGGAGTACAAGCCATGGAGTAAATTCTTTAGGCCCAGGGTGGAACGATTGGGAACCTGGAAACGGGTTTCAAATCAAAAACGCCCTTCAAAAATAATATACAAAAAGGAACCCTAGTCTAAAAAGTAAAAATAAAATTTTCTTTTCAAAATTCTTTTTGAATTTTTTCAAAACCCACAACAACAGACTTTATGGGGGTACAAACAGATATAAAAAACTTTTTAAAAAACATTTCGGCACAAAGGGGGACACCTTAAGGGCTGATAGCTTAACATAGCTAGAGGTCCAAGAGGGATCCACAAAAAAAAAATAAAAAAAAAATTAAAAAAAAAATACACTGAAAAGGAAATGGAGGAGCAAACGGCCCATATAACAATGCAAGAAGAGAACAGTCAGAGTGTGGATGGGACATTCCCAACAACCTCCACACCAAAACTGTCACAGAAAAGAAAGAGACGAGTTACAGTCTCTGCAGAATGGCCCTCAAGAGAGGACTCAGATGAAAAGAAAAATATTCCAAAAACCCCCAAATCAGGGAGATCTGCCTCCCTGCCGAGGGAGGAAAAAAAGACTGGGAGGAAAAAAAGAATAACAATAGAACAGTATAGGGAAAAGTCAAAAACTAATTTAAAACCAAAAGAGGAAACAGAATTAGAGAGTGATACAGAAATAGAATCAGAGAGTGACATGAACTGGACACAGTAATCGTAGAAATGTTTAAAAATAAAATAAATAATTGTAAAAAACAAAACTGGAACGTTAACAACAAATGTTTATGGTACCATGGAGGGACAAAACCTCCGCGTGATAACCATAAACATAAATAGAATAAAGGATAAATTAGATAAACTAAGAGAAACAACAAAATCATTTGATATAATTTTGTTACAGGAAACACATAATATAGATAAAAAAAATTAAAAAGGGAGATAGAGGAAAAACTAAATGGGATAGTGCTAGAAAATAACAGTAATAATGAAAGTTGGGCGGGGGTGGCAATAATTTTACAAAATAAAGCTTTAAATCTAACATGGGAGGAAATTATAATTGAAAAGCAATTCAATGGGAGATTAAAACATATAAAAATAAATGGATGGCATATTTTAAATGTATATGTGCCAGTATCAAACAATATAAGGACAAGTATAACAAAAAAATTACAATTTATACATGATTTAACAGAATATATACAAGACTTTTCTATGGAAAATGTCATAATTGGAGGAGATTTTAATTGGGTAACAAATAATTTAGATAGGACCGGGGGTATGAAAGGGCAAGAATTAAATGCAAGAAGGGGGGAAATAATAAAAAACTTTATAGAAAAAAATGAGATAGAAGATGTTTGGAGAAAACTAAACCCTGATAAAATAGAATATACATATGAATATGGAATCAGACAAGGGAGTAGATTGGATAAATTTTATATATCTAAAACAGAAATAAATAAAGTTGTAATGTGTGAAATTCAAAGGGATAAAATAGCTGATCATTATCCGGTTATACTAAATATAAATATGGAATACAGAAATAAATGGGGACAAGGATATTGGAAACTCAACAATTCTATCTTAATGGAAAGTGAATATACAGACAGAATAACAGAAATTTTAAATAGGTTTAATACAGAAGGTACAAGGGATATCCTCAAAGCATGGGAAGATTTAAAAGAATTGATGAAAAAACTTACGAAGATATATAGTACTACAAAACAAGATAAAATAAGGGGGGTGGAACAAAGGTATAAAAATATATGTATAAATAAAGATGTAAGTGAAGAGGAAAAGGATAAATATAAGGAAGAATATGAGAATGTACAAAAATATAAAAGGGCAGGTAATAAAATTAGAGCGGGGAAATTTGATAGTATGTACATAAAAGCAAAGGGAATATATAGGAGGGAGGAAATACGGAGGCTAAAAGGGAAAAACATGGAAACTCTAAAGAAAAATAATATAATACTTAAGGAAAAGGGGGAAATATTACAAGAAATACATGATTTTTATAAAGAGTTGTATACCTCGCAAAACATAAGGTATGAAGAAATAGATAGCTATTGTAAGAATGTACAATTTATAAAAATAGATGAAGACCATAGAAATATATGTGAAAACTTCATAACAGCAGAGGAGATTAAAAAAGCTATAATACAATTAAATAAAGGTAAATCACCCGGTTCAGATGGCCTCACTGCAGATTTTTATAAAAAATTCCAAATACAAATAACTCCAATTTTAGAATATGTATACAATAATATCTTGATAAATAAAGAAATGACAGGTAAAATGAAGGAGGGAATAATCACGGTAATATATAAAGGGAAAGGGGATATACAAGATTTAAAAAACTGGAGACCGATCTCTTTACTTAATACGGATTATAAAATTTTAAGTAAAATTATGTCTAATAGACTTAAAATGTGTATGGGTAAAATAATAAATATAAATCAAAGTTGTGGGGAAGGGGGGAGGAGTATTAAAAATAATCTATTAAATATACAAAATGTAATAGAGTATATAGAGAATAAAGGAGAGAAAGGAGCTATGATTCTATATGATCAGGAAAAAGCGTTTGATCGTGTAGAACATAGCTATATAGAGAATATTTTTAAAAAACTATGGTTTTGGACACATCTTTTGTAAATGGATCAAAGTAATGTATACAAACATAACATCGGTAGTACAGATCAATGGAGCTAAAACAAAAAGTTTTAAAATTGAAAGGTCGGTAAGACAGGGATGTCCCCTGTCTATGCTGCTATATGTATTAGCAATTGAAGTTTTATGTATTAAAATAAATAATAATCGAAATATACAAGGAATAAAAATACCTAATATAAAAAAGGAATTTAAAATGCTTCAACATGCAGATGACTGCACAAATTTTATAAACGATGGCTTTTCTTTTAAACATTTGGAAAAAGAATTTTTTTATTTTGGGAAAGCATCGGGATCAAAAATTAATCATATGAAAACTGAAATACTTTTAATAGGAAATTGGCGTGGGAATCACCCAGGTTTACCACCAGAATTAATAAAACAAAAAGTGAAAGCTTTAGGGGTGTATTTTGGGAAAAACGCTGGAAAAACTAATTTTAATGTTTTAAAAGATAAAGTACAAGAACAAATTGACTTATGGATATGTACACCTTTAAATATAATGGAAAGGGTACAAGTAGCACATACCTATATATACAGCACTCTGTGGTATATTATGCAAATTATTGATTTTAAGGACACATGGTTAGAAACTATAGATAAAAAGATAATTCATTTTATATGGGGAGGGGGGATGCACCTTCTCCAAAGAGAGAATCTATATAAATCCAAAATAGAGGGAGGATTGGGTATACCATACCTGAAATATAGAAAAAGAGCGTATATTATAAACAGAATAAGAAACCTATGGGGGAAAAAGGAATACGTGTGGGCGGCTTTATATATATATAATTATGGATTTCTTATTAATAATATGCCTGAAATATATAGAAATAATAAACTAATTAAAACAATTGAACCACCGAGGAAACTGCTTCCAATAAAAAATGTTATCATGAAATATAGGGGGGATATTAAAATATGGAGAGAAGAGAAAGATATTTTAACGTATATAAACATAATGAAGGGTGTAAACCAACAAGCCATACATAAGGTACAAAAAGAAAATCCGGGGCAACAATGGGGGGCAATATGGGAAAAATGGAAAGGGATTAAATCAAATTATAAACAAAGTTTAGTATATAAATATATTCATGATGTGTGGTTGACGGGAGATGTGGCCTTTAAAAGGCATATATCACCTGTAATAATAAAATGTCCTTTGTGTAAAAATGCGTTATACACAAAAAAACATGTAATCCTAAAATGTAAGGATACAGAACAGGAGAGGGCTTCAATAATCAATATGATAAAAAGGGAAAATGGAGTGTCTAAGGAAGAAAACTTATTATATACCCATAATATAAGGAATAAAAAATTATATGATAACATAGTAGAGTATATTACAAGAAATATGATAAAATGCTATAGAGGGGTAGAAGGATTTTAAAAAAATTAATAAAAAAAAAAAAAAAGAAAAAAGAAAAAAAAAAAAAAAAAAAAAATCTTGTTAAAATACTCTAATAGATAATAAAACAATAGTGGGATGAGGGCGAAGGACAAATTCCCTCTTAAAGGGAGTACCTTTAAGGACCTGAACCCCTCATCCCTGAAAAGGGTAAAATAAAAACAGTAAGATTGTATACTCTAATAGATGATAAAACACTAGCGGGATGAGGGCGAAGGATAAATTCCCTCTTAAAGGGAGTACCTTAAAAGGAGCTGGACCCCTCATCCCTGAAAAGTGTAAAATAAAATAGTAGAAATGTATACCATATGTTTTATAACATTTAATAAGAACTTCGCAGTGCTAACATAATCTAACAAACAGATAGGAACAAAATGGAAGCAGATTTAAATACGGGGGGGGGGGTATGTAACTCAAAGTAGGATATGAGGACGAGTGACACCGAGGCTACAGGGCTAACGCGAAGTAGTAAGGGTCACATCAGAGTACCTAAAAAATGAGGCATAACCGATATAAACATTACAAAACAAGAAAACAAGGGGAAAACATAACTTGTAGCATATATAAGAAATAAAATTTGGAAATTTTAAATATGGTCTTAGAAACCAGAGCAAAAGGACACAGGGGGAGCACAAGTATGGCCTATGGATGGAGGAAAGGTACCAATAAAATCTGCAAACCATAATACCTCCAACATGGGCCAACAAATTTTGCGCCACCAGCATCCAATTTTTAATCTCCTTTAAGAGATTATACATTTTGGAACTTATTTCATTATTTCAAAACTATATATATGTATATATTTTTTATCTTTTCTTTAAAAGTAATTAACAACTACAACCAAATTTGGAAACTAAAAAGCCAGTCCAAACAAAAATACAGGGGTTTATAGCACACGATAACACAATATAGCAACATACATATAGCATACACTGGACTTTAAAAGATCCCTGGCAAGGATCACTGAAAACAACTTTTATAACATGGCAAGGAAACCAGCCGCAAGGGCAATACCTGAGGAGGGGAGTACAAGCCATGGAGTAAATTATTTAGGCCTAGGGTGGAACGATTGGGAACCTGGAAACGGGTTTCAAATCAAGTACGCCCTTCAAAAATAATATACAAAAAGGAACCCTAGTCTAAAAAGTAACAATAAAATTTTCTTTTCAAAATTCTTTTTGATTTTTTTCAAAACCCACAACAACAGACTTTATGGGGGTACAAACAGATATAAAAAAAACCTTTAAAACATTTCGGCACAAAGGGGGACACCTTAAGGGCTGATAGCTTAACATAGCTAGAGGTCTAAGAGGGGTCCACAAAAAAAGATTTGTTTAGCAGACGCTGCATTTCAATAGGAGTTTTAGCAAAAATAAAACGATCATCTGCATACAACAGAACCACAAGTTTTAATATACCGTATATATATATATATATATATATATATATATATATATATATATATATATATATATATATATATATATATATATATATATATATATGACTTTCATCGGCTTAAACATCGTGAAGATCTACTTACAATAGTGAGAAAAAAAGGTACCGGTGAAAGAATACAGCCTTAACGTACACCCCATGGACAATTAAAAGTATCAGTGAGTCTTTGTCGAATTCTAACACAAACCTTTTTTTTTTTATCTGGATATTCAAAATGTTACTACTCATATGAACTGTTTGAAATTTAAATAGCAAAATCACTATATTTACTACTGTCCAATGCCTTTTTAAATCTACATTAACATGGAATTTCTTCAAAATGACTTTGAAAAAGCTTTCGACTCGGTTGAATGGGACTTTTTGAAAAATGTTCTGAAATCTTGTAACTTTGGAGAATCCATTTGTCACTGGTTCAGAATATTTTGCAATAAATACAAACGTTGTCTCATTAATAATGGACATTTATCCCCATTTTTTAATTTGGAGAGAGGTTGTCGTGAGGAAGGCACAAATATTACATGTATTTTCTATAATACAGTGGAGTTCAAATTAGGCAGTACATTGGTGATGTTTTTCTGTTATTAGATGGTTCTCCTTTGTCCTTAAAGACATTCATGCAGATTTTAAAATGACTGACTTGATAAGCGGTCTGTACTGCAATATTTTTAAATCAAAAGCTATTTGGATTGGAAATTAAAAATTTATAATGAAATAAATATGTCCAGACATTGATATTAACTGGTTAATGTCGAATTTTAGATTATTTGGATTAGATTTCTCTTTAAACTTGGAGGAAATGGTAGAATTTAATTATTCGAGGAAGTTGAAGGAAGTAAAGAAACTGCATGGCTGGTGGAGCAGAAGAAATTTATCTCTTATTGTAAAATCTACTTTGATAAAATCCTTGATTTTGCCTAAATTCATTCATCTTTTTGCAGCTCTAACAAATCATCCACCCCACATAGAAAATGGACTGAATACATTATTTTTCCAGTTCATTTGGTTCGGTAATACTGAGAGGGTTAAAAGAGACACTCTTATAGCTTCTTTTCAGGAAGAGGGATTAAATATGATTCACTTGCACTCATTTGTGTGTTAAATAAAACTTTCCTGGATTAGGCGTCCTTTACTGAACGAAGATGGTTTATGTCAAAAACTGGTTTCTGAACAAATATTTGGAAAATTTGGATGTACACTGTTATTCAAATTAGGAAAAACTAAATTTAAAGAAAGTTTTGAATCAACTAAAAATATTTTTGGCGCGATGTTATTTATGCTTTATCACAATGGAAAAGTTAACCATTTACTGTTCATGAATTCTTGTCTCAAGATATTCTTAATTTTGTTACTGTAGATAATTTTAAATCATACACAAGGTGGAGAACAAACGGTATTGTACTTATTCAACATCTTTTTGATGCACAAGGATCTATATTAAGTGTTGATGAAATAAAACAAAAAACACAAACTAATCATTTCATACAGTACTTTGCTCTTATCTCCAAGATATCAGTAAAGTGGAAAAAGAAAGTTAAAAGTTGTTTGTTTTTTTTTTTAAAGTGGAAATAGTTTTCATGTAATTTTCGACAAAACTTCACTCCTTAGAGTAAGAGCAAAGAATAAATTTATTTATATATACCTGATAAGAACCTAATAAGAACCAAGATACAAAAGCCAAATGGTAAATTTGGTCCAGGCAGCTAGAGTGTGCAAGTGGTGCAGATGAATGGACCAACTCTTTTGTTTTGACTAAACTTTGTACAAAAGACACAAAACCTATTAGCTTTATTTTTTTTATTTCTCCATAGAAATATTGCCACAAACCAGTTTAGTTTTAAAAAAATGTAAGTGATAATGATAAATGCACCTTTTGAAAGGAGGGAATAGAACAAAATGAGCACTTTTTATGACTGTTCGTTTACTGAACACTTCTGGAAATTATTTGTGGACTGGATACAAACTTACGATCCAAATTTTAGAATTAAACGAAATGATGTCTTTTTAGGAAATAACAACTTTGATGATCTTATTAACTTTCTAATTTTGCTTTATATACAGATCACGTTGTGCATCAAAAATCCCAATCTCCCAAATCTCACCTATTATAAAAATTGTGTTTTATCATATAAAATGCTGGAAAAATATGTCGCCAAAGTGAATAACAGAAGTGACGAATTTAAGAAAAAGTGGACCCTATTGTCAACTTTTTGTACATCATTTTTCATGTTTTTTTTTGTTGTGTGTACATCATTTTTCATGTTTTTTTTTTTGTTGTTGTTTTTTCCATTCTCTTTACTTTCATTTGTGGGTGGGGAAACAAAACAATATTACCATTTAAAATTAAAAAAAAAACCCCACAAAAATAAATAAATAAATAAACTAATAAAACGAAAAAAAAAGCCAAGAGGCAATTTAAAACACCTTGGGGTTTGTATGCGAGTGTGTCTTTGTGTACAATATTTGTGAATGTATGCGTCTGTGAGTGTATGCATGTGTGTGTGGTGTCAAAGTATGTAAATATCAGGATGCAAAACAATTTAAGGTAACGACCCGTACACCAGGTCAGATGGTGATTTAGGTGAACATGTAAAATCCTGACAACTTATGTTAAATGAGTATAAAAAAAAAATAATAATAATAAAAAAAAAATCGAAGATATTTCTAAACGAGCGTGAGCAAAAACAAATACGTTGTCTATAGTACTGTAGCCTTTTCATTAAACCTATGTGTTCCTCACTCGTTGATTTATTGTGTTCAGATTCTTCTGTTATTCTCTTATTTAAGTTAATCTTAAACAATTTAGTAAATATTGGTACTAAACTGACACCTCTAAAATTAACTGGAATGTCTTTATCACATTTCATGTGTAATGAAATGATTACTGCTGTGCACCAGTCTTGAGGGAAATAAGAAACTTCAACCATAGCATTAAACAAACAAGTCAAGAGAATTAGGGTAAGATTTAGAATATATGCTCTGACTTTGAAGCAGACGCTTCAGTAAAATCACAGCCAATGCATTACCCGTATTTTAATTCCCCAGGTAATTAACACCTCAAGCCCATAATCTTAATTTGAACCATTGCAAAGAATGTACATGTATATAATACCTGTACATTACCTGTATAATTCTCAATGCATTACCCATTATGACTCCTCTGATTGTACCATTGGGACATGTTTGCATAGATGGATGGATACATTAACGGACAATAATGAAAACAATTTTTGTTGTTTGATTTCATCTCAAAACTTCGGTGTATATGCTGAGTAGTTTAGACTAATTTCAGTATAATTTCAGACTTTTATCAATCTAAACCTGCACTCTTTTGGATATATATATATATATATATATATATATATATATATATATATATATATATATATATATATATATATATAATATAAGATAAAAAGTCACAGGACAAAGAGTCACAATTGCAACTTCTCCATTGAGATATTAGCATAATAAACAAAGTAGGCGTTGTTGTACTCTCTGTGCGACGTGGGTTCCTACTGCATCTTGCTTTTCCTGTGAAGCCATCAATTTATTGTAATCATTAATAGTAATGATTAACAATTATAGAATATAATGATTTTAATACATTTTTTTACATGTCTTAACATAAATTTGTGTGACAGAACAAAAAGAAGGTAGCCGAACCTATCCCCTTTGGAAATCAAGTGCTATTTTTTTTTTAATCCTAAGCATATTACACCATTCCAATATTTTTTTTTTCCTTTTTAGCTGTAACCGGGGCGTAAATGTGTGTGTGTGTGTGGGGGGGGGAGGTAAGTAACTGACATAAAAAAAAATGTTCTCTGTGGCAAAGTAGAGGCGCCACGCCATTAAAGAACATTGCCATCCGGGCGCCTCGGTAAGGGCGTCACAAAAGAATATTGCCCCCGGGCGCCTCCAACCCTCGCGCCGCCACTGTGTATGTGTTGTTATGACTATGTCCCAAGTGCAGTTTTGACTTCTTGTCCTGTTACTTTTTGACCTACGTGTCCACCATTACTATAATAAATGAAAATTGTGACTTTTTGTCCTGTGCTTTCTGTCCTATGCGTAATCGTGACTTTATGTTCTGTGGCAATCTAACAGAATACAAATCATCCAGCGAATAATAATCCTTTCAAGTGCAGTTGATCCAGATGGGGATCGCGTGTGTCAGGGATTGATTAAGATAAATGCAACGAACTGACAACGAACAGATCAAAACTAGTTTTTAATTAACCTATGCGCTTTCGACTCTCACTGAGTCTTTGTCAAAGGCAAGCACAAAACAGAGACAAGACAAACAACAAACACAAAAGAAAGCGTTGACATTACAAAAGTTTGCATGACTACGTTTAATGAAAGTATTGTTTGAAAATGTTCGATGTTCCGCCTAATTGTTTCCAACTCAGATGATAAAAGTAGCAACCTAGATGGTACTAACTTACAGAAGGAGGAACAATAACGCCATCATATTTCTTAATGTAAAGTGGTGTAACGGTAGATTATATCACGGATAAGTCATTGTTAGGCATTTGGGTGCCCTTTTGGAGTCTTCTTTGTTTAAGCCGCTTGGTTTCAGTGTTCTAAGGCGGTATATCCAGTGAGATTCCTTTTCTATCCTGGTTTCTGAACACGATGATATAGAAATGAAATGGCAGCATGGAAAAGAAAATCTGGATCACTTTATATCAATAGCAAACAACTTCCATCGTTCAAAAAATTAACGGCAGAAGTCTCCAACTACGACCACGGTTTTCTGGACACAACATCCAGACTGGTAGAAAACAAACTTCACACCAATATATACTCAAAAGCAACTGATAAACACCAGTATCTTGTCCCATCCAGCTGTCATCCAACGCATTGCATTCGGAACATCCCGTATAGCCAGGCACTTAGGATACTCAGAATTTGCTCGGACGATGAAGAACACATTCCAAAAAGGTCTGAAGAGCTGCCTGAACATTTGATGTACCGTTTATTTGTGGACACCTCTCAGACCTCTAGCTATATAAGCTAAAAGGCCATGAAGGTGACCCCCTTGGTTCCAAAAGATTGTAAAGGGTTATATATATATATATATATATATATATATATATATATATATATATATATATATATATATATATATATATATATATAAATATGTTTGTTTCCCCCGAAGGTCTGTTGTTGTGGGTTATTTAAAAAATCAAATAGAATTTTAACAATTTTAATACAAAATTATTTAGAGATATTTTTGATTAGGGTTTCTTGATGTTATATTTTTGATGAGGCATACTTGTTTAGGTTCCCGTTTCCAGGTCCCCATTCGTTCTGCCCCTTTGTCTAAAGAGATATTTAATTTATGGCATGTATTCCCCTCCTCAGGGATTACACCTTGTGGCTGGTTTCTATGCCATGTAACTCCAGATTTGTGATCCTTTCTAGGGATTCTTATTGTCCAATGTATGCTATATGTATTAGTGCTATATTGTGTAATGTTATACAATTATCTTGAGTTTTTGTTTGGACAGCAATAAAAGTCAAATCGTATCTTAGTTGTTTTTTATTTTATAAAAATAAAAAAGATATTGTATTATATGGGTCTCGACTGGATTGTTTTCGTCTATTGGATTGACTGTTACCCGTCTCTCTGGATTGACTGTTATCGGTCTCTCTGGATTGACTGTTACCCGTCTCTCTGGATTGACTGTTACCCGTCTCTCTGGATTGACTGTTACCCGTCTCTCTGGATTGACTGTTACCCGTCTCTCTGGATTGACTGTTACCCGTCTCTCTGGATTGACTGTTATCCGTCTCTCTGGATTGACTATTATACGTCTCTCTGGATTGGCTGCTATACGTCCTTCTAAGTGGATGTTCTTTTTGCAGTGATGTTTTTATTGGTTTTATTTTCGGGGAAAAAAAAAATTATTTTATTGAGTTGACCTATGGAATACATGTTAATTTATTATTCAGCTTATAAAAATGAAAGACAAGAAATTAGAAAAAGAAAGATGTTCTCTTGTTAAATGTGTCAATGTTCTGCGTTTCTGTAGAGGTGTGACTCCCTCCATCTCGTGGGGAGAGAAAGAACTTCCTGTATCTCCCCCTCCGATAGTTTGAAGCACTCACTTTGTTTATTTTGTTTGTGTTTCCTTATTTACTTCTCCTTCTTTCGTTAAAAAAAATTGTATAAAATACACACCTTTACACACATTTTTAAATGTCCAATAGACCCATACGTTTGGGTCTTACAAGAAAAAGAAGAAAAGAAAGGAAAATTATATTTAACATTAATTTGGAATTCGGCTTGAAAATTTCATCCACGTGGACGTGATTGAAAACATGTATTCTTTTGTCTTTTGGCCAGATTTGTTTTATATCGTTGGCATTCGGATTGAAATTTTACAAACATACGGACGTGATTGAAAACTTCAGTTTAAGTTTGTGGAGAAAGAAAAACAAGAAGAAGAAGAAAATGTTATGTTGTGTGTTCAGCTTTGCGTGTTGATATCGGGAAAATATTTTATTAGTATATTGTATTAATGTATACCCTGATATGTATTTGTATTGTCTGTCCATGTGTCATACACTTGGGCTCCTCTGCTGGCCTGTCTACCTTGCGTGAGCCTCGTAGCATAGCCCTGCAGTATCTATACCCAGTACTTCCCGTGATGCATGATTCCCTTTTCCATATGGTTCGCCATTTGTTTGCTTATTTGTTACTTCTATATTAGTATTAGTATTATGTTATTATTTTCCCTTGCATTGTATTTTATTTAGTCTTTTGTTAGTCTATATTCCGACATTTGTTCAGACATGACAGTTTACGCGTAATACGTTTTTATTCCCTAATGCATCTCCCTCCCCCATAAACTGTATTTTGCTGTCTGGCGGGATGATGGGGAGCCCCTTCATCCTCCATTCTACATTTGGAAAATGAAAGGATTTCCACATGTGAAGTATACCTCTGATGTACCAAGGCTACGACAAGAATGCCCATTACCGGAAATTATAGGTCTACCCGGGTTTCCTTGTTTGTGGATTGTCGGTAGTAGATACAATCTTCTAGCTCTAGGGTTTTCCGGTTTTAAGTAGTCTTTGGTTTGCTGGTCTATGTGTCCGGTTCGATACGCTTCATCAATCATATTTGTAAGAGTATATATAGTTTATATACAATATTTGTAAAAGTATATATATATATATATATATATATATATATATATATATATATATATATATATGTGTGTGTGTGTGTGTGTGTGTGTGTATGTGTTGCTTGAAATTGAACACAGTCGGTTATGCCCATGTTTGTCCCACTTGACTTGGGATAAAATCCACAAACCTGTTTCAGCCAACACACTAGCATCAACCCACTATCATTTACCCTGTCTCCACCTTCAGCAATACCTCTTCCTCTCTCAGCACAGTGGTAATATCCTTCCACCCAAATTTTAAATGAATCACCAAGAACATTTATGTTTATCTTTTCAAGTACCGCTGATTTCAACCCTATATAATTGTACAGGATGCAATTATTATTATTATTGTTAGTAGTAGTAGTAACTACAACTCTGAGTTGCCATCCACTCTCTTAAAAAAGATGTTACTACAGGTACTTTATAAACCATCTGTACTTGCGTATAACTCGGGTCCAAATGCAAACAACATAGACCCTGATCTGCAGTCGCATAATGCGCCGGCAGATCGGGGTCTATGTTGTTTGTTCCACTGATTAGTCCTTACAAACTGCATAGATCCAGATCTGCCGGCGCATTATGCGACGGCAGATCTGGGTCTATGCAGTTTGCAGTTGGTGTTATATTATACGCGAGTATAGACGGTATGTACTGAGTGGTCCAGCCTGTATTTGTCAACTGCAAATGTTACTACATGTACTTTATATATGTACTGAGTGGTCCAGCCTGTATTTTTCAACTGCAAAAAATGACTGACCTCGATTATCAGTCTGTGTTTTTAATTTTGATACTTGTTTGTATCAGTAATAGGAGAGAATTCGTTAAATAAATCTAAATTAAAAAAATATTACTGTCTCGGGTCTTAGTTTTCTTCATGGTCAATGTACATTGACGAATACCTGCTCAGTGTACATGAACTGATGTTTTTGCTATCAGTCAAAATAGTCATGAAGAGAATTTTGAAATGAAGAATAATTTAAAAAGCAAATTGTTTTATAGAGGTGATAAGCAATAAACGGTGCCTTTAACTTTGTTCAGTTTTATACATGGACATACTGTTGTTGTTTCCCAGTAACCGTATTTTAATCAAGCCAGGTACAAATAGCACAGTATGTTTTCTTTATTTCAGTACAAATCATTCGGTATTTATTGTCTATGTTTGTAATGCTATTTTTTTTTTTTAAATTTTATTTTTTTATTTTTTTGCAATATGGAATTAGCATTTATTGGAGACTTATACTCCAGATAAATTGATTATAAAATGCACACATACCACACGGAAAGATATATTAATTCATTCGTTCATGCAACACGAACAATGACAGCGATACTCCGTATCCGAGCAGATGAGATCACTACATGTATGATAAAATGCATCTTTTATAGGTAAATAAGTTACTAGGGCATCGAAATGGGGTCTGCTCTAATTTACCTCTAGCGGATGTATTTACAAATTAAAAGGGTCTGATAAGTTCTGCCTGGGATCCATCCATCTAGCCTTTCAATAATGATTATTTGTTGAACAATCTGATAGAAAATAATAATGATAATAATAATAATAATAATAATAAGAAGAAGAAGAAGAAGAAGAAGAAGAAGAAGATGAAAACTACTACTACTACTATTTTACAGGGACACTTTAACTCCTACGACATTTATTCTGTGCTTAAATACAAAGAAGTAAGGGAGTTAAAAGTGCCCCGGTGTCCTACTCAACCACATTATCATAACCGTTGTTGCCATCTTCATCATAAATGATATAATTTACAACGAGCATCGTCGCAAGCCACGGGAGACAATCCGATACGCGTAGCGGATTGTCTCCCGTCGCTTGCTACGATGTACAACGAGATGCTACATGTAAACGGAAGTTTATTTTCTTCAGTAATGGTTCTCCATAACAACCATAAACATAGCAGTAACTCCTGTCAGAAAAATGGAGTAAGGTCAGCCATTAGATATAATTGTTGTGCTCTACATTGTTCATTAAATGAAACTACGTTATTCACTAGAACGCACTACCTAGTTCACCATAGTGCATTATCTTGTTAACTATAATGCACTAGCTTGTTCATTATAGTACACTACCAAGTGCACAACCGTACGCTGTGTGATGTAACATTAGTGCATAAGGTTTCGCATCTAAATATGGAACTGTGCTTGTCATTTGCAAAGCGTTTTTTTCCCGTAATTCGTATCTCACTTTGCAATATTTTAAGATATAAGAACTACTTTATTGTACTGTTTAATAACCCATATGTAAATCCACAACTATGACGTAAGAGTCCATTTAATGAGAGATGATACATGAGGTCTTCTGGTTATATTAAGCAACGGCCTTAAAGTTGAAGGCACTCTAACTGAGCTGTACTCTATGGTATTTACAAATTCAAAGATGCTAACTAACTACAAATTTTGTGTTAAATAATAATAATAATAATAATAATAATAATGATAATAATAATAATAATAATAATAAAAATAATAACTTTTATTTCCGAGGATAATACAGTTGGTTCTGAATCAACCAATCTTACATGTAGTTCTCAGTAATAGAATAAAATAATAGACTGGAATCAATAAAATATGGCAATTCAAAAAAAAAAAGAAGATATTTCGAACTACAAAGAATGTTTTACTTTTGTGTTTAAAAGCAGAAAGGGATGTACATGATTTAATATCATTAGGCAATATATTCCATATTAAAACACCATTGTATGTTAATCTCCTTTTCAACATTTCAGTCTTGTGTTTCGGGATACTTTGTTGTTCTGGTGTGTGTGTGTGTGTGTGTGTGTGTGTGTGTGTGTGTTTTAGCCCAGAATCATAACGGTGCCACGGTTGGATGCCTTGGGATCATCGTGTATATACACTCATACAAAGATGAATGATTAATAAACGATTTGAAAGTTACAGTATTTGATGTGTCGTAATGACCTGGAAGATATAAAACCTTGTAAATATTGCAGTGTTTGATGTGTCGTAATGATCTGGAAGATATAAAACATTGTAAATATTACAGTGTTTGATGTGTCGTAATGATCTGGAAGATATAAAACATTGTAAATATTACAGTGTTTAGTACCTGTTGGGCTTTAATTGTTTGATGCATATAGAAACATGCCGTTTCTATAAATCAATCAAATACGTCTTCATAAAGTTTATATCTCTTGTCATCAATACATATTTATTTTAATAAAATCAATTTAGAAAATTTTCTGGGCTCTAATTATTACTAAAAAAAAACAAACCAGAAAGGAATAAAAATAATGGATAAAAAAAAAATAGAGAGAGAATGGAGAAACAGACGTGGACATGTATATGTGTACAAAGGCGCACACATACTTCTTATTCACAATGATTCATATATGATACAGTTTTGTTTGAACCTGATCAAGGTAATAGATACACAAACAAGCGTGCAAAATATCATGTTTCATACTTGGTAAAAGGTACAAAATTAATAGCTCAGTTAAGTGAAAATTTAAATGCTTTTTCTTCACAAACAGACTTTGTGAACATAAGATTATTTCAATATATCAATTGGATAACAACCATTTACAATAAAAAAAAAATTCCCGTTTACAATTCCTGTATGTATTGCATTTTTCGACCTTAAATTTAAGCAGCTTTTTAAAATATGACAAATTGGGGCTGTCTTTGTGACATCTACATTTATAAATAAATTGTTCTGCAAAAAAATTGAAGTGAATTTATTACTTCATCGGCCCAGGTTCACTCTTTGATTTCGAATAATAGTTTTTCCTTTGAGAAAACTAAGTGGTTGGTGTGACTGAACTTACTTTTGATCCATTGTAACATGTCATTTAAAAATGCATGTGATATATACCAATCCTACAACAGGCGCGATATTGCTTCAGCATGTAACATACACAGAGAACAAAGATCATTTGTGCCAGTTTTGATTGTTTTAAGTTAAGTATTTGTCGCCAAGGTTCTATGCACAATCTTCTATTGAATCCATTTAAGATTTGTCACTTTGTGGTTTAATACGGAAGCATAAAATATTGCTACCAAACTTTTTCTTTTATATTACTAAACTGAGCATTCAATTTCCATATATAAATTGGCTTTTCGTCTTTTTCAATTCATTTTACATCAAAAAATAAAATTACATCCTTTTTTGTTTTGACGATAGTGTGTCACCAAATGCGTAAAAAAAGTTGATGTTAACTACAAACCTATTGAAGTTGAAGTTCTGTTTATAAGATTTTACAGCCGTTGGTAAGCTTTGAAAATCTAAGAAGTTAGTTCTAAGGGAGAATGTACTTTTGAAATTGTCAAAACATATCCAGGAACCATTTTCATTAATTGAACCATTAACACGGATGATAGCTTTCTGAACAATATTTTATTAAAAACACGTTTACCTTCTATTGTCATGCTATGATTAAACCAAACAGATGTTTGTAAAATTGTTAAAGTGTGTTAACTTGAACTGGTTAATGTAACTCTGAGAAAGCACCCAAAACATCTATCGAAATGGACTGAGATTCTTTTTTTATAAACTTAACAAAATATGTTCTAAAAAATAAAAAAACTATCAATATTTGGTACTGAATGTTGCAATAGACTTTTTCACATAGAACTTCCATACAACATTCTCCAAAGCATTGTAAATTTTAAAGCATGTATACATTTTAAAATATTTATCATCTTTAAACCTCCCTCATATTAACCTTATTTTATAATTTTTCGTTCTTATTTTATATTTTGCATCATTCCATAGAAACTTGTAAAAGAGTGTATTTAGTTCATTAAGTACTTGTTCAGGTGGATTTGGTACAGTTAATAAAAGGCGAGAAATTTTTGAGATCGCAAGGATTTTCATCACTGCTATCTTTCCAAACGGTGTAAGAACGTGCTTGTAAAAGTGAATGTTGAATTTCTCCAATTTTGGTGGGATAGCTGAGAATTTGAATATTCTCTAAAATAGCTGAAAACTTAATCTCCAAGAAAACAAATTCGTTGCAATCCCAATTAAGTTTATATTCAGAACAGAATTTCATTCTTGCTTCCTGTGTTGCTTCCAAGCCATGTTACTTTTTTTTTTCTATATTAATACAAAGACCTGAGAGTTTAGAATATTAATACAAAAGATACACGTCAGATTTAAAAGATTTTTCTGAGTCATCAAGAGTAAGTGATGTATCGTCTGTATATTGACAATTAATATGACTTGTACCACCAACATCTATTCATTTAATGTTCTTTTTTTATTTTGTTAAATTTGGACAATTAGTTTATTTTTAGCTGAAGATCATGTGATTTGAGTAAAAGTATTCAGATAATGTGGTGCCAGGATGCTTTGAACGTCGTACTTGAGGACTGATTCATAGCATTTTATTCGATCCTTAACAAGTAACCATTTGAAATTTTTAAATTAAGTTTCACTGAGTGATGAATAGTTTTCATCTCTACGAGTTTTATTGACATTCTTGTGCAGGCGTACAATGCGTTTTAAACGATAAAATTAAAAACAATGTCCCCAAATATTGGAACAATAATAAAAATGCAGTAACACGAAACAATTATAAAAGTAATTCTTGAATTGGCGTTAAAAATTGCTTAATTCCTTTAAATTAAAATAACTTGAAGGAAATTTTGTTACATACAAAATTGATGTACCGGGTACATACATTGGGGCATATGGGAACAAGGTTATTTTCATTTTCTTCGTCTTCTTGTACACCTTGGGACTCTAAGTTTCAATAAAGCATAGATTAAAAAAATAAAAAAAATAAAAAATTATCACAATGTCACACTGGTCAAATCGGGGCCCCGAGTAGTCTGAGGTGCTCGCCTTTACAGATCACTGGCATCTCACCTCTGTCCGCGTAGGTTCGAGTCTCGGGCTCGGCCAACATGGGTATGTGAGAAAGCTTGCCAGTAGCTCCCGTGGGTCAGTGGTTCTTCTCGGGGGTTTTCCGGGTTCTTCCTCCACCAAATATACTGGCCGCCATGTATAGCCATGTATGTATATGTATGTGCTGAAAAAATTGTGTTAAACTCATACAACAACAACACTGGTCAATCATAACGCACATGTAACGATGCCAACGCACCGGCAACGAAATTTCTGCGCACTGGCAACAATAAAAATGGCAAAAGCAGGAACCACAAGAGGGTTCGGGGATAGATTTCCTTGTTTTATTCCTATAAATGCAATAATCCTGCTACTCGTAATATACACACAGACTGACTAAATGTTTCACTGTTTGACCCTTACTTTCCGTAATAATGAATTCCTTAGGGTTTGGCTGTAAAACTGATCATAGTTTGACAACTACGCAGTTAAATTTGTCGTTTCAAGAAAGGTTTATGATTTTCGAATATTATTTCGAGATCTGTGGCCAGTTTCAATACGTGCCACGAAAGAGCACTTGATTCAACACAATTCTATGAGTTTCGTAGATAGATAGCGTGTATTTATTGTTTTATGAATGTGATTTCAGTACAACACAGATCCAATTGTGCTGCCGTTATACATGAAATATCACTAGCTACTTTGTCATTTATTTGTCACTTTGAAGTAAAGTAATCGTACGAATGAATTATACTGTTAAGCCCGCCGCTCAGAATTAGCTAATCAATATCTTTAAATGTGCGACCGATGCGAGAGGAGTAAGACGAAGGTGGTGCGAGAATGATGAACGGCATTTCAAACCCACAAGGTAGGCTCCAATCTACAGGCATATACCTTTTTCATCTAGTAGGTATTATAAATAGCATACGACCTACAAAGGGTGTACTCGGAAATATGGTATCATACTGTAGAAATTCGATGTTACGAATCGAGTAAGAGCACCCACCGCCTAGCTCTCATGCACCAGCGCTCTAATCCGCTCACTCACGCGCTCATTCCCCCAAAATCTTTCCCATTTGATCCCAAAAGACTAATTTTACTGACGGAGGAACTCGGTTCTTTCTGACCAAAGTTGTTCCGTCTACGTGATTAAATGTAGGGTTTCCAGTGGGCAACAAAGTATACGACTTCATCCATAAAATTATAAAATAAAAATTAAAATTAAAAATTAACGAAGAAGCATTCATTGCTCCATACCATGTCCAACCTATCCAACTCAGGACCCTCAGTAATCAACTATTGCATTTGGATAGTTGGGTCAGATAGCTGTGCTTGCCCAGTCTTAGTTTCATATTTGACTTAATATTATAGGGACTATTTCAAAATTTGTGAGTATATTATACTATATGTGGCTAAACTAAACATTCTCAAATGACGCCCTGTAGTTTGTGTTTCATTCGCGGATCTCAACGATGTAACTTATAACTTATACGATGTAACTTATAATTTGTTGACCAATGCGATCTTCGATTGGGGCTATTTCTAGGATCCAGAAACTTGTAGAGAATAGATTGATATGTCGTTGATGTTTCTGGTGAATCACAATAAGAGTAAATTCACGCTAAAACTCGCAAACGATGCTTTCTTTTTTTTATTTTCTTCTCTTTTTTTTTTTTTTTAGGGCCTGAATGAAATAATGTGTAATATTCAATAATTAGTTGTACTGAAAGTTCTTCGGTGGATATTTTCTCTAGAATCATCGGGTTTTAGATGAAAGAAAAAGAAAGAAAGAAAAAAAGAAAAAAAAAACAGAATTTGTGGTTTGTATTTCTTTGTTCGATGGGGCACCTTTTCTACTGACATTTACGATATAGCAGTACGTATAGTAGCAAATCCACCTCTCCCTCCAAGTACAGATTATCTGTTTCCAGAGAAGAAGCCCCATGTCAATCAAAGTTTTTTGTCGATCCGTTTTATTAAAGTTGTATATTGGGCCCCCTCTCCTCACTATTTTATATTGAGAATAAGTAGTGCGCGTTGTGAATTTCGAGAGTAGCGATTTCTTTTTTCAGGATTACTTCACTTAGAACGGTTTGTGCTATAGAGTCACAGAAATAAAAGGAAGGGAAGACAAACCGTCCAGACCCACACTCAACACCACCCCAAGTAAACATCGCAGTACCGTAATTTATTTTGTATCTTGTCTAAATCTGGGCAAAATGTAAGAACCGGGTCGTTAACCGGTCCAAAAAAAAAAAAAAAAAAATCGTTAACAGGTTGAAGTGGTGAGAAATCATTTAAATATTAAAATTGAATACTGTAATGGAGATTACCAAGAGAAAGTAACTACTAATATGTGCCAAACTGATTTAATTCCAGATAAAAAAATTAAAAACTATATTAGATTTTCTTGCTGATAAAAAAAACACATTTCGGATTTTTGCGGAAAATGAAACATCATTCAGAGTAGATTTCTTATCTTTCTTCAAACAAAGAATGGTGAACACAAGGCAAAAGTGTAGAAAAAAGAATTAAGACCAAACAGTTGGACAATACTGTAACTGTCATATTTTAAAGAATACATATATTCTAAATAAAAATACTGAATGCTTGAAAACTTTCTGTCAAGAATTTTATATGAATCTACGTCTTCTTTTCAAAAGCTTTCATATATCTGTAATTATTTTCTTTTTTAAAAGAAAAGAAAAAGTGGCTTTACAAAAAGTCACGTATACACGTAGACAGCATCCTATCTGGTTAATTCTGACCTTGTGTAATCAGCTATACTCCATTGTAAAGTGCAAATGTACTATGTATAGTATGGGATCACTGCAAAATGTATATAACTGTAGACTGTACTCTAGCATGTGGGTTTGGGCATGCGCGTGAAATGCAGTTCTTCACAATGGCGATACCATTTTCTTATTCCTCTCATATCGGATACAACTTTAAAGATAATTTGAACCTAATGATCACTAAAAATTACACGGAGAACATTACAGTATAGTTTATTTGCACGATACCTTTACTTCAAAAATGACAAGTAAATTGCAAAGTAACGAGCGAGATTTAATACATAACGGCAGCACCGTTGGATCTGCTTTGCAACAAAATCGTTGTACGATGCATTGTAATGAAAAGACAGCCCTAAGACAGTATATACAAGTAGTATAAGAATTGAGAATAGAGGACCAATAATATTTTGTTAAATTCAAATCTTGTATTCCAACACAAGAACATTTCTTACACACTGAAATGCAGAACCAACCAACCAGATTAAACCTGACAGTCACTTTTATAAAATTTTGTTAATTTCGTATATCTATACGAAAACACGTCTGGACCACTAACATATTTTGGAAAACAAAGCTATTCCCATGTATACATCGATACTGTCTTTCACATTGATATTCAGAAGTACTCATATATTTTGTGTTTTACTACCTCATTAATGGATAAGATGTTCCATGAGAACACCTCTACTTCGGAGACGATAATGAAAACAAAAATCCAAATTAAATATTTAATAGAACAATGTTCAAATAATTATATATAATTATCTGTTAGAATTTTTCGGGTATATAAAATGCCTATAGGTTTGGCATATAGCTTAGACAGCCGGCGAGGAATTATATGATTGCCACTTATGAATGCCAGATTTATTGCTTATGTCTGCAACAAAGAATTATTCACTAAATATTTTACCCTGGTCCAAACAATAGCCTCTAGTCTGAACCATTAGAAAGACTGTACAATTGATATAGATTCATAGTTGCAGATAGTATAATTTTGCATTACTTAGTAATGTTTCTATTTACTGTTAAAAAATATACTAAAAAAAAAAAATCAAAAAAAATCTTTAAATCTTACTAAAATAAATGTTACAGTTGTAACGTTTATTTAAAACAATTACGTAATATCTCTAAGGTGAATGTGTGGAGGAATCCTTGTAGCAAGTATATTGCAGTAATGTCCAGCCAAACTTCGGAAAAATAGTTTTTCTTTTATTTTTAAAAAACTAAACATCAAAAGAGAAAATTGAAAAAGGAAAAAACAAAAATAAAGTATTTTATTGCATCTCCTTTGTTTAAAAAAAATAAAAGGCTTGCATGCTATAAAAGATATTTGTCAAAAATTACGTATATAAATGAACCACGTACCATTGACAAATTAACGGTTACAAGAACAGTATTTAAATAAATTAGCACCTTTTATAATTGAGAATCACCTCACTTGCAGACCGGCCACTAAAAAAAGGCAGACCAAATATACTCCGCGATCGAAATAACCTCCCGCGATTAGGAAAGGGTTTAAAATAAGGTACCCCTCCCTCACCCCCACTCCCGCGAAACAGTCACTATTTGCACGGAATAAGTTCATTAGGAAGTCACGTGTAAAAATTAGGAAGTCAGATATTAAAATAAAAAAGGCACGCAAAGAAAAAAACGGTGTGACCCACTCAATATTTTTGCGCAATACGCACTATCACCTAGGGTAGATAAATATCTGGTATAGAAGATATTGCCTCTACCCTGGGGGTGGTAAGTGTTACAATTTCGATATAACAATCCCCAGGAGAAGAAAGCTATAACCAGTAAGGTGGGGATGTATTATAAAAGACAAAGGTTATATTTTTTAATACACATGCAAGATCGTAAAATATAGTTTGAAATAATTCTACTTAAATAAAAACAAAATAGTGAAATATATTTAAATATTTATACTTCACAAAATGAAAACGAATACTTCTATAGTCGATGATTTAGTACCAAGACAAGTTAGAAAATAAAAATACAATTCCCTTCAATACGTTTATCTTCTAGTGCAGAAATGAGCGGTAAGAAAAAGCAAAATTTAAATAGAATCATAACGAAGAAACAGAGGTTTATTTAAGAGAAATTTAAATCAGAACATATTTTCCCGCTGTAATAATCAAGACTTGTATAAATTGTTTCAATGACATTGCACCGTATTTGAAGAAGATCATCAGTAGAAAAATTGGACAGTTTGGTTCTGTGAATGCTCAGTTAGTCTTAACGATCGAACTGAGAAAACGACCGACCTAGGTGGCAGAGCGAGGTGAGTATATAAATTTTTTAAAACTTCAATATAATATTTGTGTGTGTGTGTGTGTGTGTGTATATATATATATATATATATATATATATATATATATATATATATATATATATATATATATATATCTATCTATCTATATATATATATATAAATATAAGAGGTTAAATTGATAACGTCATTGAACGTTTTTTCACATTTTACATGTCAAATATATACAGAAAAGAAGCGAACGTTCTAAATGGATGTTCAACAGGATTGAATATTTAGCAATGCACAATGATAGATATCAACTGCTCAGTGGGAGCTCATACAAATATTTGCTTGAATGGATTAATGTATCAATGTAAAAAGAAAACAAACATGAAAACTGTTTCTTTTATTTCAAAGAGAGTATATTAAATACACCAATTACTTGTGAAGAATGGCCATCAAAATACAATTTAGATAGATAGAGTCATAAGAGAGGTCAGGTGAAAATAAGAGGAAATTTGAGAATGAATTTAGTATATCCTTTATATTCTATGTGTATGAAATACTTGAAAAGAGAGAGAGAGAGAGAGAGAGAGAGAGAGAGAGAGAGGGGGGGGTAAAGAGAGAACTAAATAAATCCTCTTCGAATAACTAATAACGCAAAACATGTCGAGATTTTAATTATTTCTTAATGTTGCGGTCTTATTGACTACAAAAACGGAATATATAATTATGTTGGAAGAAAGTAATTTTCAAAATTGGTGTCATCAGAGATTAATAAACATCATGGACAGAAATATAAATCTAAAAACGCCAGAATGTTTTAAATCAAGCAGAAATATAATCAGAACATAATGGACTACATTACAATGTAGATAACTTGTAATGTAGTCTATTATGTTCTGATTATATTTTTGCTAGATATAAAACATCTGATTCAGTTGTAAAATGTAAGAACAATAAGCAAAAGTTAAAAACTCGGTATGTTATTTATGGTGATTTTGAATTTATAATTGTGCCTTAGCGTTGGCTAAGATTGCAAGTGTAAAAACCCAAACTGACACACAAGTGAATAATTATATGAAGGAACACGAATCATCTGGCAGACGTGTAATCGTGTCGGATTTAGGGTTTGACTTAGTTCTAAGGGAGTGTTTAGCAGAAGTCTACCATTCCAAGGGAATATCTAGCAGAAGTCGATTCAGAACTCAATGTAACGTACTCCAGACGTGTGCCTTAGGTACAAAGTGCTCGGCACCATTCCTGAAAATAACAATAGCCAAACACATTCCATCGCGGTTCTGTTTTTACCTCAGATCAATACGTAAGAGATATAAACCAATAGTTTACAGAGGCACTGATTATATTAAGGTGTTTAATGAAGCGTTGACTAAGATTGCAACATGGGTAATGAAGAATTAAGACTGAAAAATGCAAATCCGATGGTATTCACAGAGGAAGATAAAAACAGTTTAATTCAACCAACATATATTATATCTGTGAGAGAAAAATTATTATAGGCAATGTTCTAGATCACGATCATTTAGGGGAAAATATAGAAGTTCTGCTCATCAAGAATGCAACTTAAGTTACAAATATCCAAAATACATCCCACTATTCATTCACAACTTGTCAGGCTATGACGGTCATTTGTTCATCAAGAGATTGTTTAAAAATTATTCAGATGAAGAAAAAAAATTAATACTAACGACGAAAAATAACAATGATTTCATAGTTGATAATTTCACTAAAGAAGAAGAAGAAATAGAAGCTAAAAGGAAACTTATATTTCAATTTAGGTTTAGATTCATGGGCAGTTTATTGAACACTTAGCTAAAAGTGATGAAAAGTCCACAGAAAAACCTACAAAGTTTACAAATATGATACTTAAATACATGTATTTGAGAAAAGATATTTACCTATACGAATAAACAGATATATTTAAAAGGTTTAATGAAACAGCTAAACCACCGATAAACATGCTTCACTCACCACTTAATGATTCAAAAATGTCAAATGACGATTAACAACATGTACAGGATGTGATGGAATATTTCACCCTTAAAACATTTGGAGATCTACATGACTAATGCGTAAGGAAAAACACGCCGATGCTATGTGATATTTTTGAGGAATTTAGGAATGTCTGTATGAAAAATTACAAACCAGACCCTGGTCACAATTATAGTGTACCATGGTCTATATCATGATGCGAGTTTAATGACACGTGAGTACTCTACAGTGAAATGAAAGTTCGAGACACATCAAAAGTTTCTTTCTTTTGTTTTGTTTTATCTTATCAACAATCTCTCTTTGTACATCATCGGTTAAGGGAACATTTTCAGCAAAGACAGTTTCCATTGCATTTTTGTCCATGCTGCCGTAGACCACAAAAACCCTAACATTCTATCTGAAATATTTGATTACACAGTTGTTCTCTTGTAGGATCACCCATACATATATTTCAAAATGTCGACCACTAAAACCTAGTTTGGCTAGTTGTTTTCTTTTTTCTACATAGTCAAGATTGCCACAATTATCAATCATAAACACAGATAAATTTAACAACTAAGCTATATAGCAAATCTATGTGACTAAAGAAAGTCTCCAAAATATGGTTTATTTCCAGGATATTTAATTGACACAATAGTAGAGAACCCACTAAGTAAATTTTTCAAGAGCAACACCAGCTTTTACACTGATAATCATTCCATGTGGCTTGATTTGACAAGAACACATGATAATAGACTGCATGGTAATGTACGTTCAACAAAGTATTAGTTTGCAAATAAACATAAAAGAAAATGTAGATGTTCGCAAAATATAAATTTATTTTCCGTATGAAGCTTAGGTAAACATTCAATATAATAATATAATAATCTAAAATCAATTATGTATTATGGATGTTTACTTTGCAAATTTGTTTCGCAATGAATAAAAAGTTTAAGCACAATGCATTTGAAGGACCCTCACAACATGATAATCTGTTGAGTGGTTAATTCAGTTCAATTTAATATTTTATTCTCATAAGCATGTACATTCTCATCGAATACAAACTACCCATATTGCATGGTTATCAAAAGCAATACGCACAACTTTGAGCAGAAGAAAGATAAAAATAATGAGCTGTTAAGGAGAGGATGGACAAATATAAACAATCATTATAACAAATTGCTATAAAAATAATAATCTATTTCTTACTTTATATGCTTCATAAACAAAATTAGCTAGTGATCATATTGTTTTGTTATTAGTTAAAATTAACAGTTGAATGTACTTATGCATGGATGGTTTATTCTAGAAGTACTCGTTAATTAAGTGTAATTACGCGTACTTTAGTATATACTGGGCACACTAAAATAAAATGATATTCATCTTCAATATCACGGTCGTCACATAGTATACAATATTTTTCTCTTCTATCGATTCTAATGTTTCCAGATCTCCCAATTTCAGTTCTCAAATTATGAGAAGACATTCGGAATTTTGTCAAAGCTGATTTATGTTTATGGTTACAGAAGAATTTGAAATAATTTTCGAGGTTGAAGTCAGTTTTTATATGTTTATATAGTGACAGTTTATCAGAATTGTATACTTTATTATTCCAGTCTGATAGGAAAGCATCTGTAACTCTTTATTCAAAAATTGGAATAAACTTGGAAAAAGTTACAGAATCTGGAAGCATCCAAACTACACCAAACTCAAATCTGTTTAAGATATCTTTCAGTAGTGTGATCCAATTAATACTATTATTTGATGCACTTTCAATAAATAACTAGCTATATACAGTACTTAGTATAATATCTACAGAATTTTTAATTTTAAACTAATACTTGACTAACTTAACTAACCTTAAGTATGTAAGTGGGATTCTTAGAAGTTGACCATATACACTGACGTCGGAAGTAGATATTTTTATTTTACATTTAACAAATATTTTTAAAAATCTCGTTGTACACGTTCAACCACGTCAACCCGGTGCATAATTCAAAACTGGGACAACATATATTATAAAAAAGTTTCAAACATTCATTATAATTCAAGTAACATTTTTGTTCCCTTCAAATTACAAATAAGTATATCAATTCTATAAAGACTATGTGTTTCACTGAATGTAATAGAGACTGAATACAAACACTATTTTGACTACATCTTCATTCTCTGTCCAGCTTTTCTGTACAACAAGACTGACGACAGAAAGTAGTTATTGAAAGACGAAAAAGTGATTGTTATACATTCTGAGGATAAACTATATAAGTGGCTGTATGTACTGGTTGATGTATGCCAAGGAACCAATAATGGATCACGTTCTCTAACTTTTTGCACATTATCAAAACACTGTTTAAATTCATTCTGTGGGAATCAAGTGTGAGATTCAATAATGTTGAAATGGCTATTGTGTTGATAATTATCTCCCTAATGATGTAGTCGTAAAAGAAAGTTGATTCCGAAGTAATCATATCGTACTCTAGTTGAATGTTTTCAAGTTCGTAGCATTAGTTACCACCTTTTTATCTCTTTAGAGTCTTTTGGAAGTGTTAAATCTGAAATCATAAGGAAGATCAGAAGGATAGAGTGGACAATGATATGTTAATATCTCAAAGTCAAGTGCTGTTTTAAACTTCTTTCTATAAAAAATGCATAGATTAAGTACTAGTATTTTGTACATGACCTCTCACTGTTCGTGACTTTTTCAGTTTATTACACATGGTGCGTTGCTCAATCTTATATGCTCATACCGATACAGGTAAACATACATCTTTGTGTTGTCACGAAGATGTTGTAGTTATACAATATAGCTATACCAAATAGCGATGTTGTAGTTATAAAATATAGCTATACCAAATAGCGATGTTGTAGTCATACAGCTTCTGTACAATATGATGATGTCTTTAACATGGATTCTACCCAAACTGTTTACTACGGTTTTGTTAACATTTTACCTTCAAATCAAACAATACAAAGAAACTACCCTGAACAATCAACATATTTGCACTGAGGTTTGGTATACAAACTTGTAAAGTTTGCTTAGGTTTAATGCTGCTAGGGATGTATGTGATACATTGATGTGCTCGAGTGAGGTATTTATTTCCTTGTGATATATTTTTCTGCTTGCTAGTGTTGTGTATTTACCGCATATGCCATTTATTGTGCTAAAAAATAACAACAACTATTACCTTCAAAAACTTGAATGCAATATACAATATACATCTTAACACCCATAACAAGTGCCGTGAATATGAACGTGATCAGAAAGTTAGTGGAAATCAATAAGTTTAGATTGTCTTGGTTTTCAAGTTTTATTTTCTGGATAGCAGAAGCGTATAGAGCAAAAGCTTCATCCAGATTGTTTAAAGTCTGTGTCGCCAAACCTTGCCTTCTAATCTTTCATTAAATTAATCCCGTATCTTTGATATTTTTTGATTGAACTCTGTTGTTTATCGCTGTAATTTTTCCACTGTTTTATTGTGTGAAATTTCCTCGTCATCAGCTCCCTTAGGATCAAATAGATTGAACAGATAGCTGCTTCCTGTAAATTCTCGTGTAACTTTGAGCGAAATCCTTCCACATTTTAGTCTTAGGTTTCTTTTAAATCTTTCCGCTTCAGATGCTTTTTTGTCTGAGTAGGTTGAAAAGTATTTAATACATGTATTTTTCTTTTTCAACAAATCCATAACTTTTTTGTTGTAGGATTGTTTTTTTTCATTAAACTGCATCTTTTTGGCTTTCTCTCTTCTTGAAGATTTCTCCAATGACATCGTGTATGTCATCTCCCTTTTTGGATTATACATTTAAGCACAAGCGTATTTTAAGAAGACGTCTCTCATGATCAAAATGTATTTGTACCCATCGTTGTATGTCAACTACGTTTGTCGGCTATTGTTTGTGTAAGCAACTGGAATTTCAAGATCGTAGTAAATTTATTTAGCTCCAATAGTTCAGTGGTTAGAGCGTCGGCCTCGTATGGAAGAGGTCCCGGGTTCGAATCCCAGCCAAGCCATTGTAAAAAAAAAAAGCAAAATGGCATCAAGAGCTACCTCGTTTGACGCTCAACACTAAGAACTTCCTTGGGCTGGACAGGCAGTGGGCAAGATAAAAAAAAAACTTGCAAGGGAAGGTTTAAGACACTCCCGCCTCCACAGAGAAATAGGGTGGCGGTAACATGACATCACTGGACGGAAGTCTTCCGCCAGGGCAGAAGGGTTCCAAAGATGAACTTAACGGTCTGTGGTCCATACTGTAATAAGCAGACCAATGATAGAGGACTCAAGCTTCTGGACTTCGAAACATACAATAACCTAGTGCTAACGAACACGCTAAAGAACACCCTTGGCCCCCACAAACTATCCAGAAGATGGACTTTGCACAGCCCAGACGGAAAACATCTCAACCAAATTGACTACATCTTGGTGAGAAAGCGCTTCGAGACCAGGGCGAACCATACAGTAACATGGATATCGGCTGTGGTCTACAGCCTGGAGAGGGATGGGCGCCGCTAGGTTGAAACGGCCCATGATACGCCAATGATGACGAAATGACAATAAATACATTTCAGATACCGGATCGGTCGCAGCTCGGGTTACCAATGACCGCGCCATCCGCTGGACACCAGGACGAAGGTGAAAAGTATGCTACTGGTGCAACTACCATCAAAGTACGGGCAAGAGATAACATCACCATTGGAACATGGAATGTCAGGACATTAAGACCAGCAGGGAAACTCGAGGAGCTAACCCATGAGATGGGAAGATACCTATGGCACATCCTTTTTACTCTGCGAGATGCGCTGGAAAAATTTCGGAGAGAGATCAACAGATGACGGACACAGGATCTACTTCAGTGGGCATGAGAACAAGCATGAACATGGAGTCGGGTTTATGGTACACAAGGACATTGTGAGTGCAGTCATAGGTTGTCGACCAGTGTCTAACAGGATGATTACAATCCGCGTGAGGGCATACCCCTTTAACATCACTATCATAGAGGTCTATGCCCCACCATCTGACCATGATGACGAGGGACTGGATGAGTTCTACGACCAGCTTCAAACTCTCATAGACCAGACACCCAAGAAGGATATTCTGGTTATTCAAGGAGATTGGAATGCTAAGGTAGGAGAAGACGAATAAGCAGACTGGCGAGAAGTCTGTGGTCCATACTGTAATAAGCAGACCAATGAGAGAGGACTCAAGCTCCTGGACTTCGCCACATATAATAACCTAGTGCTAACGGTGTTCGTTAAAACTATCCAGAAGATGGACTTGGCACAGCCCAGACGGAAAACATCACAACCAGATTGACTACATCTTGGTGAGAAAGCGCATCCGGTCTAGCGTAAACATTGCCAGAACACGCAGCTTCCCAGGAGCTGATATAGGAAGCGACCATGACTTGCTGATGATGACTATCAAACTTTGTCTGAGGAAGACCAATAAACCAAGACAAGTTAGGATCAGGACCTTGAAAAACTTAAAGATCCAAGCGTGGCACAAGCATTTGAAGCATCAATAGGCGGCAAATATGCACCACTCACAATTCCGGGACATGAAGAAATAAACCGAGACTCCTTGATCATCACTTTCAACAAGGCAGTAATAGACACAGCCGGCGAGATCCTTGACATCGTAGAATAAAGAAGCCTTGGGTCACAGCAGATATCCTCGACCTCTGCGATATGAGGAGAAAACTGAGGAGTAAGCGAGGAGACCATGTAGGAGCAAAATAATACAATGAGATTAACAACAGGATTAAGAAGAGCATACAGAAAGCAAAAGAAAGCTGGTTAGAGGACCAATGCAAGGAAGTTGAGAAAAGCTTGAAGCAGAATGACAGTAAAAGGGCATACCACTTGGTGAAAGACCTGAAAACAGAGAAACAGGGGAGATCTAATACGATTCAGGACAAGGCTGGTAAGAGTCTGCCAGAAAACCAAGACATTCTTAACAGATGAACGGAATACTGTTCGGAGCTTTACAGCCAGGAGACTTCTGGAGACCAAGCTGTACTAAACATACCACTGACCACAACAGAGGTTGACCACTCGATCATCAGGGACGAAGTAGAGGCTGCAGTAAAGGCACTAAAGAAGATGAAGTCAGCTGGGGTAGACAATATACCAGCAGAACTTGTTCAAGCAAGAGGAACTTCCATGATAGATGTCCTCACAACAATCTGCAACCAAATCTGGCAAACAGGAGAATGGCCCACCACATGGACCAGTCTCTGATCGTGACTCTTCCTAAAAAAGGGAATCTACAAGTGTGCCAGAACTACCGAACAATCAGTCTCATCAGTCACCCAAGCAAGGTTATGCTTAAGATCATCCGCAACAGACTGAAACCCAAAGCAGAGCACATCATTGCTGAAGAACAGTCAGGTTTCAGAGCAGGACGTAGCACTACAGAACAGATCTTCAATCTTAGAATCCTCTGTGAAAAATATCTCCAGCATCAACAGAACCTCTATAATGTCTTCATTGACTTAAAGAAGGCTTTCGACAAGGTATGGCATGCAGCCTTGTGGGCCACCATGCGGATATACAACATAAACTCAAAACTAATCCGCACTATAGAAACCCTGTATGACAAGGCGACTAGTACAGTTCTCGTCAATGGCAACATAGGCGACTTGTTCAGAACCACAGTCGGAGTCAGACAGGGGTGCCTTCTCTCACCCACTCTCTTCAACATCTACCTGGAAAGGATCATGTCCGACGCCTTGGAAGACCATGAGGGTAGTGTCAGTGTTGGAGGCAGAACAATCACCAACGTGCGCTTCGCTGATGATATCGATGGCTTAGCAGGAGATGAAGAAGAAATGGAAACCTTAGTGAACCGTCTCAATCAAGCATCACTAAGATATGGGATGGAGATCAACGCTGAAGCTAATGACAAACAACCCCTGTGGCATCCAAAAGGAAGTAAGAGTGAATGAACAGAAGCTGGGCACAGTAACAAGCTTCAAGTACCAAGGTGCTGTCGCCTTTGATAAAGGTTCAAAACCTGAGGTTCTTTCCAGGATTGCGCAGACAACAGATGCGCTGGCAAGGCTGAAGCCTATTTAGAAAGACAGCAACATCACGCTTAGCTCCAAGATCAAGCTTATGCGCTCCCTCGTCATGTCCATATTCCTATATGCATGTGAGACATGGACCCTAACAGCAGAAATAGAGAGAAGAATCCATGTCTTAGAGATGAGATGTTATCGAAGGATCCTGAAAATCTCATACTTAGACCACGTCTCTAATGCGGAGGTGCGCACTAAAATCCAAGGTGCAATTGGACCTTATGAAGATCTGCTCACCACTGTAAAGAAAGGCAAACTAAGATGGTATGGTCACGTCTCACGCTCAACTGGCCTGTCAAAGACAATCCTACAGGGCACAGTGAGAGGAAAGATAAAACGAGGCAGACAGAAGAAGAGATGGGAAGACAATATGAAAGAGTGGACAGGCATGGACTTTGCAAAGTCCCAAAGGGCAGTGGAGAACAGGGCAAGATGGAGAGAGATTGTTGCAAAGTCATCAGTGGCGCCCCTACGACCAGCAAAGGTTACGGTAGAAATGAAAAAATGAAAAATGAAAAGTAAATTTATTGAATATTGTTCTTTGTCTTGCTATGCAGTCATTTAAAACGGCATGAAAAAAAATATATATAAAAAATAAAAAAATAAAATAAAGAATTAAAAATTAAAAAAAAACACCAACATCCTGAGAATATTTTATGCTTGATAATTTGTCCTTAGGTGTTATCAATAAGCCAACAGAAGATCTAAATACGTCATTTACTTTTTATTTGCAACAATTGACAAATTTACCTCAAACCTTTATAACAAATGAATGATTTCAGGTTTATGTCAAATTTTGTTACTCCAATTGGTGATTGTAAAACAGCTACTTCAAATACTTAGTCACCGTGTGCTGTTTTAACTATATATTTGTTCTACATAAATGCTTTTGTTGAATCCTTCTAGATTGACCTTGTAAAGATCTTCGAATTGTACTGTAAATTTATAAATCTGTGTATTTACTAGCACCAAATACGTTGTTTATTCCTTCCTCAGACTGTACTTTTTAAAAAAAATTTGCATTACAGATTGATGATGCTTATCTCAACGAATTCATTATTAAATGTAATATGTAAATAAGAATGTTTTCTAAAGAATTGCATGCTCTTTTTTGTTGATGCTCGAAATCAATAAATCAACATTTGCATTCTATTTAATGTTATTTTGTAACACAGCTAGCGTTGACCAACCTTTAATCCCATGCAACCTTTGAAACAATACACGTCATCTTTTGCACCCGTGTCTTGCCAATTTTTCAATCAAATCTTTCCTTCCGATAAACACGATCTCTCGACGATCCGGTGCATAATATAGATGTCCCTTTATCCGATCTGTCTGGCGAACATCCATTTAGTTTCTTATGTGCGGAATAACAGGAACGTATTTGTTTCTTTTTAGAGGATGAATATATTTTAATTTTTATGATATTTTTTAAAGAAGCGCGAAGATATTGTGATATAATTCGTAAGTCTGTGCGGTCATACGTGTGTGGTGTCGTTGAAGTTCCTTATATACCACTAAATACAGACAAATAAAACTTTGGCCAAAGATAGTCCTATGGGTGTAGATTGTGTCAACACTTCTGGAAGTTTTTTCACGCCCATGGAGCTGGGATGGGGTCGGGGTGGAGTTGAGTGTTAAAGTTTGTTTCTGAATTGTATGAATTATATATCTGAAAACTGGCATACATGATCAATAACCCAAATATCAACACATCTCAGACTTGGACCCCTGACTGATGCCCCACGGTCTTTCCTTACCCCCTAGACGTTAGCAGCTGGGTCATAATATAAAAAAGGTTACTGATAAGAAACCCGGGTCATAATATAAAAAAAGGTTTCTGATAAGAAAATGTTGCTTTCCATTATTTTGCACACACACACACACACACACACACACACACACACAGACACACACGCACACACACACACACACACACGCCGATTATTCCATGTGTTATATGCCGATTATTCCATTTGTAAAAAAGAGAGAAAGAAAAGAGAAAAAGTATCGAATAAAATGATTTACTGTGTGCATGTCTCACCTGGGTATATAGCAAAACATCGTCATATGTGGAAGTGAAGTAAGAGACAAAAGAGAAATCAATAAATAAAAATAAAAATAAAAATGACTGAAGAAAGTTGTTTGAAATGGTAGAAAAGTGGAAATGGTTAATTAAATAAAACAGAGTAACGGTCGACAAGTTCCCTGCCACAACATTGTATGTCGTCATATTTTAAAGACCTTTATGAAAGTCAGCCAACTGAAAATATCTTAAAACCCCTCTATAATTCGTGTGTACGACTGTCGCATATACGTCCTATTTCAATTTGCAGATTTGTACCGAATACAATGTTGCAAGCCTGTAAATGTGTGGGATTCTATGCCAACCGATCAACAGACAAGAAGATAAATATTTAATCTATAGAAGATGTGTACGTTGCTTTATTAAATACATTTTCCGTCCTAAATTAACAATCATAGTCGAAAGAATTGAAACTATAGTATGATTTTCCAGTCTCGGCCTCGCTCACACTCGGCCTCACCTGAAAAATCACACTTGTGTTTCCGAGAACGGCCTTTCTACATGGGCTACATCCGCATTGCAGTTTCTAGCACGAATAGATGCCAGAAGATATTGAGCGCACATCGATTTGTAATTGAGTACTTTCATGGAATCATACCAAGAGATCTTGTCATTGATCACCTCAACGGAAATAAAACTGATAACACGATCGCAAACTTAGAAGCGCGGCATTCCATGACAAGCCATGACTTGAATAGTACCAAACAGAATCCAACTTGTAATAGGACATGGAGATATTTTCGAAAGTTCTCAAATAAATCAGTAAGCAACAATACATCTGTTTTTAAATACAAGTCGTGGTACTCACCCATATATTTAATGTCAAAAGCAGACCAGACATTGCAGGTGTGGTCATAGTCACCATCAGAAACATCAGCATCGTTAAGTTAACTGTAAAATGATTCTTTCTGTGGAAGACTTGTTTCTTGAAATTTATCCCACGACGACATGTAGTCGTACGGGTAAATTCCTTTGCGCGCCACAAAATTAAGTTTGTCACCAGGAAATTCTTCTGCTGTATATATGAACGCTTTTGTATTTTTGACAAGTTCATCCAATGAAGCATTTAGAAATTGAAGACTGTCATTAAAGCGCAGTTGGCCAAGCGAAAATGACATATAGCGCTTCATGTTATTGGGTATGACAGTTATTTTTTGAGAACACTTTCCAAAATGCTTTACGATGATATACGAATCATAATCGAGAATAGTATACAACGCCACTGGAAAAAATTCTGGCGTTTTCAAATGAAGATTGCACTTGTCATGAGCAGCGTCGTGATACTTTCCAGTAAAGTGACAATGATCACGTACTCTGTCAGTACCAAGTGGCTGTTCACAGATCCAACACAACTCAGATTTCAAAAAGTTTTCTCTATCTTCTGGAGTATAAATCTTTTTGGCTGAAACAGCGCTGCTCACATTATCTACTTCGCCAAGCAAACCTTTTATGAAATGTTCTCCACAGTCAGCACCGCGATACAATTTGATTGGCTTACTTAGAGCAACATTAATGCGGACCAGCTTGTATGAGTAGCCGCAAGGAACATGATCTAGGTACTTTCTGGTAAAAGAAGAAATTGGATCATTGTTTGCGCCGTCAATTGGAACAGTGAGTGCTTCAAAATCGGCATAAATAACAAACGGAACTTCTGTCATGTGGCAGAAAGTTTTGAATGTTAAGGTAATATTATTTTTGTCTGGCATGATAGCTCGTACGATATTGACGCAATCTTGGCCATGCTCATCAAGCAAGTCCTCACGCGTAAAATCATGAAGACATTTTCTGCAGTAAAATAGTTTGTGCTGGTTATTGTTGTACTGTCCATTCATCAGTCTCAAAATTTGTTTCATCCAACTGTATTAGCCATAGTTGGTATCTTTATGAATGTAAAGCAAATCAACTTCTCTTTCGCAAGTAACTGAAGAAATATGTAGTTGATAAATTTTGCGGCATCCACGCCAAAGACATTGACGGAAATATTGTTTAATTTTTCAAATGTTGACATATCATTGATTTGAACAGGAAATTTGATTCCAGTAAAATTTAATGTATTCTGATATGTGGTGTAGTTGCTTACGCGGTTCGGATTTAAGTTTTTAGGATACAGCGCAGATAACACAGCCCACATTAAACACTTATTGTCCTTATTTTTGACGTTGACGCAACTTTGGCTGTTTTTAATTTTGGCTGGCAGTTCCAAATACAATCTTCCGTGCAATGGATTGTACTTAGAAGTATTAACAATGCATTCTGAAGCACCAATCATAACTCAGCTAGAACCATCTATCTGAAAATTATCAATACTATTTTGAAGAGATTCGAAAATGCTTTTGATGTCAAAATATTGATGGAATTCGTGAACTGGTTTGGACATAAACTGCGATTCAGTTTTATTGTCATCCGTTTCTTTTACAAACACCACGCTAATACGAATAGAAAATTGTTGTCCCTGATGCAATTGGTTGCTTCCAAGTCTGATGTACACGCCTGCATACTTCTTATGCTGTCGTGAAGGCGTCAAAACAAGTTTTACTTAAGTGTAACTCATTTAAATGATATCTTTGGACAATTATGTAAAACCAGTTTCTGCTAAACAATAACTGTCATCTTGCTACTAAAAGAATCAAGTGTAATAAATATGTCGGAGGTAATTACAACATAAATATGATAGTTTGCTTCTACAGCAGGTTGAATAGTCCATTTAACTTCAACATCTGCCATGGAATCTTTTGTGTGTTCCATATGCTTAGAAACGTCAAAGTGATAAATAGTATACAGCTTTGCAAATTCCTCCATTGATACTTGTGCTCCTGTATCAACATCTTGGTATTTTTGCATAGCTTCTTGAAGCATAAAGTATGCTGGCGAAACATTTTTACTAAATGGTGCAAAATTACACTCAAGTTCTCGCTCGGGATATCGTCTGCTATTGACTCTGACAGTAATGTGAGTAAATCCCATGTTGTCAAATATCTGGCTGCCTCTCTCTTGGTCTGCATCTCGTGCAACAAGTTTAAAAGCTATAAAGACATGTCTAGATAGTTCGCTGCCTGGCAATGTAGCTATTCTCCATGTTACAGATAATTGCGCTGCTAAATACGTAACATTTTTATACACGCACATCTGCTCAAAATAAAGTTTCTTACTAAACCTGGACAAAAGATTATCCAATTCGAGCGCATGATAAAAAGAAGGCGTTTTTTTGGCATCCAAAGAGATAGTTTTGTAAATTGTCCGTCATCAACATAAGCTGGACTATGCATGTGCGGAGTAGGAAAAGATCTTTCCAAAACCAGCGTGTGCTTAACGCCTCTAAAAACTGTATCAATGTCGCGGCAAAAACCAAAAATGGAATTTTGTTGCAAGAGCATGCAAACTTCATTGTGGCCGTCAGCGAGAGAGCGCCTTATTGCAAAACCAACATTATAATTAGGATTTTCTGGACCAATAAATGCTGTACGGACATCTAGACGAATTTGAACTGGCACTGCAGCAAGATCTACTGGAGCAGCAGCATGAATATTGTCAGCAAGAACTTCAGCGACTTGTTTGTACTTTTTGCTAATTCCTGCATTGCTCGTATCCTTGCACCAAAACATATTTGTTGCTGAACTTCTGCTGTGGTCGTCACACATCGAAATTATATTCATGATAGTGCTGGCAGCAGGCAGATAGTTGCTAATGTCCTCAACGGTCTGATTATTAAGTTGATATCGCATTGTCTTAAACTGGCTTAAACCATTGTTTGTTAGTACCACGTTTGTGTTAGCGGGATAATTTGCGGACGAAGCAGCATTGGTTTGGAAATAACCTCTGACTTCAAGATGAGCTTTATAAGGCAGCAAATAAACATCTTCATCACGTGTGCCAATAATTCTTGTTCCAGGTTTGTTTATTTGATGCGAATCTTTGTCCAAATAGTCCACATATTCGTATTCGGTCGTTGATTCGTCAAAGGGCGCTTCATCAAAAAGCTTAAATCTGGACAGCATGTTTACACATTCTCGTTACACAAACATTCTCTTCATATCGTGTCATAATATTTGACAGGTCAGGCAGTGATGTGGGTATCACTGATCTTGATGTTCGCATATCGAGTTCATTCTTAATTTCTTCACCGCGCTTGACAATATTTTTTGGCAGTACTAGTCATTAAGCGCTCAGATTCTTTTCTTGGTGCAATTTTCTTGATGATTTTTTGATTGCCTCTAATGCAACAGGCGGCTGTGTCATAATAGGATGCTGTAGCGCTACAGGCAGCTGTATCGTAATAGGTCGCTGTGGCGCAACTGATAGCTATGACGCTGGCGTTTTCTTAATCTTGTCTGTAATTGTTTCTACAACTGCTTATCCTATTGCTGAAGCGGCACTATTTGCGGCATCAAAGGCAAGTGTAGCAACTTTTTTGACGTCCAGGAGCTGGTTTAATGGCCTACGAGAACAGCGTTGATAAAAATCCTCCAATGATCTGTTTGTGCTTAATTCGTCTTGGCTTCATTTAAACAAACCGGTTGCATAGTTTTGGCTATCGCTCGCAGATGCAAATAAATTGTTACTCGCTCATGGTTGACGTTGTTTCCTGATTGGTCAGTGATTGAAATTGCGATTTCCTGTATAATGTAGACATTGTTGATGGGATAATGAATTAGCGGCGAAGGCTTTATTGTAGTCATTGATCCTGTTGATGCGTTTGGACTGAAGCTATAAATGACATGGTCATGGTCTCCTCGCGCGTCAAATGATCCTTCAGCTATGGACCAATTTATGAGTAAGCTGTTTACATCGCTAATATTTACGAGAAAGTCGCAGTCGTAAACACCACTTTCTTGTAGAATTTGCGAACTAAAACCTAGTAAGTTTTTTAAGCTGTTTTCGATTGTAAAGTCAAGTCGGTAGTCGACCTTAAGCGTCAATCGTGTTTTAAGATTAGAATAATTTGGCTCGATTATTATGTTTTCGCTAATATGACCTTTTTCTGTCATCATTCGGTTTATTTTCATCAGCGATGTCAACAATGTTGTAGGCGCCTGGAATTGTACTCAGCAATGTTCCTGCATCATTAGCAAAAGTAAAATAAAAAACTTGGTATTACTAATTGTAATATTATGAGGCGAGTTCTATATTTATGCAGAAATTAAAGCGATCCTGTAGCGAGTATTCTGCGATGCCTCTATGGTTGTGCTGTATCTGACAATAAAATTACTGCTGCTTCCTTGAGCCAACTTGGAATCAAAGAGAAGAGTTAGCGACATATTGTCTATATCAGAGCACTGTTGTATTCTGCATTACTAATTATGCTTTGTTGAAGTAAATGGTCTAGTATTTCTACGATTTTGTTGTCAATTTCCACGTCAACGTTGCCCGTTTGTTTACTGGCAGCCAGTAGCTTCATCCGCGACTAATTCTGCCGCATTTTTAAAGTATTTGATGTTGTCGCCGCGTTTGTTCCCCTTTCCATTTTTTTTTTAGATTTGACTTCCTGGGCGGCTGGAAGTGTTATTTTATTTTTTAAAGGTCGTTGGCCATGGAACTTCTTAAATCCACACCCAATGAAATAAGATCTCTCAGCTCAGAAGATTTAGATCTTCCAATTCTTCTGCTATAGTGCTTGTTAAGCTCAGTCAGTTGATCGCAATAACTAGTCTTCACTGGTCCAATGCTTCCTTTTTCCCAGTTCATTGCGTCTTTTTAATATTTCATCAAGAATTCTGAGTATTGCCAGTCATCAGCTGTTTTTGACCATTTTCCATAAAGCAGTTATTTTTCTTCCTTTTTGATCATCTTGGCTTTTGCTTACTGTGCTTTCATCTGGCTCTAACTGTTCGGCGGTCACTGGTTCGGTGTTTTTTTTGCGAATTCATAAAGTGCTCCTATTGGAGTTTCTTTAACGATTTGCCATTCTGTTGGAAATGCCGCAACATCATCAAAAACATGCTCGAGATGTACTTTGTCCGCTGACGACTCATTTTGTCTGATTAATTCTTTTTGCGGCTCAAGTTGATCTTGCGAAAGTTTCTCTTGTTTTTTGTGTCTTGCATTTAGCCCTAGCAACAATTTTGCTAAAACCGCATCGGTAACTTTTTGGTCCTTAATTTGCTTGTCTTGTGTTTTGTCATATATATATATGGTTTCAGTTATTGCTGTTGTCACTGGTTGAAATAGTTTTGTGCTACATCGCGCTGAAATTCCTGTTCGCCAGTTTTCTCTGCGAGTATGCGCCCACGTAACTGTATCGGCTGCTCTACGTACTTACACATACTTTTTTGTCTTTTGGCGCTTCAACTCGTAAAACGGCATTGTATACAATGTATTTGCATACAATTATAAGATCTGGCCATTGTTGCCATACATTAACCTGGCAAATAAAATTCGTCAAAGTCGCGACGATACATTTCAGTAACGTGTTCTGCATCTCTGTGAAAAGTCATAAAATCATGTTTGAAGCCGCCAGTAGCCTCGTAGTAACATTGCTTAAATTTAGCAGCGTCTTTGCCACTACAATGATCACGCGCAATAGAATCTATGTCGCGGTTGTACAAGTTAGAAAACAATACAAAACAACCTGTGTTGCGTCGAATGTATTTTTGCACATCAGAGTAAGAGTGCGCCAGGTAGATAGAATTGCAGTGCTTGTTTGGTGCCAGAGAAAAGTATTCTTTGATTTTATTCATGTTGTCGCGGTTAATGTTGATGTCATCAAATACAATGACAGAGTTGTTGTCACCATAAAGCTCTTCTACGGGCGTTATTTCTTCTGGCTCTAATATTGTAACGTTTTTCTGTGATCAGCAACAGCCGAACTGCTAACAGCCTCGTCAAAGTCGCTAAGTGTCCTGTATTTATCTTGACCTGGATTTAGGGAGTAAATGACTACCCGGTCATAATTGAGTCCATTGTTAAGCAGCATATTCAAAAGCAAATTGGTTTTGCCTTGACTGGTTGGACCAATGACCATCTGGAAACAAAAACTGATGTCTAGACTTTTTGATGTCTTCTGAGTTAAAGTTGATGATGCGCATTTTTTATAGATAGAGTTATATACAATGAGTCAATATATAGCTTTTGCACAGTTATTGACGGCACTGAATGGAGCAGAAGAACACAAATTTCTGATGCAGAACTCAACAAGCGCTTGCTAAAAACTGGTGATACCATGTCTGGATCGCTAAATATGTCTTAGCAAAAGATTACAAATGTGGCTACACCAACAGATAACTCAGATGCGGCTAATGAACAGTATGCAGAGAAGTATGCAAATGCTAGAGTGTTGTCAACAGATGCCAATAAAAATGTTCCTCGCGGAGGCTTACTGTCTGTAGGACAAAACTTGGCATCGGTAATCCTTGGCAATGAAATGTTACTGTCATCACCATATGTTTTGCCGCTAGCTGGTTGAACTATAACTGGCGATATCGATATGAATTCTAAAAAAATTACAAACTTAGCCACGTCAAAAACTGAAAAAGATGCGGCCACCAAAGAGTATGCCGATACAAAACTTAGCGCAGATGGCGACATTTTGGTTAACGCACCAGGTACAATAAACAGATATCTCGGAATGACTGCGGATCTGCCAGTGGGTAAATCCCTGTGTTTTGTGTTTGGTTCGCAGATAAGGCGGATTTTTGTTCAAAGATCATCTGCGGCATCTTATAGTCCAATCATTATTCAAGCGCCAGAAGGTTTCAGAATTACCAACAATATAAACTGGGTTATGTGAGAAGTTACTGGCACTGGAATCAATGCGACCTTTGCTCAGATAAAAAATGTGGGCGTGCCAACTGATGATGCAGATGCGACAACTAAACTGTATGTGGATTCCAAGCGAATAAAAAATATGATCGGGCATATTCCATCGCTGTCGTCCAATTCTGATAATCGTAACGGATTCGTAGCCTCTGCATCATCGGAATATTGAGCAGGCTTTAAAACGTATCTGAAATTTGCTGATCTCATATCTACTGCGTTAAATAGCGAATGGGCTACAGCAGGCGTTTATAATACTTTTTGGATCACAATAGATTGTCCTGTGGCGGTTGCTCTTTGGCGTTTTCAACTTGGAGGCAGATCAGTTGCAACTGAATACATCAACAATTGGCGTCTAGAAGCGTCCAATGACAGCGCTAAATGGACCACGCTTTACACAAATATGGATACATTAGGGTCAGCCCTGGCTATGTTTGACATTGAAAGCCCTGGCACGGCAGAATATCATCTCCACAGATTGCATTGCGTTTCTGCGATGCCAACCAATCCCGGTCTGACTTATTTTCAGATTTTTACGCTAGATGGTCTTATGTACACAACATATATAAGATGTCAGAATTCGTAAGAATTGCTCGCGAATTTAACACGCTGTTGTTTGAAGAAAAACACGAGGACATGGTTTTTGATGAAGCAAGAGTTGGTAAAAACAAACAACTGTACAAAAAGTTTTTGGCGGATCCAGAAGGCGTAAAAATAGATGATCACATGCTCAATATTTTTTTTCTGAACCCCACAGTTGCGGGACGAGCTGGACAAATATGACAAGCTAACAAGTTCTGCAATGACAAGGAATCTGCCAGCGCTTCTATAAACACTGGAGTGCTCTTTAAAAACATGCTAAACGAGTTGAGTGTTGATACCTTACAATTAGTGTATCTAACCAGAAGAATATAACGCCAAAAACTTAGCGAAAAAGAAATGAAAGACATAGACGAGGACAAAGGATGCATGTACAAACAAGTCTTGCAAAAAAATTGAAAAAACAAGAAAGACTTCACTAACAAGTCGACAAGCGGTATATTTTACAGAGAGCTTGGTTTGGATTATGACGCAGAAACAATTCTGGGAGTGATGGCGTTGCCTGATAAAATAGATGCTGATACTCCACAACAATAACCTGAACCACCAAAGACACTGCAACCTGGTCCAGTAGTTGAAAAGCAGCCAGAGGAACCACAAGCTTATATTTTAAAACACGATAAAAGGACAATAGAAGCGTACAATCATCTTATCAAGTACTACGCAAAACATGACTACGATGCAAATGTGCTTTCCGCAGTGTTTGACGTCTTTGACACCGCTCCTAAAGATTAGACAGACATTCTGGTACCTAGAGATTTCAAAAAAGTAAAAAATATCTGAAGGCATCTTTGTAAGTTCATCAGAGGCCCACGCAGAACGTAAAAGTATGTTTCTGCAGCATGCCATTCCAAGATTGCTAGATATCTCTGTTATTACCCTCAAAATATCCATACCTGACGTGCACAAAATAATTCTAGACAACATTTCAACCACGCCTCACATTGACAACCCATCACTGGCAAAAAAAGCAAAATTAGCTGAGGCATATTATCTGATTACAAAACAACAGGTTTATATTAATTCGCTGTGTGTGGCCTTTAAAAATGCAGAAGGCCACAGGCGATGGAGAATTTACAAAGTTGCCAGAAAACATGTACTTTATAAATACACCACGAGGTGATGCTCAATCAATAAAAACACTAGAAGATAGCAATTTTGACACTAGCTGCTTCACTGAATATCTAAGAGTAAATTCAATTTTGCGCAATCTTATCTATGCAAGACTTGGCGTGCCACAACAAGAAAATCCTCCACAACCACAACCAGATTCTGCTAAAGAGCAACTACATCAAGAAAATCCAGAAAAGAACAAAATGGCAGAAGCATATTACAACACTCAGAAGCCTTTGGCAGTCCTCTTCTTTTATCTGAACTTTATTATCTTAAGAAAAAGTATGCTAATGGATTTTATGTTAGTTCTGTTGTTGTTTCAGAAATATTTACTGGCTATTTTAATGAACCTGAGCTAACTGAAGAGCAACTAAAGTATACTGGAAATGCACCAATACTAACCTTTTATCGTATAACAACAAAAATACAAATCCAATATTGTATGGGCAGCTGATGATCAAACTTGGCATGGAACCACAAGATGAACCTTATATTCCAGAACCTGATCCTCAACAACCACAGCCAGATTCCGTTCCTGCATAGCAAACAAAAAACAAAAAAAAAACAAAAAAAAACAACAAAACAATTGACTGTCTTTTTGCATAAAATGCAAGATATCATAGACTTCAATCATATTAGCAGACATCTTGAAAAAGAACAGCGCGAAGAACTTATCGCGTATCACTACAGTTATCACAAACGGACCTACTGTTTCAGCGATCCTACAGATAAATCCAACATTGTGAGGAGCGTCAGCTTCTGTCAACGCTGTGTCGTTGAATATATCCAATGTGGCAGCATCCAGATGTGTGTTCCTGACTCCTTTTCTGTACGTCAAGAGATTTTCCATGTACGCTCGGGAAGGATAAGTATCCATGTTGCTGCTCACCAGTTTGTTATTCAAGTATAAATCGACTTCGCTGAACAACGAATGAATGAAATTGTTGACGGGAGCCACTCTGACATCTTCCCCTGGATTGACGTTGTCCACTTTGAGAACTTTGACTTTCAGGTACAAGTAACTGCTATTCAGATCGATGTAATCTTCGGTTTCTCCTTTGATTTCAAAATCGATAGGGGCTGAGGTAATGAAAGAAGACACGGGATGAAATTCTACCTGTTGGGATTATTGCATCGTTATCATCGTCGGTGGCATAGCAAACAGATCGGGTTCTGACTTGGAACATTTGCAAGAATCTTGGTGCATCATTTTCCTTTGTTTTTCACTTAGTACTCAAAAACTTCCAATTGTCTGACCGCTACCGTTCTTCTTTTGTTATTCTTTTCTGAACGTGTTTATGTGGTCTGAAGGATTTTTGACGTCTCTTTCTGCATTGTCCTTGCTGTGGCGAAGAGGAAGAAGTAATGCCTTAGCTAGAAGTGTGAAGCGAATTTATAGGTGTGTCTCCGAGCCCCAAAAGGTCTTTTCCAGTTTGAAGCAACACATTTACATTTGTTCCTGCTCTCATGAAGGCTTCTTTTGGATTTTGTTTGTCAATGAGGACGTTTTGTAGAAATTCATTTCCTTGCGTTTAAGCCGCTTCTTTTAAAGCATGCAATCCTCGAGTCACCATAAGTTTTAAGATGGATCCTACCGTACAAAAAGCTGATTTTAACATATCTCCTAAACCATGTCCTCTTTGTCAGGCGAATCCTTGGTATACAGAATACATTTGTTACAATTCGCTAGCGAATCGTTTTCGAAAATATAGTTTCACCGTGACTTTTCCTTTAGAGAATAGAATATATTGTCCAAGATCTCCTTTTATATTAATATTGACACTGTCAAAATACTATTTACTGACAGGAAGATAATGAGGATATATAAATTCTCGGTGAACGTGATACGAATTTTCACCTTCCTCGTAAGCAGCGATGGCAGAATGCACTTTGTAAGGATTGACTCTTAGCAATGGAACGGCTGTGTTTCTTAACACGTTGTACTCGACCACATCTGAGTACAGAAACAATAAATTTAGTCCTTCGTTTAATTCGACAGGGTACCGAAAATACTTGTAGAATCGATCGTTGTTGTGAATGTCTTTCATAGGAGCGAGAGCAGTGTGTCCGTCCAGAAAAGAAAACAAACAGGGACAAAAAGTACTGGACATTATTCTGCAGTTAGAAAAATGCATTTTAAGACGATGAGCAATTTTATGGTACTCAATCAGTACACTTTTGCAAGCTTTCTCTATGGCTTTGCCAAACTGATCGTTAAAAATAGCTGCAATCGTTTATACCAGATGTTGAACATTAAAATAATAGCCTAAAGGAATTCTCATGATATAGGTGGTCAATGGAGGATTGGTTGGTGATGGTTGTTTGGATTCGTAATAGTCAGCATAACTTTTTGTCTAACTGTTCTTGAACTTGTTCGTTCATGATATCGACCATGAAACTGTTTTGTCCTTCGTTGATATTAAGGGTTTGAGTAGGATAAATGATTTCTACCAAAGCTACTTCCCAATGAGCTTCGTGATCCAGTTGTATGGATTGAGGTAATTTGGCTATGAAATACCATAAGGTGTTTTTAATTGGTTATTCATAGGTTGATGGTTCTGGTTTTTGAGAAGTCACTCAATGTCAAAGGAGAATGAATTTCAAATGTTCTAAAAGAGCGCTGCTGTAGTTGTGATTGGAAGAGTTGCTGTAGTGACTTGCGTTTGCTGCAAGGCTACCGTTGTTGCTGTTGTTACTGTCAGTAGCATATTTAAAGGAAATACTGGGAAGAAGATAACCAATACAACTGCTTAGTACAATTGTCTACAATTGTTTGTCTCCTTGTTGCAAACTTAAATTTGTAATCGCTGCTCGAATGAAACAATACACCACAAAGATTTGGCAGAAAAAGACGATTTGATTTTTAGGATCACGTTCTCCATACAACACCCACAGAGGTAGTTTTTGTAGTTCTTGAAGAAAGGAACTCTGAGAAGGAGAGGTAGCTGCTGTGTTTAACGACATGATGGTCACTTCTTCTTCTTTTTATAGTCAATGACTTGTGAAGCGGCAATCCAAGAATCAAAACTAGGTTGATATCCTTTCCAACGCACTTTCAATTCTTCAAGTTGACGTTTGCCCACTTTACCTGTTCTTCGATCGAGAATGCTTTCGATATCGTACACGTAGTCTTCTTTCTTAGTCACTCATTGTAACTCAGGCAAGTAAAAAGTTCATTTTAACACTTCTTTGTTCATGTCTTCCAATTTATAGATAGGAGGATTACGTCCACGTACTTTTCCAGTGACAGGAAACAATTCTGTTGTCCAGTCAGGTAAATAAACTTTGTCAAATGTGCGTTTGGTTTATCCAATGCGAACCCAATCTCCAGTCTTTAACACCACTTCTTTCTTTTTTGTGGTGGGTGACATTCCAAACAATCGGTCAAACACCATCACTTCGTTTTCAAGGGGTCACTTCTTTGGGTGCATATCCAATGCCACGACGGTACGATTGACTGTAAGCTTTGACAAGACATAGTAACACGTCGATGTATTTGAGAGTGTGTTGATGTGTAAAATATTTCCACATACGTTCTTTGAAAGTTCTTTGATAACGTTCCACGACACTGGCTTTTGTTTCAGGATTTTTAGTGGTGAAAAAATGAATGTGTCGTTGTTTCAATTCTTTTTGAAAAGATTGGTTCGAAAATTCGGTGCCTTTGTCTGTTTGCCATCGTAGAGGGTGACGACCACTTTGTTTCAAAGCTCGCTCTAACTCTGAACTTGTTTTAGAAGTCAAAGAAACTACCCAAGCTGATTTTGAAAACAAGTCAATGACAGAAAACAAATATTTGTAACCGCGATTGTACGCTGCCAAATGAGAGACATCGGCTAAATTTGCTTACCATTGATGATCGATGCCAGCTACTTTAGTTTGACTTCTGGAAAATTTTCGTCGAATGGGTTTGTGTTACGTGTACGTCGATTGTTCTTGTAACCATTGTCGCACATCTTGCAAATGTACACAATTAAGTTTGTTTTTAGCAGCACGATACAATTTTTGAACTCCTCCGTAACCAGCAGCATGAACACGATTGTCGTAAATGCTGGCTAAAAGTGTCTCCATGATGGGGCTGGCTGTTTTTGTTGTTGCTGCTGCTGCTCCTCAGTAAGTTACCCACTGTTTGATACTGCTCTTAGGTTGATGTTCGTGTGGTATTGGTTAGGACTGCAACGAAGCTTGACGTGTCCGACGAGCAATAGGAGTAGGAGTTAGTTGTTAACATTTTTCTTTATTTCTCTTTTCACTTCTGTCATCCGTTCTGTCTTTTTTCTTCTGCTGAAGAAGGTGTCGACACCATCTTCTTGATCCAAACTTTCATTTCTTCTCGTTTGGGAGTAGGGGAAGGTGTCAACAAGGAAGGTGCTATATTACTATGTATTTGAGCAGACGGAGTTTGAAACACTTCTCTTGTGTCTTCTTCTTCTGTTATTCCTGTGGCTATGTCTGTCTTGGTGGCTTTTGGTTTTTCTTCTCTTTTCATGATAGGCTTGAAATCTCTCAGAGTATGTTTAGCTGTTTAGTTTAAAGCTTTCTGGTGAAATAGCTGAAGACATTGCAATAACTGTCTGTAGTGTGACATCTCAATGAGATTAGAACTATGAGGTTAATGAGCTATACGTTGTTAGTACCAACGATGGAGATCCATCCATTGTTTGTATGGAACTAAAGTGAGTTTTCGTCCTTCCATATTATCCAAAGGTACAAGTGTGATGTCTTTTCAGAAAAGGGTGTCCATTTTATCTTCTTCCATCTCATCTCATGAGTCTTCCTAAATGTGGACAATCAATCGATCCTAACAAAGGAGCAGCCACTTTTAACAAGGGTCATATCATCATGGGTAGAAATCCTCCTCGTTGAACGACCATTTGTTCTTTTGACCGATGAGTATTTTTTTTTTTACACTTTTGGCTAAGAACGTTCGTTTGTTTTAATAATCGTTGTTTCTGTATCTTGGACATAGGTACCGTTCCTTTCAAAACATTGAAACAACATTCACACACGGTAGCAATGATTTTTTTGGGTGCTTTTTGAATGATTTGTTTTTGCATCGGAGGATTGGATTTGGTCAGTACTGACAAAACATCCCAATGTTTTGCTAAACGAAGAGTGAGTACCTTTCTTTTCCCTTTTTTTGGAAGACTGTTGTGTCTTGGGACGATGAGAAGAATGGCATGCACTTCTTGGTGACATTTTTTGTTTCAGGAGCAAAAACACTAAAGTGAAACTTATCTCACATCTTTAACATTTCTTTTTTATATTGGAACTCGTCTCCACTGATTGTCGGTTGGTCATATCAATTTAACTATGGGCAGCACTCGACGATGAAGTGTTTTCAACGGACTAAAACGTGAGAGTTCTTGTTTGGATACATCCAGTAAACTTTGTAACCCACCTATTCTGTCTTGTACTTTTGCTTTATGTGAGGCCACTTGTTTAGCTGCAGCAGCAGTTTCTAAAACAGTAGAAGACGTCTCCGGAGAAGTAGAAGTTCTTTTATAAATGGGTTTCCGTTTTTTCATCAAATTAGGAAACAATGGTCTTAAATCAGGTGTGGCAGGCGTCATCGTAAACGGCGAAGAAGAAGTAGTAGAAGTGGCAGGAGGAGACACCGTCACTGAGCGGCGCGGTTTTCTTGAGTCTTAGCAACAGTACCTCTCTTTCAGGCAGAAGATATTTTTTTTCTTGGGACTTTTCTTCTTGGGACTTTTCCTCTTGTGACCTTTCTTTGTCTTGTGAAGTGTGAACTTGCTGCACCACCTCTCTTCTTTGTGGTCTGCTGGCGTCTTTTGGGGAATTTGGCTCTTTTTTGTTTTAGCTTCGGCATTAGGATCCCATTTTAAAAGTGAACGAATAATGGTATCTCCTAAAGAGTCACTTCTACCAGGTTTCAAAATGATTTGGTTTTTTGTGGTTTGAGTATCGATTCTTGGATCCGCCAGTTGTGACAACGCTACTTTATGTTTCTTAGAAAAAGCGTTTATTTGATGAGGTATGTGAATGATACCTTGTAGTAATTGACGCGCTGTTATAGTAAACCATTTTAATATTTCTTTTACACTGACTTCTAACAAATGTGACCGGACTTGTGCATTTTTTTTCGTGAGATGTGCCTTGCTTTGCTGAAATAAACTTTAAGTAATGTAAATAATACTATCATTACGATGACGTCCTTTTCGTGTAAACCAAAGTTTACTTTCTTCTTCGTCTTCTCCTATCATGTCATCGAAGACGATAAGATGTGTTTGACTGAAGCCAGACACGATCCAATCGTTTTCGCAAGGAATGCCTTCTACAAACGAAATGGATTCTCCTTGACTTTCTTGGAGTAATGTGTAATTAAGCCGACTGCCACTCTTTGTAACACCAGTCGATACGTTGTGGTGGACGATCGAACAATTGCAATTTCTGTTCGATCAAACGTTTGCCTGGACCACTAAGTCCAGCAATCAACATGTTGAGGGAGGGCGAAGATACAATGCCTCCCAACTTTGACGAACTAACGTTTCGTCTATCACTTTGAGAACGGAGGAGTAGGAGGATGCAGCCATAACCATGGTATTGAAAATTCTGAGATTACAATCAACGACACAAAATATTTATATATTTGATACTCGTTTAATGTTTTTCAAAAAGCGTAACAACAACAAACATATTTACATTTCAAGAATTAAAACACGAAAACACATAAAGCATAAATGACTCCGTACATCAATAAACCACAAATTAAAATCACCAAAGCTGCATATAAACATGTTAGTGTACAACATTCTCGATGTTTCGATCTATTTGTGTCACATGAAATCTGTGTACACGCTCGAGTGTTCTTCTAGTCTCTGTGGAATTCATTGTCTCTAATTTCTCCGGGAATGTCATTTCTTCATTCTTTTATATCTGTACACTACTACTGCAACTACTTTCGTGGATTTTAAGTATTTCTTCCTTAATGTTGAGTTATTCTACTAACTTCTTTTCTTATATTAGTAACACACAATGTATTTAGCATAATGAGCTACCTCTTGTATCCAAGCATCGAAGTCAAGACTTTTTTCCAGTCACGTACATCTTTCTAGTCGTAAATGTACTGGTGTAACCAACCATCTATACACACTTCTTGGTAAATACGAAGCGTGGATAATGTACGACGAATATCTTCCTCACACGGAGGTACACAATTTGTTTTCATCTCTGTTCTCAACACTTTTAACAGAATTTGTCTTTCGTGTACAGATAAAGTTTTGTTGGTCATGTCTCTGCTGCATGTACTGTTCATAAATGGCCCACAATGAATTTGCTTAAAAGTAGTGACTAACAAACACACCACACGTCGCCCTAAATTCAATGGAATCGTATGTTTAAACAGTTCCTGTAAAAGCGTTTGGTAATCCTTTAAGTCCTGAACACTGTCATTGACTTCCTTCCACGGAATTTGCTGCAACACTGAGCACAAAAGTCGCAGCATGGTGAGTTTTTATATTAGTCCTTCACAGTTTTTATATATTAATCCTTCACAGGAATGTCTTTCTTTGTGAGGAAATAGTCATATTTTTGCCAAAAGGTATTTGGTGGTAAATTATACGGAACCAGATCAGTCACTAGCTCACACACTACACGCCGTTAAGATGTCTCTTCTTGAGCTGACACTTCTTTTAAAGGTTTTTTTTTTTTTTTTTTTTTTTTTTTTTTTTGTAATCTTCTAAGTCTTTGTTCTCTTGAATTCTGTGTAGCACTGCTACATTGTAAGTAGAAGTCGTAGCATCAAAATTCTTCTTAGTCGTTGGTAGTTGATCAATATCTGACCATTTGAACACTTTCAAAACAATCAATTCTCTTAGAGCAGTCACTGATTAAAACGTCTATGGCATAAAGGATGCGATTGTTCTTTGCGTTTCAATTGAATCTGTACGAGCTCTCTGTAAATGTGTACTCCTAGCTCCGGAGGCAAACCGCGAATTCTCTCTTCTAAAGTATCCATGTGGATGATAATCTAGTCCTACCAAAGGAAGGTAGTGACAGCACGGAGACCATCTGGCATGTTCCAGGAAAGCTGAGTCTTTATACTTCCATTCGTGGATCTTTACACCACAAATGAAACACCGTACTTGGTCTCCTCATCCCGATTAGACAAATCCGGCTCTGGCTAATGTTTGGTACTTGTACAGATCTTTGGGCCATTGTTTGAACGTCTTGAGTCAAATTTCAAAGCCACAATAGCCAGGCAAAGCCACAGGAAACGTGTATTCGTCTTTGATTTTTACATCTCGATGAGCTAGTGGTATCCAGGGTGGTTTGCGAGTGCATGGATGATATCCGTAGATAGGTACACGCACGGCATCACTGTTACCAGTAAAGCAGAAAGGTCGTGCTGCATCGCTTTCGCTAGTAGAAGGGCCAAGGTACACGAACGGCATCGCTTTCGATAGTAGTAGAGAAGCGGTAAGGTCGTGCTGCATAGCTGATGTCGCAGAGTACGGCATCACTCTGGTCGTAAGGCACAGCATCGCACTCGAGTTCATTATTGAACTTGAAATCTGTAGTGGGTCCCTCACTCGGTTGCTGTGTTGAATTATTCATCTTTTTGGGTCGGCGTTTGTATTCGCAATGAAGTGTTTGTCGTGGAACTTTGTTGTGGTTTGGAAGTCGCACTAATTTCTGGTACACAGTCTGATAGACTTTTCCTAACGGTCCGCTGACAATTTGGTAATTTTGCAAACGTACAATTTTGTGTTGATCCATTGTTTTCACGCGAAAGTCTTGATCTTATGCTTACTGTAAAGCTTCTTTCAGGATGTCAAACTTAATTACTTGACTCCAACGATAGTTTAGTGTCAGTTCTTTGGCTTTGCATTTGGTATGCACTTGTCCATGTCGGTCTCTGTATTGGTATTCGTAATTTTTGGGGCCACCGGTATCAAAATTTACAATAGTGTCTTCTGAGTGTTCATCAGTCCATGCGCCTAAACGGTCCCCTTCTATGTCTGGGTGATGACTATGAGGGCGATGGATGTACATACAACTATCAGTGTCAAAGTAAAGGACTCGATCTCCTAAAAGTCCCAAGGCATCATACAATTTTAACCAGGCATTGGCTGTCACGTACGCTGCAATGATGACATTTCCAAACTCGTCGGTGGGTGCAAACTCTGTCACTTCTTCATAATTTTGCAAGATCAAATCTTCACGGATGATCTCCACGAATTGCATTAGTTTCCTTTGTCGTCCACCAGTTGAAAGTAGCGGCTTGGATCTGCCAAGTATTCCGTCTTGAGTAATATCTGACGTTGCGCGAATTTTTCCCACAAACAATTCAACATGACTTTAGCAAACTGTCGTTTTCTTTCGTTCTTTTCCACGTGTTCCAAAGTAATGCCCTCTAAGGATCGGTACCGTTCTTTGAATGTCTCTTTGTCTTCTGGAGTCTGACACGACGATGGATAGCCACTCACTTCTTGTTTCAATTTCAGGAATTCGTTGACGTAGCATAAAAAAATATGTCTTTATTGGAGTCGTCGTCCTTTTGGTATTGTTCTGTGCTAGGAAAGTGCCAAAGTTCGTATACTTTTAACAGTTGGTATCCACGATCCAGAGCATGAAACAATTCGACACTCCCCCAGGTTCCTGTCAAAGCGCGTTCTTCATGGTATTTATTACATGTTTCAGCACAGGTACGGCATAAAGAAAACATCAGTTTTCCTTGGAAATGATGTACAATGATGATACAAGTTAGTTGGGGGTAAACTTTGCATTTGATCAAACCTTTGTATTGACGAATGTGTTCCACGTCGATGTGTTCTGTCAGCATTTCAGAGTAATCGGTAGGAAATCGAGCATATTTGCACACCCAAGGATACAAAGAACACACATTGATGTACTTTATATCTTCTCCTTAAGATTCGTCTACGTCGTAAAACAAGCGTGTTGCATTGGTTCGTCCTCCAAACAAACTGTCGCGTGGATTAAAAGGTTCGATGTCCAGCACGTCGTAATTTTCGGAAATGCGTTTAAATTCTGGATCGGTTTTGAAACGTCGATTGTAATCGTGCTCCTACATTTCTACCACTTTGTATCCTTGACTTTCTAACCTTAGGCGTCGTTGGTACGTTTGCTCGTTCAACTCATCCATGGTGAACTCTGAAAATGGACTTTTCAGCTTTCGTTGAGGAAAACAAGTGGGGCATTCGTCAAATAAACATCTCTGGAATTCGTGCGCTGTCTGGTGGTTTTCTAAATCACAGCCATCAGCAGAAAGACTTCGAATTTTCTTTTCTCCACCCTTTCTGGCATGGTGTATCCATTTGTCTTCACTTTCACGCAAGTAATGCAGCCAACGCAAAGCTTTGGCGGAATATCGAAGGCTGACAGAGAGATAGGATTGAGGGAGTTTGATAGGTAGTTTTTTCTCGGGGATGAACTTCTTTCGATAGACCAATCCACACGCGTTAGCGATGGTAGAAGCTTTCTTCAAAGGATCGATACCTCCGTGATCCAGAAATAATTGTCGAAATTTTCCACAGCGTAAATTGTCTACATCGTATCGGCAATATTTCAACATTTCTTCTTGAAAGTCAAACAGGTTTGAAGAGTGAGTTTGGTATCAAGTGTAGAATGATTCTCGCTGTTCTGTGTGCATACCTGTCAGTGTCGAAATAGTGAACGTCAGGCAAATGCGGGAGCACAACGTGTTGATTAGCTTAAGGTATTGAAAAAGTGTGGAAAATGTGGTGTGTTGGTTTGTAATAACATCAATTTTAACATTAACTTTTCCCGTACATCTGTATACATTTTTCAACATGGAAACGGCCCATAACAATCACGAATTTAACATTACATTTCGCGTACGGCTCTATAAACTTTGGCTCTATAAACAGAGCCAAAATGTAAATCTACTGCAATGTTAAATTCCCGTTTGGCTCTATAAACTTGAGCTCTACAAACTTTCGGCTCCATAATACCATCACCACGTTAAACCTATGGACAATTTTAACATACGATTGCACGTACGTACCTATAGTGGCGCTTACTGAGGTCAACTCTAACAATGCTACCATGAAACTCAATTCGAGGTCAACCGCTTCTAACAATGTTACCATTTACCCTTAACGTTAAACCTATGGACAATTTTAACGTAGGATTTCCCGTTCGTTATATAGTGCCTCACCCATGTACTACCTATGGATAGTTTTAACATAGGATTTCCCGTATAGCTCTATCGTGCCTCTTACTGTAAACATATGGGCTAATGTTAATTCCCGTATGGCTCTATAGAGCCCCATATACATACTAACTATATTTGTATTTAATTATTATATACAAGAAAACCTTAGAGGCTGAAAACACAGTGAAATTTCGCAAAGATTCATATTTCGTCTTCTCAGTTCTGGGTGAAAAATCCTTGGTATTTAATACGAACATAGAAGGGTAATTGACCCAATTTATACTTGATAATAAAAATAATAAATCAAAATATATTTAAAATTTTGATTAAGCACGCAACTTTTGTGAACAACACTATCTTTAGAGAAATTATTTCACAATATGAGGGCATAGGGGAAAGAGAAATATGAATGGGTATAATTCACCACAGACTTTCCCGATCATTTAAAACAAATCACCGCCTCTTGATTATCCGTTTTTATATCCGAATATACGAATCTGCAGAATTAGCCAAGAAAACGTGTCATACTGCTCTAAAAATATTTTAGTTTGCTTCGAACTTATTTATCATTTGATACAATAAATTATCGAATATGCTTTAAAGTATTGATTTTTTTGTTGATTGGAAAAATTGTGGAGTACGAAATAATTATACATCTGCAATTAATTGAAAAAATATTGAAATGTTACAAAAATGAAACCTAAACATTTGGTTTTAACCATTTTATTTTTATTTATTTATTAAAAATAAAAAATAAAAAAATGGTTGGTTGTTGTGGCGGTGGTTGTGGCAGTGAGTGCCCCGTGTACTCGATTTAAATAGCAATATAACCTAATCAAAACGTTCTGTATTCAGCTTTACTGTCTTTCTCTATCTTATACCAATGCCGTGTTAAAAAGAATTGGTGTGCATCAGAGACGCACAATAGTATATTTGTTTGAGCTAAGCCCGCTTTGAGTTATTTTTGTCAAATGCGGCACATAACGTGAATTTTGATACAAGCCGTCATTCGAATCAAAGGAATTACGGAAAATAGCAGAAATTCTGTTGGAATGCATCTGGATTAAGATCTGAATTTTAATTAAGTTTAAACCCGATTCATCCAAAATTGTATTTATGAATGCAAACAACAACAAAATTGTTGTAATTGCTGTTATTTACACAAGAAGTGTTTATTAAATAAAGTGATCAAAAGTTTTTGAACAGAAACTGTAGAAATTACGCCCTGGACATCATAGAAATGAAGGAAACCGACGCAAGCGTCTATGAGGAGGATAGTGTTCACCTTATCATCTGATGGCATGCGCGTAACTTTGTAAATACTTCCGGGTTAACTTCCTGTGTATTTTTTTCTGTTTGTTGATTCTTCACTCCCACTAAACTTTTTCAGCTTCGTGACAAGAAATCATATGTATTCTAGAAGTTAAAATTTTCGCAATTGAGCAGGGATTGATTGGACTTTCAAATTCCTATGGATGGTAAGGAATTTAATTTATAGTAACTTACGAACTAGTTTGAAAGTCTCTTCCTCGAACTCCGCAGGTGTGTCGATGTCAGTGTGTCAACTACTTTGACAGAGTTGTATTCGGTACTGCGAAAAAAATTAAATCCGCTCTGGCATAGTTCATGTCGGATATTCCCATTATTGTGTACATTCGTGAATTGTAATAAAGTTGAACTTGAATATATTGTAAAACTCATTTGAAATTGGTCCCGTCTCAAGTTGAGCATACTACATTTTTTGGATGTGCTATGGCGTACTGACTCATAAAAGGTAACTGAGCGGCAAGAGTGATGTAGGAGAAATGGGATCTATCGTGTTTGTTGTTTTGCCCTGCCATACTTCAACTGAGAATGTAAAATTACACATATCAGTAACTAATGACTTATAAGTAAACTATAATTATTGCTGTCATCTTTACAAGATGTAATTTTTTGTGGGGACTAAGTATGACGTAGATTAAAAGAAAAAATAATTCCTCAAGATGGCTAAGGGAATGTCACCAGGAGAATATCATTTTGTGGAAGACTCGCAGGATGACAACCCAGATCTTGATGGCAGTGATGAAAGTGATATAGAAGAAGATGGTTATGAACGTGAAGTACAAGTAAATGGCAGATTGGTAGATTCACCACAGCAAAATGGGAGTGCAGTTCAGGAATTTGACAGATATGGCTTTCTTGGAGGTCAACAATTTACAAATCCAGATGAGTAAGTAGCAGCAAAATTGAATGTGTTTACCATTTTGTCTGTAATTTGAAAAAATTATAAATGGTGTTTTGTCCATAATTTATTATTTCAGGCAGTCAAGGCAATATATGTAATTAATCTGCTTTTCCACTACTGGTGGTGGGTTAGGACAGGTGGAATTTTCTTAAGCAAACAACACAACATTAAGCCTTTAATCCTGCAAGGTGAGTAGAAATTATATAATTTTTTGAGGCCTGACCATGGTAGAGTATCGACTAGCCATTATCCAAAACTGGAATTTTGTTATGCTTATGAGCTGATGGAAGTGGGAATAATCAAACTATCATTAATAATTTTCCACTGTATACATATATATTCAGATGTAATTTGTCTTATTATCCCTGTGCTTTTTGAAAAGAAATGAATATGTCATCCTGCCAGTCTGTACTTCTGTCCTACCATTAGCCCATTAGTAATGTGGTGTATCTACTCCTGCACGGTTGAAGACACAAATTTGAAACTTTGGGGCAGTGTTGCACTGTGTCCCCCACCCTCCAAATTTGGGGGACACAATATTTTAAAGTGACAAAGGAAAATATTAATACATAATGCACAAATTGTGCTATAAAAATGAGATAATCTTATTTACTTACACCGTTTTGCCTCTTTGACTTTGTTGTCTGCACTGTACTATCATATTTTCCTTGGACACTTACATTATTGTAATAAATGTTTTATTGTGTGCTCAAGTAACTCATGAAACCATTAACATGTTTGAATGTCTGGTTAACCTGAAATGAGTTGCACCAGAAAATATGGATCTTGCTGTTATTTAACTTTAGTGTACACTCATTATCTACCAGCATTTATTATAATAAATACCTATGTTTTCTGAATTACTTAACTTTCTAAACTAACAAATCATTCATTGAATGACAAATTGTGCAAATACATTACACTAACAGCCATCAAATACTCTACATTGGAACTCAACCGACTACCACAAACCTTTAATGTATATATGGCCAGATACATTGTTTCAAAATATATATTTATTGCCCTCTTACAGTTTTTATCAGCTCTCACAACTCTGGCCATTGCTAGTGCCAACAGAGACATGGATGGACATCCACTAATGAAAAGTAGCAGGTGTATTTTTCAATTATTTTTTTGACCAAAAAATAAAGATGCCCAAGTGGGTGCATAGGGTAAAGATTTGGGGGACATAGGACAAAATATTGCATGAAACCTGCGAGCCCACATTCGGTGTTCAACACTGTTGGTTTATGACTGGGTTTGGTTTGTAGATGTGTACAGCAGTTAGGTGGTGGGGAAGGTTTGTAAAGAAACATCTCAAACAATTTCTTAAATACTGTAGATGTAGATCAGAAAGTTGGCATGTATCATGATCAAGGCCAAGACTCTAACATGTTTAATGTGTTTTTGCATTACACCCTTGGGTCTTGTTGCAGGGATGGGGAAATGTTCCCACTGGGTCATAACTTGGAAACTGTTAAGATGCCTACCCAATAACTATGTATTTATTTAATGGACACAAGTAGGTAAATGCACTTGTGCATCCAATGCAGGCTTTGGATCATGCCCCTGGAATAGGTTACCTGTCCTTGGATTATAACTTGGAAACTTTGAAGATCCCCACCTTGTAACTGTATATACACTAAATACATATTTATATTGTTGCAGCATTTGTCTGGATCATGTCATGCCCCTAGTGGCATAGCTTGAAAACATGGGGATATGCAGTGGCATGCCATTTACCTAATTCTAGTAATTAATTGATGCTTGCCAATTTTGAGAATATCTTTCACTCCATCCACATGTATACAAATCTCCTATAATATGCAAGTAAAAAGTTCAAAATTTGTAGACATGGCACAAAGGTGTTCTGGATTGTACCAATTGCCTCATATTTTCTCTCTGTGTCTTTGATGAGAGGTTTAATGTTGGTACAGATTTTTTTCAGGTAGTATCAGTTTTGAGATTTAAATACTTTCACACCTGAAAAATAAAGCTTCAAAGGCACAGACAGAGCTGTCTGTATGATCTTTAAAATGGAGGTCAGGGGCAACATTTCTTAGAGAAGTGGGAGGGTATACCACAGTTGTTGTAATACCAGTACTGTGTGCTTAACAAATTATAATTTGGGTAAAATTTTTTAGGTTAAGCTCATCATTATTAGTGCACACCAAAGATGTTGTAAACAGTGTATACAAGTTGGAAGAGTGAGTGCTCTTTATTCGTGTTGAGATCTCAACTTTTGGGGTTGATTCTCAATCATAAAATTTGTCATCCCCAGTGTTGCATTTTGAGCATGGGATCATGGGTTTCCAGCATTTTTGTGTCTGTTGTCCCCAAAATCTTTACCACCTTGCACCTCCCAAGTGTGCTTTTTTGTAACAAAAAGATAAAAAAGATACCTTGCAACTTTTCTTTAGTGGATGTCCATCCACATCTACACTGTATGTTGGTGCTAGCAATGGCCAAAGTCAGTGAAAATTATAACAACTGTAAGATGGCAATTAATATCCATTTTAAAACAATATATCTGTCAATGGAAACATTCAAGGTTTGTGGTTTTTGGCTGAGTTGCAATGTCAAAAGTCATTGGAAAATCCGATTCTCCAGTACTGGCTGATCCACAATGTTCAGGTACAGTCCGTTCGTCAGGATCTGTTCCATTGCTGGTTGACAATAACTCGGTTGAGTCTTTTACACTACCTCGAGAAGTATGAGCTTACTACTTCTTAGAAGTTTTTTTTATGTTGAGATGAATTTTCTCACGGAACAGAACATTGTCTGGGTCCTATGGGATCAAATGAAATGAATCCTGACACTTCTAGAGACACTATGAACCAAGGCATCGGTGTCTGCTCACCTTTATTTCTCCTGCTGGGAACCTTAAATGCCGTGGCAGATCTGGTTCCCCTGAGACGTCTCCATATGTGCCCCTTACAGTTTCTCCTTCTCGCAAGATGGAAACTGCACAGAGATTCACTCTCAGTTCTGATTCTGTTAGGACCTGATTTTCATCAGTATCTGTGTTGGTGGATGAATCGAGACAGGTTCCTGACTGGGGTCTCCATGCATGCACCTGAACCCCACTCATCTGTTCGCCAAAATGTCAGATTCCATTGGGGCGCAACAACAAATATTCTACAACTTTCTCCTATGACAATACTCATAGGATGAAGGTTGACTGCACACTTCAGTGCAAACTGTCTGGTTATAAATTCTGACTGGTCAGCTGAGTTCTTTGGTGTCTGGAATTGAAGAGGAGTTTTCTGAACAGGCAAAACTCGCCAAGCAATTTTTTGCCGCAGAGATTGAGTATTGTTTGTTTTAGCTTCATATGATTTATCATAGAAAACGTTCCTCTGCTATATGAAAGATCAGCTCTACACAGAGTACAAATGATCTTCATTCTGTCGTCTAAAAGATTAAAAAACTTCCAGATTGTGGCCTACTTCACATTTTCCATTCTGGATTGTCAACTAACTCATGTCAACACCAGCAGTGATTACCCAATAAAAGAATCTGATGTACTATAATTAATTGACTTACATAAATCCACTCAGCATTTCTCTAGATAAACAAGCAGCGAATCAATAACAATTTAATGATGTACTACTGAATTTCAGATTGTTTACAACACAAGACCAAACAACAATGTTAATCGGATAACTTTCCAACGTACTCTTTTTGTATCATACTTTAGAATAGTGGAATATGGTACATATATAGCTTTGGGCAGCACCTGGGGGAGATGTGCTACATTATTTCAACTTGTCTTTAACGCGTCCTGTTTTTGAAGAATAGGCTGGGAGTGAGAGAGTTTATACACATTTTCAATTTGTTTATACATTTACTCAGCTTACTAAATATGCTTGGTGTTACTAGGCAAGGTCGGGTTGGGAGGGGTTTGGTAACGATCAACCGGTTACCAAATTTTGTAACCAGTTACCGCTAATATTTTAACCATCAGCAGTTATCCAGGTAATTGTTTCAGCTTTATTTGAAAATATAATGCACTCATTTGGTTGAGTTTTTGGCACGATTTTTTACAAATTAGTTCGAATGGTGCAGTTGCACATCCTAAAATACATCTGACCCTGAGAATACAATTACTATAAAGGTTAGCAATATGGGATGATTGTTAAAGTCAGCTTTTTAAAAAAAATATGCTTGTCTTTATGATAAAGATGTTTATCTCAATGCATTAGCATTCAGGATACTCTATCTGTCCAACCATCTGAATATCTGTAAATCTATCTCCTCCTAAACAGATGGATGGAAATTTACCAAACTTGGTACATAGGTTGCCCAGGTTACCACCTGCAAGATGGGTATAATTCTCCAAACATAGGTTACCTGCTGGCAGGTAAACATTTGCAAGAAGGATATATTTTTGTACATGTACTACCTTCCCTTGGGTCCCTGAAAGGATGTCAAATGTACACAAATTTGAATTACATGTCATTTTCTAATATTCTTAAAAACCAAACTTCATAAATGCAATAATAGCAGAAAGACACATGTAAAACCAAAGAAACAATATATGTGGTTCTGGTAACCTGACCTACTCTATTTTAATGGCTCCGACCCTGTCAGTTTCTGTCATGTACAGCAACAAAAATCGGTGCTGATCATGTCCCATTTTTCACATCCAAAAGAACTAACATGAGCTGGATAAAAAAAGAACAGTAATGAAGACAAAAAATTAGTACTGACATTCCTACCCTGTTTTTTCACATATTTTTTATTTTGGTCTAACAGTTTACATTGTGACCCCATGGCCAGGGTCCCAGTGTATTTGTCTGGGGTTGGGTATGTGTAATAAATATTGGGCAGATTTATATATACCATGGCAAGCAATTGATATAGCTCCATTTTTATTTTATGTTTTTTTTAAACACCAAAACACAAAATCTGTCATGGTTTTGCATTCATTTCTGCTGAATGAAAGTTTGGTTTGGTTTTGGTTTTACAGCACTGCAACACATGAAGATTATTTAGTGCAGAGGCAATTGCAGTAAAGTGCATTGCACAGGGATATAACACATTGTCCGACCTGAGCTGATCTGATGTAGGTTTCAAACACACATCCTTTTGGTTGTGATTCCACTGCACTAATCACTGAGCCATCTTGGCTCCTTCTGTTGGAAGATCTATCCAAGTATCACAGTGCACAGTGCAGTAAGTATCCAAGGAGCAGGGCTGGGGAGTCTGATTTTGGTATGACGAGGATAAGGTGATGCAGAGAAAAGCATGGGGAAATACTGTATATTGCTTTTCTGCAGCAGTTCTTTAGCTGTCAATATTTCTAGAGGCAGTGGGCTTCAGTTAAATTTTAGTCCAAGGCATGGGGGTTGCCTTTATTAGGGGTGAAATGATTTATGATGTATTGATGCATTGATAATATTGTTGTTTTGATACACACATCATTTTGAAATGATATTTACCTTATTAAAGTTACTTCTTATCTTCAATAGCTGTAAATAAATTAGTATTCATTTTCCTCTGTATTCTTCACATATGTCGATATGTATCATAGGTTGTGTATTGCAATACATATTGATATGTGGTTTAGGCATATCATTTCGTATAATACAATCAAGGTTGTGTTATATTGGGATATTGTTGATACAAACCATGTAAACCGTATTTAAGGATGTGAAAAACATATTATAACTGGTTCTCACTGGTAATGAGCTAAAATCAGGTGAAATAAAATAAGTAGTAATAATAAAGTTTCCCTGTGCACATTGTACATGTACAAGGGGCTGTGCGAGACTGAAGGGCTTTATACAGTACTGAGGGACTGCTGTATTGAGGAATTTTAAACTTTATAATGGGGTGTATTTTACACAAAGCCACAAAATTAGGGCACTGGGTATTTAATAATTTGCAACCACATTATAATTTATTTCTTATAAGACAAGAATTACAATACAGTGAAATAAATTAAGGAGCAAAAATTCAACTAATTTAAGCCAGTTTGATCAGATCCATTGCTGTGCCATATGTTATAGAAAGGGCTGCTGCATATTTCGTTATGAGTCATTGGCCACTGATAACTGTTGATAACAAAATTTTAGATATTACCGTCTGTACTTGCGTATAAGCCGGGTCCAAATGCAAACAACATGGACCCTGATCTGCCATCTCATAATGCACTGGCAGATCAGAGTCTATGTTGTTTGTTCTACTGATAAGTCCTTACAAACTGCATAGACCCAGATCTGCCAGTGCATTATGCAATGCCAGATCTGGGTCTATGTAGTTTGCAGTAGGTATCGGATTATATATGAGTATATACAATATTTGTATCTGACATGCAAATAAACATTCAACTATGATACATTTATTATAGAAAATAACAGTTGTAATTAGATATGTATACTCAAGTGATCATAGAGGCAGAGGGCATATGGAAGGCATAGAAAGGTATAGGGGATGGTACTGAGGGCAGAGGGGATGGCTTTGGTTGGGTAGGGGACTCCTTTATTGATAAATAGCTGGAGCACTGCTGCAGAGGTCTAGTATTAAAATTAATAGTATTGGTATCTTGGTTTTCCATGCAGAATGTGTTGTGTTGGCTTGAATGTATGATATGAGGGCATTTTGGATAACTCTATCTGACATTATCACACACCAGACCACCAGCTCTTCCATAATCTAGACTTTTGTTTTGATCTTACATTCCATAACCCTTTGTTAGCACAACCACCTTGGCATTCATTACATCTATTGTGGAGAACTGATAATTTTCTTACATACAGATGATACAATATGAGTGTAGCATGACTTGTATTGTATGCTAAAGTTCAGATTCTATCATAAGTTGTCTGAAAGCCATTTCATAGTGGCTGACAAATATTTTTGAAACTTTGTAGTTCTTAAAAATAATGTTAGGACATGTGCAATTATTTCAGTGGCCTAAAAATTTAGTTATCAAGGATTGTTATTGTCCGTTTGATTCCTATTATGACTTTGCTTCTTCTACATTACCTGAACAAAATATGTTGCGAGTATGTCCACTACCTCACAGATCAAGTCCTCCCAAGCTATTAAAGACTTTAGAACCATCTTTGGTTTGGTTAGCAACAGTGGTGCTAAATTGTTGTCTGTTTGCCTAAAATGAAAGTCGGAAGAGTAGTCTTCTCATGTATATACATATAGGGATTGGTGCAAAATATCATATATTCGTCTCCTCATGGATATAGGGATTGGTGCCAAATATCATATATTCATCAGTTATTACTTCTGCTTGTACAAATTCCACTTCTTAACATGCCTTTCCAGTGTTGGAACAAGGTATTGAAGTTTTCTCACTGCAGGGAAGTATACTTCAGTCACATTTATTTTGTAGTTTTGTAAAAAGATACATTTTCTTGGGTACTTGAATTCATGGATTTCCCTCAGTCAAAGTTTGCACATTTAAATGTATTTAATTTCATCGATTAACCTCTACAAATACTAAAAAATAAAGAATACACAAAGAACAAAACTGTGCTGGTAACAAAGGGTGGTCGCTTGAATGGTGGTAAAAACATTACTAACGCAAGTAGGAGCACAAATGAAACACTTGCCAAGATCAGTCACTTACACCGAGTGCTATACATCAGATGGAGCCAACACAGCCATCAAGAGCAAACCAAGCGGTTACTGAAGCACGTCTATATGATCTTTTACTTAAACCACTGTCCATACATTTGCACCATCAGCACATTCCAATGGTCATGGCATTAACACAGTGGCTTAATAGTGGTAAAATTCATGTTATATGGATAATTTCATCATCCCATATGTGAACCAAACACGTGACCAACATCCCCTTGTTGAATGCAGTCAGCATGCTGTGGCAGTCTTTGATATGTACTGCGCCATCAGAGGGTGAAGATGCTAGCTAAACTGAAAGACAATGGAATCACTCTTTTGCTTGTGCCTGCCACTTATCAGGGAGAGGTGACTTCTCTTTTTGGACAGAATAGAAGAAGTGAGAGCTGAACAGGGAGATGTGGGAGCAAAGCAAGAAACACAATATATATATAAAATGTGTGTGTCTGTGCTTTGGGTTCACTTATTTTAACTGTGTCCTCTTTTTCTCATTATGTACATTTGCATTTAAGAAACTATTTAAGCAGTAGTTTATCTTTAAGTAGAAATTTATATGCATTGCATGTTTATCATAAACACATTTTGTAAGTGTATAAATGTATCATATTCATATGCAGTGTATTAATACTTGAAAGTGTGTATGTTTGGATGGAGAGATATGTAATGTATTTTAGCCATATGACTTCTGATAAGCACAGCAGAAACTATACATTGTAATTAATTTTAACTGATACCTATATTACAGTATTGTAATTACAGATAGATAAAAATACTTAATCAGTTGCCACTTAAAGAAGCAATTTAATTTTTGTAGTTTCTAAAACTTCACCATATCATTTCCAAACTAGTTGGAAATAACAACTCCTATAAATGTACATCAGAGCACTTGCACAGGCATCTTCACACCATTTACAATTAAAATAATGTCATCTAGGTACTCCAGTCAGTTAGAATTAATTACAATGTATAGTTTCTGCTGTGCTCATGTGAAGTCATATGGCCAAAATACATGTTGTAATGACCAAGAAGTAACATGGCCATATTTGGAAGTGTGTCCATGTATTTCCTATTGATGATGCTTGTACAGTCCATTAATAAGCACTTTTTTAATGGTCAATAAGGTATTAAAACACATGCCTGTGTCCTTTAGAAGAGCGTTTTGTTGGTGTGATTGATATCAACACCTGTAAAGGCTGCAATACATTGCACCTGGGGATACAACACTAACTATACTTGGCTGGGTTGAGGGAGCAACTCAAAGGTCATAAACTACTTGTCACTCAGTGTACATCTAAAAAACCACAAGGTAGTGACATTATTTCAGCTACTTATCCACGTACTTCACCTGGTTGTGTGACGTCTGTCATATATGTACAGTCTCCAACCATCAGACTCATTGAACAAATACTGCAAAGAAGAACTGATATCACACGTACACTGAAATGCAAAACAGGTCACAGAGATCAATAGGGGAAAACGAAGATGTCACTGATGGAGATCCGTGATCTCCCCAGAAATTTTTGATAGCATCGGAGTAAGCGTGTTAGGGTCATAAAATGTTTTAAAAAGTGTGCGTTAACGTCATAAAAGTAAAACAAATTAATATCAATTAATAAAAAAGAAGTGTATATATTTACATAGTATTCTTTATTTACCTAAGTTATAACAAGGCTTAATGTCTATCTCATTTGTTTCTTAATTTAAATAAATGATATAAGTCTTTTCTTCTTTTCTTATTGGTCTCTTTTTTAAATAAATGATATTCATCTTTTCGCCATATATATTGACTGCCACATCAAAATTAAAGTCTTTTAAGGATTGTCCTTCAGTACTGATTGTCATCAGGTAGTTCAGTACCCTCGGTGACAACCAGTTCCTTAAAACACTCTTAATTCTATTCTTTGAGGAGAATGATCTTTCACAATCTGAAAAAAAATGGAACATAAAATTTATTGATGGATGTACAAAAAAGAGACAAAACTACCTGAATCGTAATTAAGTGAATTACCTAGGACAAATTCTTCAAGAGTCCAGACAGTGATGTGTTTCAAATAATCATCACAGAATAAGATAATACATATTCCTTTCCATTAAGAACAATATATCAAAGTGTTTGATATTGTTTAATTCTTCACTGAATCAATGTCAGAGAGCTTAACTATTGTTCAAAAGTTTAAATTAAATTAAAACTGACTTTACTGAATAATTAGTAAGTATATGGATGAAACTATTTGTTATATTTATGAAGGAATACTTTTTATTTATATATTTTCAAAAGAGGTTTATTACTTGGATAGACAGGAAAGAGAAATGAGAAATTAATAGGGCAGCACCCACTTAAGTTAAGGTTTACTGACCAAACTATTTTTCTCTTAGAGTAAACTATTGTACACATACATGTAATAACAACTTGTGAATAAAATGCAACTTTTCATCCCTCGTCGCAACTTAATAAGAAAAACAACAATTGCAACTACAACTACTGGTTACTGCTATAAAAAATCTTGCTTCATATACAGTTCGGAATACTATTCATGAATTTTTCTGGACTATCACATTGGTGTTAGCATCCCTGCAAAGTTAGCATATGCAGCATTGGACTGATTTTCACCTGTGAATGCCGTTGTTTTGCTGTCTGTAATTACAGGTGCCAGATTCAGTGGACAAATTTAATTGCTGTGAGTCCAAGCAGTTTTAACTGGCAGAGGATAATCACAGTACTTGTAACAATTGTAAATGGTGTTTTTCAGACCATATGTATGACATTTATACTCAGTGGACGGAAAAGAGATGGGTGACTGTGTCTGCCAAGAACTATCCTGGGCCAATTATTTGAGTTTAGAAATGAATGATTAGATACTTGGATGTTAGTAACTTTGCTGGCAATGGCAGCTCGGTAGACGACTTTTACTTGAGGGAGTGTCTAAAGGCAAAAGTTCACAGATTAAGAAGAAGAATCGTCTGGCTCCATTTTCATGGGTCTCTTATGCAGCTCCAGCTCCACTGTCGCATATCTTACAGTGTAACCTTTGGGACCAGTACTGATATGGTACAGAACCCTATGTGGGCCAGACATTAAACTTTGCAGTACTGGTTATGGTGATCCTTCCTAGGATAACCAGTATCAGAGTCCATCCCAGCACCTCTCCCATCACTGAATGGCTCATGCTCTGGCTTTGATATGGCCTTAGTCAAAATATGTGTGCTTGCTATGCTAATCATACCTGGGATAGCCAGTAGCCCACAGCTACACAGCTACAGACTCTTAACAGGCACCAGCTCTGATGCAGCATTGTCAGATGATCAGTACTTCTAGAACTGGGTACTGTCTTCTTAGTTCTCCATGTACCCAGTACCGGCTTCTCGACACAGATAGTGACAGTTTTCATAGTGTTCCCAGTGATCATGATCATACTCACGAGTTCCAGACCCTTGACATCATTGTACAGTGATACGGAATTGTACATGCTACAGTAACATTCTAGTTCTGGATGCCTGAGACCAGCACAGGATGATGGTGAACAACAACAGATGGGTCATCCATGACCTGGCTAAGGTGATAACCTTGTCCATGATGCTCAGTAATGGACCAGGATGATGGCGGTGGTTTGAGGGAACACCTGTGGATTACTATATCCAAACAAAGTTGGACTGCATGCAGTCTCACTATTCTCCTCGCTTAGACTGCTTCACTGATAATCTCGTCACACCCATTGTAGGAGTCATGAGACCTAGTATTTGCCTCAGAGAAGTATAGTGGATCGGCACCCAACAGTTCTGTCCCCAGTCCCAGACCTGTCACAACTTGGTACTGGCTACAGTGACATCTTGGTCATGCACACCAGGTACCAGCTTCAGACCTTAGGTGATGCATAAAAGAGACCTGGATATTTCATATTCCAACGCAGATGGACTCCCATGGGTTGCTTACCGTCCCACAATGACACAACTGGTTTTGCCTGCTCAGTCACCACACTCATCACAAGGAGTTCTCCTTGCACCCCGCACTTCCGTTTGTGAAGAGCCATGACCACTAGCTCCATTTTCCATTTCAATACTACGATGTTCAGACGATATTCAGTCCACCGTACATCAATTGTTGAGGTTGTCTGGCTTCTGCCTTTGGAGTTCTGTTTTTGTCTGCTTTCTACGCCATCTATGACCCTTTGCGTTCCTACACCTTTATCTTTTTTGTTAGAACAGACATACCAACATTCAAGAAACTACCACAATCTGGTTGTGTCACATGCATGATTCGTTCAGCAGAAAGTCCCTTCAAGATGCAAGTGTCAATAGGACTTCCCTTTTTGTATTGGTGAATCTAACCTATGTCTAAACTGGTATGCAACATGACACACTCGCTGACCTTTCACTTCCAAGCCCCAGCTATTGACAGAGACTTGGCAGTACTGGAATGGCCATACCATTTTCCATGTGTACAGACTAGAAGTTCATCTCTGACACTCAACAACTGCTTGGTGCTGTCGTAAGTGATAAGGCGTCCAAGTTCGAATTTTTTTTTCATTGCTGTTTGTCAGCAATATGTACATAGCATAACCTTTTTGTCGAGATCCTTGCTGACACTCACACTTGTATGACTTGTGTGCTAGAAAAGGAGCCGAACACTCACTTATCCAGTGCCATAGACAAGTCCTCTGATCAACACTTTGTGGATGGAGATGCATATCTTTCCATGTCTGTGCTATTATAACAAAGCCGCGTTTATATAGCAACAGGCCACGAATGAAGTCTAAACTGTATCTCAACTCTCATTTCCTGGTGGGATGAAGAATTAAACACTTCCATGAAATGGGAGATATATTAGACACCACTGTCCTGTTGATGTTGCAAACCATTTTGAATAGCCTTCAGACCACGATCGGTACCCCTTCCTCTATGTCAAGAGCTTCCTTCACTACAGATGTCCTTAGGGATTCATACACAGTGGATATTCTGCAGCAAGAGTTATTGATTTGAAATCTCCCATCCCTATATTTGGGCACCATATGCAGAATAGAGACACCAAGATTGGTTGTCAGTGTAGTTCAGGAGCGTGTTCTTGCGGTCAGCTGAGATCGAGATACATACCTTCTCATACCCTCTCACAGGTCGACTAAGAATTCACAGGGTTTATGTGCAGGGATGCCTTTTACCAGGGGCAACAATCTACATAGCACCAAGTCAACTCACTTTATACCAAAGCATGCAGTCACCTGTTTCACTTGTACTGAAACTCCTTATCCCTGAATGTATCTTGAAATCATCTTGTTGGTCTTACAGTCTCTTAACCTTTTTGATCTGGGAATTTCATAATCCCTTAGGTCTCCTCAAGGTGATAACTGATCATACAGCATGTGCCAGTTGTTCATTAGACCTCTGCAGAGGATCTTTCTATCTTAGTGGTTGCTGTTCTTTGCTTGCGAACACAATAATTAAGTTTGAACAGTTTGTGGTCTAATCTCAAAAGTGGGATGATCCTGTTTGATTTAGGGCAGACACCCCATAGTGGGAACAGCTGCTGGAATTATGATCTGCTCAGGCATCAGCCCGGCAGGCAGGGGTCAACACCACCTGCCTACCTTCCTAAAAGTGAGCAGGATCTCTCCCTTATAGGAGTGCTCATTTCACATTTATCTCCTGAAGATGGAGGTCAAGGTGCATGTCTTCCAACTGTGGCAGGAAACACTGTCCAGAAATGGTGTTTAAAGTCCACTCATTAATCACCTATTGTCATTTACATCAGGAGGGAAAAGATAAGTCCCCAGACCTCTGATATCTGATTTGGGATTTTCTGGTGTCATCATTGACAAATCTGCCTCCAAATCTGCCACATCACAGGGATGTTCAATACTCTAACAGAATCACTGTCCAAATAGAATCAGCTGATACATACCAAATGGTCCATTCACCTCTTGGTCTTCAGTTGAATCTGTACCTGCTGGAGTGGCCATCAGGTAGACTTACGTGCGACAAGGTGGAATGGCAAGATCCTGACCTTTTTCTATTATGTACCAGAGCCGGAAGTCTGAGGCATTGATGCCCTCTCCCTGGACTATAAGTGTCTCATTGTATATACCTTCCCTACCAACATCTTAGAGTCTTGGAGTCTGGCAGAAAGTGATTGAATCAGAGTGCTGACTGGTCTTGATTGCTTTGCTCAAGTGGTAAAAGTCATGGATCAGTGACCATCTATATCTAGCAGTGGAGATTCCAAGGAAATCTTTCCTTCTCTTCGCCAGATCAAACAACAAATGCAGGTTTTTCATCTGAACATGGAGATGCTGAACCTGCACATATGGTTCATATCAAGCAAACCCTCAGAAGAAACTCATCCCATAGCAAGTGGTGGACATGGTATTTTTGGCTAGAAGATCATCCACCCAGAAGTTTACAAAGGCAAGTGGAGAGTTTTCTCCCAGTGGTGTGAGTCAAAAACATATCAACCCATTCAAAAAAGCATCAGTACCACAAATGGCTAATTTCCTTCTCTGCCTATTCAAGAAGAGGAAGCTAACTCCTCACACCGTCAAGGACTACTGTTCCATGATTTCAGACATGATTAGGCATCACAGAAGATGGGACATAGGCCAAAACAAGGACCTCTCTGGCCTTCTGGTCAGCTTCGATTTCTCCAGACCAAAAAGCACCTTTATTTAGTGTTTATGTGTACTGCATTCTTCTATTACATAACTGGCCACAGTTTCTTTCATCTATTGTATGTCATTTCCATCTTGTAGTCAGTTTCAAAGTCAGTCTTCTCAGCAGACGTGATATTGTGAATATTTACTATTTAAAGCAAGTTTTGACAAATAAGGAATAAATATTTATATTTTAACTTATCATTTACATGTTAATAGTACCGGTCATATTTGTATGTATCTGGGATACACCGACTGTCGGGTTCTAATCTGGTCTCAAGCAGTTTGTGAGCTTGCCGACTCTACACAATTGGCTTGTGAAAGATTGATTTGATGCATGTCACTGATTTTAAGGTGAGTAGGTGGTAATTGTTAATAATATAACTTTTGAGATTTCTTTGACAGGTGTGTTTGGAAATAAAAGGCACTTGTCTCTAACGATTAACCAGCAGGAAGATTTCGTTCAAAGTGTGATCGATGTACTGAAAATGTAGCACCCACAAGCGGTGTTTATGATCTGTTGTGATCTTGCGTCTGATTGGCTGAGCTTTTTACCATTCTGGATGTCATATTTCTAGTCTGATTTGGAATGCATGGTATAGACTTATCTCATCAAGAGCTGGATTTCGGGATGATTTTGATAATGAACTAGAATCATGCCTATTGTTGAGGTGATGTTGCATCTAATTGGCTGAGCTTGTTACCACTCTGGAGGCCATATTTTTAATCAGACTTGGAATGCACGGTATAGACTTATCTCATCAAGACCTTGGATGAGTTCGATAAGTTCGATAATGACCAAGATGCGGACATATTAATGAGGTGATCATAATTGGCTGAGCCTTGTTATCACGCTGGAAGCTAAGTTTCTGATTCGCTTTTTGATCAAACTTGGAATATAAGCTTACATCATCAAGATCTTGAGGGGGTTCCAAAATGAGCCGGATTTATGCATACTAATGAGATGATCTTGCATCTGATTGGCTGAGCTTGTTACCACTCTGGAAGCCATTTTTCTGCTCTGATTTGATCAAACTTGGAGCATCTCATTGGCTGAACTTGTCAACACTGAGGTGACTATTTATGATAGATTTTGATCAAACTTGTTAAATAATCTCCTATCATCAAGATGTTGAGTGAGTTTGATTACAAGCAGGATCTAAGCATATTAATAGAGTAATCTTGTATCTGACTGGCTGAGCTTGTTACCACTCTGAAGACTGAATTTCGATCAGATTTTTCTCAAATCTGGTAAATAAGGTTTTATGATCATGGTTTTAGACTGGTTCTGTAATAAGTGAGATCTGTACATGTATGTATGTATTAGCATTTAACGGCACCTCGGCACATAGAGGTTATATGGTGCCAATTAAAAGTTAAACATGGAAGTTGACATACTCAACAAGAATGTTTTCCACTGTCAGTGGACTATCGCAGGGTATGTACCCAGGTCGTGGTTGACCCTTTAGGAGGTTAGCATGAGTCAGGTATGTGTGTCCTATACATGTCCAGCACAATACCACCTCATCTCAGTGATTTGTTTTATTAACAGTTGAAGCTGAGGTGAACTTGCATCTGATTGACTGAGACTTAATTTCTCATCAGATTTCAATAGAACTTGGTAACTTGGTTTATATCATCAAGGTCTTGGATAAGTTCAATTATGAGTGAGATCTGTGCATATTAATTTTGCTTTTTTATTTGGAAAGAAATTTGATCAGACTATAGTAAAGTAGGTAAAATTGACAATGTACTGTATGGGTTGGAAGATAGTTTACATAACATTGTGTTCGTACATTACTACATAGGCCTGCTTAGTTAAATGCTCAGCTGTTAGGTTATGTAAGCCAGGTGAGTGATATCAATCCCACTTGAGTCTTTTGTCTGTTTTACCTGTTATGAGTGGAGCAGTCTCATAGACATGTCTATAGATCATTCTGAAGTTATTCCAGTGTAGCTGTATGTGAATGCAAATAATTTCTTTTCTCATATGGGCTGTGAGTCACAGTGTGGAATGTGTAGAAATAGGAGGATTGCAGTTTTGTGTCCAGGCTCCACAGGGAATGATTTGTGTTTGTGACATATTTAAAATTTATTAAGTTACCTGAGAAATTAAAGTGTATCATCAAATAGCTTTAAAGCACTAGGAAGTGGAAAATTGCACAAACATTATAGTATTACAATTTCAGCTCTAGAAATTGAAGTTTAACCATATCGTGTACTCATGTACAAAACATACCCAACTGTGAACAGTGCTATGTTGTCTTACTGATGTGTTGACACAGTATAGCAAACTGAGTATATAAATTGGTCATCATGTCTACATAATCATGTTAACAAATTGCAATCAGTAAGTTGTTGTGCTGATGTGAAAAGACATGGTCTTGATCACATATGCAATAGAAATATCTTGTGATGTCAATAGCAGCGTAATACTTCCATAAAAGGTAAAGAATGAACTGGCTGAAAAAGTATATATTACATACATGTATTATTCTATAATAAATACAGTATTACAGTCAGACGTACCTGATAGGCCACATGTATTAGTCAATAATAAATAAGTATTACAGTCGGGCGTACCTGATAGGCCACATGTGTTAGTCTATAATAATTGCAGTATTACAGTCAGGCATACCTGATAGGCCACATGTATGTAGCGATTGCCTGTCTTAAGACTGAAATAAAAATAAAATGAAAATGGCCCACTGTTTAGCAGTAATTTATATTAAAACCACTTTTGTCCTGTTTCAGGGATTTAAGTTTGAAGCTCATTTTCCGTGATTGCACAATAAGTTTTAAAAATGTTTACAACATACTGACAATGGCTGCAATGTAGGCAATAGATGATCTTCACACTGGATACATGTAACTTGATGGAAACCACTAACTTGCATGAGCAACCCCTGATATTCACACATTTTGTAACTGGGGATTGAACCCCCTCCCTTTTTAGCTCTACTGGTCATAGACCAGAAGAGCTTATTGGATGGCCTATTGTCCATTTACCATCTGTCTGTTTATGCAATTTTGTTATCGTTGCTTCTAAACCACTTCAGTGATTGCCATGAAACTTTACACACACATTCATCTCAAAGGTCTATAGGGACTTTAATAAAATTGGTACCACTCAGACATCCAAAATCTTAAAAATCTTGTTATCGCTATGCCTCCAGAATGGAAAGTCATATTGACCTGGGGTTTTCACTGAAAGACTTCTTAAGATGTGAAGTCAGTGAATACGGTGTAGATCTAATGACCAATATGGCCTGACTTTTCTTTTTGGACAGGAGAGCATCAGTCCCTTTGAGGGGCTCTTGTTTTTTGTTTTGTTGGAGAAATGGCTTTTGAATATAAGCTTCTTGAAAATATTGAACACACATTTTTGAGGCTGTGACAACAGATTTTGCTCCATTGCCTCAAAAAAAGGGCTAGAGGCCAAATATCTCAAAAGTTAATACAGATTTTGCCATGGTTATAAAACCCACCGACATTTATATGAAGCAGGCACTGATCTTAATGTATACAATGGGTTAACCATTGATTCATTCATGTGAGTGTAAGTGATAGCAAAAGTAATGGTAATGACCATGGGTCATCAACTGATAGGTTGTATATAGGCATTTTAAATTCACCTTGTATACAAAAAGGGCTTAACAAATAGTGTTGGGATAATAACAGATCCATCAAATACGATAGTGTGGGATGGGATTGTCCTGTCCCATACCAACACATATGATGGATTTTCTCATTTCTCATCAAGAAATAGTGTTAGGGAAAAGAAAAATGGCATATCATCTATATTGATATAGCTTTCATTATACAGATCTTTTTCATACAGTACTGTATTTGTGTCATTAGCATAAAAAGCCATTTAGTTTATAGGCTGGCAGAATTTTCAGTACTAAAAATGAATGAAACATTGCAGATGTTTGTGACATCATAAGCATAAGCATCTACAGTGTCAATCCACTTTTGTGGGATAGGCATAGTCCCATAAATCAGCCTCCAAACCTGTATTGTGTTACGACTCTATGGTCTAAGAAAAATGTAACAGAAAGAAAGTGAAACCAACAAATCAAGTAAAAAATCAACAAGCAATTTATTACTAGATAATTAAAATGAAAAATCAAAAAGTCACTTACAGTAATGTGTTTTGAAATCCTAATAATCCAATAAGAATGATTGTTCTAATCACAAGTCCTAAATATAGAATGTTTAGAATTCACGGCTGTGTCCTTGAATGTTATGATGTGCTAATGGTCTCCAAAGTCCTGATGTACTAGAAATCTTGATGTGCTGATGTCAAAATGAAGTATTCCAAAATCTCTGAATAAGTTCAGTTAAATTCCAAAATCATTAATTAAAAATCCAAAATCCATAAGTTTATGAGCACTGTTATAATCCAATGAATATTTAAAATAATTCCTCTCTTAGAATTTGGAATGAATTTTCACAACTGTAATAGCTCTTTACAAGACTGATGGTAATGTCAAAACTGAATAAATGTCCACCAAACATGGCATATATAAAGATTGGTCACATGACAGAATGTTCTAGAACATGTGTCATCTTAATGGAATTTTACTTGTAAACAAAATTCAACCTTGACCTTCAAATTGAGAAAACATATTGATCAAAACAACCTAATTCAAGGACACTAGTTAAACATGTTTTTCCTGATAACATTAAGATTTAAGCAAATATTAAAGTGAAGAAACATTTATAATTTCCTAAAATATTTATAATATTATATAAACATCATACATAACAATTGATACATTGTTGGTTTGGGGTCTAATGTTGACTATTTATAAAGCATTGCAATTATTGCAGACAGATTTGTCCACAACACTTCAATGAACATATTGATCGTTTTTAGACATTTCTTGTGGCTCTTGCGTTATGGTTGGTTGAAGGGGCCTTTCAGCAATCTGTACAGCATATTTCCATATCAAATCTGACATTTTACAACTTGTAAAACCAAGTGGAATAACATAACTCTACCACCTGTTGCCATTTATTGAGCAACTAATCAAATGCAACTTTCCCTTGTTCTAAATATTTTGGTTCTTTTGGTCATTAGGCTCATGTATCTGTTGATTTGTCATGTGACTGACTGTCACATGATGAATATCTCATGTGACTATTATCATGGTTCAGTAATGCACCAAATTACAAAATAGATAATGAATTTCCTTATGCCTTAAAGAGAGAAAAGAGTATCATACAGAAAATTACGGACCTATTTCAGTCTTACCCACCATTTCCAAAATTATTGAGAAACATGTATGGTACATTCTTGCAAACAAATGTCTACATGAACACCAATAAAGGCTTTTGATCAGGATTATTGCACTGATCAAGATCATTGATAAATGTCTTGAAGACATACATGTACTTAAGGGCAACATGATAGGATCAACTTTTTAGATCTTAAAGAAGGCTGCTTAATTGACCATACTTATAGAACTCACTTTTATTATAATTTCAGTGATTTTTTTCTTCTTCCTGGATACAGTTTTATCTTAGTGTCAGAACCCAACAAGTGCAACTCAACAGGACTCTATCAAGTACTGGTCAAAGAAACTATGGTGTGCCTCAGGGTTCAATCCTAGGACCAATCTTAATCTCTTGTATATTAACAACTGGCCATTGTACACATATAACAATAAAACTGATGATGCAACATCATTATATCAGGTCAAGACAGCAATACAATCCAGGAACAGCTGCAGCATGATCTTAATCATATCAGGAAATGGCGTAAAGACAGTGGAATGTAGAATAACTTGGAATCATCATATAGATCATGTTCATAACATTATAGCTTCCACTAACATTGCTACAAAGACTGCAGAAATGTCTATTTATTCATGCAAGGAAACTGTTATGTTCGGCTTTTGTATTACCTATTATAGACTACTATTGCACTGTAAGCACAAACTAACATTAAACATATAATTAAACACTGTGCACCTAGAATTATACTAAATGCTAATTCAATGAGACCATCTGCTGATACGTTTCAGTCTTTAAACTGGTTTCCTTTTGACTTTCATATCATACGCGTATTTTGGTTTATAAAGCCATTCATAATTTAACACCAAGAACTAATGCATTGAAAAAGTCATTTACATATACTGGAACTTGTGAATCAACTACCACTTGAACTAAAGCAAGTTTACTGTGTTCAATGCAGAATGTTTCAACTACCTAGGTATATCTCTCACTTAACTCATTAACCCCTGAGCCAAACAGCTAGGTATTCCCCTACAGCATGCTTGCAGAGGGATCGCCTAGAGCAGTGTTAGCCTTACCAGTAGCTGTATCCCTGAGACTCACTGACAGTACTTGACTTGCTGATTTTTACAGAGGGGGCTGCTTGAAATAAATTAGTTATTTTTTGCTTTGTATTCCTTCAATTAAGCTAAAGTTTGGCACAGCTGTTCTCAATAAAATTATGTAGATAATGGTATAAGTTTAATGCAGCATGCAGAAATAAAACTCATCCATAAAGGCAAAATTTTTTTTATTTACTTACCAATTTGCTTCTTTTGTCATTACAAATCCATTAAATCCATTATGAATTCACACTGAATAATTAAAACCTTCAACACATGAAATAATTCACAGAAATTCCACTTGTCATCTCTCTTACAAACTTTAAGCTCGTGTGAAAACTGCATATTTTCCTCACACTTTACTTACCTTTCTTCCTTAGAATTCTCCACTAAACGTTTAAAAACTAATGAAACACTTTGAACAAACTCTGAATTATGTACACTCGTGCTAACTAAATTCATTTTCCCAAACACAAGCAAGTCTTTATTTACCGATTCTTCAAAATATCTACAAGATATGGTTTAATCCACACATAAATGAATATATCTCCATCAGAGTCTGTCAGGTATGTGTCTACTTCCAGTGGCTTATTCTTGTCATTTTGCATCATTTTCAAATCTAAATAACTCCACTATTTTTAGCGCTATCGAAGTCAAATTTTTTTCCCTTTGTGCTGCAATGTTTCCTCTATCTATGTAAGCTTAAATTTGATTGGTTAAACTGCCTGCATAATTAGAAAATAGTCTGGAATCAACCAATGGTTTGCGACGCTTTAACTCGTCGTGCGGGATAAGGCCTAGACTAATACTGCCACTCAAACGAGGCGCCCAGGATTCAAGCAAGGTAAACTGCGCCACGTTATAGTGGCACTCGGGAGATGAGGGATGCAAAGTGCGACGACTTATTGTGGCAGCAGGGGTTAATGAGTTAATGTTTCATTAGTTTCTTCTTGTTTTTGTGTGTATGCATTCATACATTCTTTCTTTTCTTTTTATAATTGTGTTTATTATATACTTAAGTGTGAAATAGAGAAACTTATTGATGAAATAATTTTCATATTTTTTCATTCCTATATTTTCACATACATGTATGAAAAATATATCCTTATATTTTCACATGTGAAAATATAAGATTTCCCATCATGCCATGCAATGCTTGATTGTGTATACATACAGAAGTTATACCTGCAGCAACAAAAATGAGCACTTTATGAGCTAGAACAAATAAATAGAAACTGCATTACATTTCAATCATTGAATTGAATTTTTGCTGAAGAAATTTGACTTGATGTCGTTTACATCTCTGTCAAGTTATTTTCCCTTACTTCCTTCACAGCAATGATAAACCCACTGTAATGCATTGCTGAATCAGACTTGTTTGTGGTCAGATATGATCAAATAGTTAACAAAATGTCACAAATGTAATTTACTTAGATTAAGTCATCCCAATCCTACCGCTCTCTTAAGTCATTGATATTTATATGATCAGTCTATGTAAGTGAAGTGAAGTTACAAAAATTGGGGTTGGGTGTTTCTGCTGAAGAGTGTGTTTAATCTTATTAATCTTATAAGCTTCGATTCTGGAGCAAGTTGGTATGTAATAAAAAGAAAATGTTCTTTTCCTGTGTAATTACCGGATATATTTCATCTTGTTGTGCCAAAAGTAATTAATTTTAACTCGTGGCTTTGCCACTTTTTAAAATATCACGTTTTTTGTACCACACGATGAAATATATCCAGTATTAACATAGGAACAGAAAATATCCTCTATGTATGTGTAGAATCATAAGAGATCTGCTAATATTTAGCTAAATGAGTCGTACTCTCTGAAATTAAAGTATTATTATTATTAAGTTCCTCATATGTTGCTTTCATTTTTCTACATTTCTGATGAAATCCAATGCATTAGTTAAAAGTTCAGATGCATTAATACTATCTTACTTACTGTATGTAAGGCAATAACTGGAATGCAGCATATCCAATGATACTGGAATGCAGCATATCCAATAATACTGGAATGCGGCATATCCATTAATACTGGAATGCAGCATATCCAATAATAAAGGAATGCAGCATGTCCAATAATACTGGAATGCAGCATATCCAATGATACTGGAATGCAGCATATCCAATAATACTGGAATGCGGCATATCCATTAATACTGGAATGCGGCATATCCATTAATACTGGAATGCAGCATATCTAATAATACTGGAATGCAGCATATCCAATAATACTGGAATGCAGCATATCCATTAATACTGGAATGCGGCATATCCAATAATACTGGAATGCTGCATATCCAATAATACTGGAATGCAGCATATCTAATAATACTGGAATGCAGCATATCCAATAATACTGGAATGCAGCATATCCAATAATACTGGAATGCAGCATATCCAAAAAATCAGCATAGGTTACATATATTAACATTTTCTGAAAATCCAGTGGATGCATTTGAACAAATTGACTGCAACTAGTGCAAGTAACCATTCTAGAATTGTCCGAATTGCACCTGTTTGCTTTCTCATCCTGCATAAAAGTCAAAAGGCTGAACTCAATAAACATTTTATTTTGTGTTTAGGCTCTAATGGTGCCTTCTGTTGAATGCAGGTAACATTTTTCACTTGTTAGCAAATCTTCGGGGAAATATGAGAAAAAAACATATTGATGATTTTCTCTGGGGCTTCAGTAGGAGAAAAAAATATTAATGTTTTTCTTATGGACTACAATAGGGTGTAATAACAGCTGATTGGGGTCAGTTAGGATAGTGTTACCATGACATACTAAATGTTAATATCTTTCCATCCAGAGCACTTGTGATATTGTATTATACAACAGGAATTGCAGTTTCAATTTCTTTAAGTGTAAATATGAATATCATGAGCATATGTCATTTAAAACCCACAATGTACCATGTATACTCGTGTATAAGCTCGGTCCAAATGCAAACAACATAGATCCAGATCTGCTGGCGCATTATGTGATGGCAGATCTGGGTCTATGCAGTTTTTAAGTTGGTATCAGCTTATACATGAGTACATATGGTATGCTGAAATAACAGAGAGCAAGTGAATGTTGTTGTTGACTGGTTTTCAGTGGCACTTTAACATCATTTTGTTGAAATGTGAGCTAAGTGCCTTTTCCAAGGACACACCAAGGCAGCCAACCTGGGGTAGACTGGGTGGGTATCCAACAAGTGACCCTTTGTTTACAAGTCAGACACTCTACCAACTGAGCTAATGCAGCTCCATATTCCAGTTGTATATTGTATAAAAAAAATTGTAGTCAAAAGTTTTGTATCAAATGCCCAAACTCTCCTCATTTTCTACATGCCTCTTCCTCATTCACTTTTTTTTATACAGAATTTAAAATCAGTACAAGATATAAGTGTAGTTGTGAAAATATAATCATGTAATTTAAAAAATGATCTTGATTACTGGGTATTTTAGACTGTAATTGATTGAATTACACTTACATGTTATTATAATTACATGTGATTACTTTAAGAATTAGTTACCAATTACAAATGATTATGATTACCCTGTTATGGTCTGGGTGTAGTTACTGTTACATTTAGTGTAGGTTATGCACAGTTTGTTTCAGTCAGTAGACCTTATTGGCTCAGTACCTCTATTAAATGTTGCAAAGCTCACAGGATTTTCGTAGGGGCAATTACTCAAAACAAAGGACTTGTAAACTTTTGTTTACATTTGTACCTCTTTAATCCAGACACCTGAATAGGTAGTAAACAGGTGCAAGATAGTACTTTACTTTGTATATGTTATGCAGTAATCACCATATCAAGATAAATGTAGACAGAAAAGCTAGTGCACATATTGTATTCAGTGCCAGTGATCTCCCCAGATATTTTCGATAGCATCGGGGTAAGCGCATTAGGGTCATAAAATGTTTTAAAAAGCGTGCATTAACGTCATAAATATGAAACAAATTAATATCAATGAAATAAAAAAGAAGTATATATTTACATAGTATTCTTTATTTACCTCGGTTATAACAAGGCTTAATGTCTATCTTATTGGTCTCTTTTTTAAATAAATGATATTCATCTTTTCGCCATATATACTGACTGCCACATTAAAATTAAAGTCTTTTAAGGATTGTCCTTCAGCACTGATTGTCATCAGGTAGTTCAGTACCCTCTGTGTCAACCAGTTCCTTAAAACAATGTTAATTCTATTCATTGAGGAGAATGCCCTTTCACAATCTGAAAAAATGGAACATACAATTTATTGATGGATGTACAAAAAAGAGACAAAACTACCTGAATCCTAATTAAGTGAATTACCTAGGACAAATTCTTTAAGAGTCAAGACAATGATGTGTTTTCAAATAATTATCACAGAATAAGATAATACATATTCCTTTCCATTTAGAATATATCAAAGTGTTTGCTATTGTTTAATTTCTTCACTGAATCAATATCAGAGAGCTTAAATATTGTTCAAAAGTTTTAATTAAATAAAAAATGACTTTACTGAATAATTAGTAAGCATATAGATGAAACTATTTAAGTTATATTTATGAAGGAATACTTTTTATTTATATCTTTTCAAACGAGATAAAAATGGAGGATAAAGATTGTTCCGTTTATTACTTGGATAGACAGAAGAGAGAAATGAGAAATTAATAGGGCAGCACGCACTTAAGTTAAGGTTTACTGACCAAACTATATTTCTCTTGCTCAGAGTAAACTATGTAAACATAATAACAACTCGTGAATAAAATGCAACTTTCATTCCTCATCACAATTTAATAAGAACAACAACAATTGCAACTAAAACTATTGGTTACTACTATAAAAAAATATATTACAACATCCCCACCCCCAGTAGATCTGAACCAATATTTAGCAGTATGGAAAACTTACCATCCGATCCAGCAATTTCCACCCAAGGGTATAACGTCTTCCATTCATTGTTAAATCCTGTCCTTCGTTTCTTGATCTCTTTCTTTGTGGAAATCATGCTGACGCTATTGGAATCGGAATCACTGCCACTATTGGTGACGCCAATTTCTGATTTTCATAACCAGGCCAACATGGGGCTAGCCGGGTGCTGGGTAATTTTATGTTTTTTGGAAGGTGGTGGTGTTCATTTTTCACAAGAATTTTTAATGTAATATGTGTAACTGCTTTGGCTGGTGGTGAAAATGCCTGATATATATATATATATATATATATATATATATATATATATATATATATATATATATATATATATATATATAACACTGCCAGTAGACTCCATTATCGCTGGCCAATCACGTGACTATTTCTGTGCAGACGAAATCCGCACAAAAGGTTGCTAACCGGCAGTCACGCAAGCCAGGTACAAAAGATAATGGTTAACTGAGTGAGTAATTATCCTGGATTATCTTAATAAGATACCAAAGAAGAGGTAAGAACAGGTGTCATTTGAGTATATGGTTTTGATTTAGGTGACAGGATGTTTGTTTAACAGATTAATGTTATAAGGGTAGTGGGAAACATTAAATCATAGCGGCACAAGAGCATAGGGTAGTGGCAGGTTCTAAAGCATCGGGGTTTGAAACGATAGCGTAGTGGGCCCGCTATGGTTAAAGGTCCGGGGGAGAACACTGAGTGCAATACTTGCATATTTTTTTATAATTGCACCTCTTTTTGGTAAACCTTACAATATATCTCCCTGCTAAGCGCATGTTTCTCAGTCCTGGAATAGCCACATGGGAAGGAAGTAGCTGTGTCAATCTGCCACAGACATAATGATTTTCTTGCAGCTTAGCAATATGCAGAACTGATGCGTTCTTATTGCTGAACTTAATAGGTTAGAGATTGAGAGAGATAATGCACCTCCAGAGTGAAGAGCGCCCAACATAGACAAAGGGAGCCAACTCTTTAGTATTTATATACACATGATGGGGGACATTGTTTATGATATCGTGTGTGTGTGCTTATTTTAATGGTGAGCTTAAACCACACAAAATGTACCCAAATACCGTATATACATGTACTCGCGTATAAGCCGATACCAACTGCAAACTGCATAGACCCAGATCTGCTGTCATATAATGTGCTGCAGATCTGGGTCTATGCAGTTTGTAAGAACTAATCAGTAGAACAAACAACTTAGACCCTGATCTGCTGGCAGCTCAGGGTCTATGTTGTTTGTATTTGGAACTGGCTTATACGCGAGGATATACAGTAATAATTTTTTAAGTGCACAGTGCATCAGATACATTGTTAGATGGATTTTTCTCATTCTTTGACATTTCTGTGATGGAAAAATTAATTTATTAAGTTCAAAGACCATGCCAAATTAAAATCTTCCAGGAAATTCCTGAAGGAATATTTGTTCAGCCTGCAGATGTAAATACTGTTTTTTCGACGTTAATGGCCGAATGGCCGCACACGTCGTTAATCCAACGAACGAACAATACTGTTTTTGTTTGGGTTTAACTTAGAGAATCCCATCAACAGTCCGGGTATATTATTTATTTATTACTTTCCAAAAAGTGTCAAGTTCCAAACAGAATTTCATGAATTTATCCATCTGGGACTCTCTTTATGGGACCAAATAGAAACCCTGTAATTATATTGGTCAATATGAAGCATCTCAGTATAACATTGTTCAGCACTGTGCATAACACAGGTGCATGTATGTGCAGGTTTCTATTATTTTTTTGAAATTGCTACTTACATTTTACTTAATGTTTGTTTTTGGCTAATAATAACTAAAAAAATATTCTGTGATTTCACATAAAAAAAACAATCTAATATTCCAGTAATGTAGCATTGCTTATGTACTCTCAATGACAAGTAGTGAAAGGCAGTTTTACTTTGAACAAGCAATGTGCCTAGAAGGAATCATACAGGTAATAAATATTCCTGTCATTCCTACTGCTTACAAATGTTATTTTCTGTTTGAAAATGTATCTGTGACAAACTCCCAATACATAATGTAAACAAACACTTATGACTATCATTCCTGCAAATTTAAATGAATGTAAATGATACTTACAAAAACAAAATCAAAATTAAATTTTAATTGTTTTGAAATGGACTATATCTGGCTTGCAGTGAGTAAATGGCTCTTTGCCAACTGTCAATTTCTTGATTCTTTGATTGCATAATCACCTATCATAGTATCATGTAGCTTCTGTGAAAAACATTATTAAAAGGGTATCGTATACCGTATACTCACTTATAACTCAAGTCCAATTGCAGACTGCACTGACTCAGATCTGCAATTGCATAATGTGCTAATCAGTCGAACAAACAACATAGACCCAGGTTTGCCAGTGCATTATATGATGGCAGATGAGGGTCTATGTTGTTTGCAGTTGGACTCAATCAATACGTGAGTATATATACAGTACCTTAATGTCAGTTATAATTTTCCATTCACTTTTATTATTTTTCAATGGTATCAGTAATTATAGTAAATATATTCATTATAATTTTCCATTCACTTTTATTATTTTTCAATGGTATCAGTAATTATAGTAAATATATTCATTATAATTTTCCATTCACTTTTATTATTTTTCAATGGTATCAGTAATTATAGTAAATATATTCATTATAATTTTCCATTCATTTTTATTATTTTTCAATGGTATCAGTAATTATAGTGAATATATTCATTATAATTTTCCATTCATTTTTATTATTTTTCAATGGTATCAGTAATTATAGTAAATATATTCATTATAATTTTCCATTCACTTTTATTATTTTTCAATGGTATCAGTAATTATAGTGAATATATTCATTATAATTTTCCATTCACTTTTATTATTTTTCAATGGTATCAGTAATTATAGTGAATATATTCATTATAATTTTCCATTCATTTTATTATTTTTCAATGGTATCAGTAATTATAGTGAATATATTCATTATAATTTTCCATTCACTTTTATTATTTTTCAATGGTATCAGTAATTATAGTGAATATATTCATTATAATTTTCCATTCACTTTTATTATTTTTCAATGGTATCAGTAATTATAGTAAATATATTCATTATAATTTTCCATTCACTTTTATTATTTTTCAATGGTATCAGTAATTATAGTGAATATATTCATTATAATTTTCCATTCATTTTTATTATTTTTCAATGGTGTCAATAATTATAGTGAATATATTCATTATAATTTTCCATTCACTTTTATTATTTTTCAATGGTGTCAGTAATTATAGTGAATATATTCATTATAATTTTCCATTCATTTTTATTATTTTTCAATGGTATCAGTAATTATAGTGAATATATTCATTATAATTTTCCATTCATTTTTATTATTTTTCAATGGTATCAGTAATTATAGTGAATATATTCATTATAATTTTCCATTCACTTTTATTATTTTTCAATGGTGTCAGTAATTATAGTGAATATATTCATTATAATTTTCCATTCATTTTTATTATTTTTCAATGGTATCAGTAATTATAGTAAATATATTCATTATAATTTTCCATTCACTTTTATTATTTTTCAATGGTATCAGTAATTATAGTGAATATATTCATTATAATTTTCCATTCATTTTTATTATTTTTCAATGGTATCAGTAATTATAGTGAATATATTCATTATAATTTTCCATTCACTTTTATTATTTTTCAATGGTGTCAGTAATTATAGTGAATATATTCATTATAATTTTCCATTCATTTTTATTATTTTTCAATGGTGTCAGTAATTATAGTAAATATATTCATTATAATTTTCCATTCATTTTTATTATTTTTCAATGGTGTCAGTAATTATAGTGAATATATTCATTATAATTTTCCATTCATTTTTATTATTTTTCAATGGTGTCAGTAATTATAGTGAATATATTCATTATAATTTTCCATTCACTTTTATTATTTTTCAGTGGTGTCAGTAATTATAGTGAATATATTCATTATAATTTTCCATTCATTTTTATTATTTTTCAATGGTGTCAGTAATTATAGTAAATATATTCATTATAATTTTCAGCTCATTCTTGACAAGTATGAAACGTTTCACATTTTGAATAAGTAGAAAGTTGATTGTCAAACAATTAATGTAGAACTGTTATAGTAATTATACAAATAAGGGATTCAAAGTGTATGAAAGATGAAAGGGTATAAATAATTAAAGACAGTATCATACTTTGTCATTACATGTTTGACAGCATGTTTGTCATCACATTTGACATCACAAATTCATCTTTTACGGCTGCTAAACATGTCATAGAATGTTAGTTTTAGACGCTTGATGCAGATTTGTGTTTTGGAGCTGCCAAACATGTCATCACGTGTTTGACATCACATGTTAGTTTTAGATGTTTCATACAAATTAAACTTTTGGAGGTGCCAAACATGTCATCATATGTTTTAGATGTTTTGTATAAATTTATCTTTTGAAGCTGCCGAACATGTCATCACATGTTAGTTTTAGATGTTTCACACGAATTCATCATTTGGAGCTGCCAAACATGTCATCACATGTTTAACATCATATGTTTTAGAGGTTTCTTATAAATTTATCTTTTGGAGCTGCTGAAATTTACAGGTGACTATTTGTTGCAGGACAGTGTCTGAACTTCGTACATTTGGAGCTCATTGTTTTAGTATCATTGACATATCTACATTTATGTCCCATCATTCATGAAAGTATACAGTGATAACAGAGATATATCCGAACAAAGTAATACATTTACAGCACTCCCTCACTATATTGCCCTTCATTATAACACCATTCCTGTTATAAGGTGAGTATTGTCATATATCCTATTTCATTAAGTGGTAGTTACATTTTCAAACTAAAGCTAATTCCATGGCTTACTGGCATATCTCCATGCCTTGTATTGTGTATATCACCTCCCCCCTCTCCAAGACACAGGGGATGTAACCCCAAACCTCTTACATATACATGTATGCTGTGTCCTCGTGCTGTGACTGCATGTTTGAAGTTTGGTTAAAAAAAATAAAGATGTCACTGTAATTGTAATTTGTGTATATTTTACCTTTGATTCCCTCACAGGGACTTCAGGGAAGAGGCCCAAAAACCATGCCCCATCTTGCAGATGATTATAATATGGGCAACCTATGTAACAAATAGGGTGAATTTCCACCCAGTGGTTTAGAAGGAGATATGGTTACAGACTGATGGATGAACGGAAAGACAGAGGCTATCACAATATCCCCAGCTTAAAAGTGGGGATAATACTATATATACTCGCTTAAAAGTCAGTTCCAACTGCAAATATAGACCCTGATCTGCCGTCGCATAATGTGATAGCAGATTAGGGTCTATGTTACTCTTAACAAACTGCATAGACCCAGTTTTGCTGGTGCATTATGCGATGTCAGTCTGGGTCTTTGCAGTTGGATCCAATTTATATGCGAGTATATATAGAAATCACTGTAATGTATAAAGAAATATGCATTTATTTACTTAAATGAATTTGTCATCTACTTTCATGTATTGAGAATTGTCGTTAAATTTGCAGGGAGCGACGGTTACCAATTGAAACTTTGAGAAAACGAGAGTTAAAATGGCTTGAGATGTTCCACAACTGGGAGAAGTGGATGAGTAAAAGATTTAAAAAGGTCAGACTTTTTTTGTTATGAATTAAATAAGATGAAAATTAAAACAAAGTTATGATAGCGCATAATTGGAATCTGTTCGTTGCCAAAAATTAAAATGGTTCAACCTAGATTGCAAGAATCAAGAAAAAAAAGTGGTAAATAAACTGTTAATTAACAATAAATGTATGGCTGGGAGAGCAATGTTTTTAAAGAACTTGGGAGGCATGAAGACTAATTAATAAACAGTAAATTCTGAGTTATTGTAAATTTAGGTCATTTCAGAACATTACTGTATATACTCACGTATAAGATGATACCAACTGCAAACTGCATAGACCCAGATCTGCCATCGCATAATGCGCCGGCAGATCTGGGTCTATGCAGTTTGTAAGGACTAATCAGTGGAACAAACAACATTGACCCTGATCTGCTGACGCATTATGCGATGGGAGATCAGGGTCTATGTTGTTTGCAGTTGGACCCGGATTATACATGAGTATATACGGTAAGTATATGCAGTATTCTTCTTCTGTGTCCTTGTGCAATGTAAAACATTTATCCTATTCATTCCTTATACCATCTTTGATTGGTTGATTTTATTTAGTAATGCATTTTTACTCGCATCTAAGTCAGATCGAACTGCAAGCTGCACAGACCCAGATCTCCTGTCACATAATGTGCCAGCAGATCTGGGTCTATGCAGTTTGTTAGGAGTAATCAGTAGAACAAACAACATAGACCCTGATCTGCTAGCACATTATGTGATGGCAGATGAGGGTCTGTGTTGTTTGTTGTTGGACCTGACCTATAAGTGAGTGTAGACAGAGTAATATACAGTGATGTAGCTATGCATATACACAGACACATATGCATAATGTAGAAAAATCAAGCTACCATATTTTACATTTCTATGATACCCCCTCCTCCCCCATATCTGTGACAATACATCAGAAAATTAATGTATGGCAATCAGTCAAACTCTAATATGTGCTGATACCTATGAACTGCCAACCAATACTAGCCCCAGATAAAGGTCTGAGGCATTACATGATTTAGAGGTGCAGTGGAGGCTTGTTGGAAATTCATGTCTAAGCCATTTATGTAGCTAACTCCTACTATATATCATATACAAATTGAAATAGTTGTAACATCAACATTTTTTCAACCATTTTAATTAACACAAATTCACATGAGTTAGGTGTCAACATTAAATACTTTGATGTTGTATGATGTACTATGCTAATGAGTGGGTGTGGTTATTTCTGCTCTGGCAATAGGTCAGTTGCCCACCTACACATGTGATCTGTACAATACATACTATATTTACTTGTGTATAACTAGTGTCCAGTTGCAAACAGCATAGACCCAGACCTGCCATCATATAATATGCAGGCAGATCAGAGTCTCTATACTGTTCATGTTTCTTCTAATTGTAAGAAAACATATTGATACTGATCTGCATGCACATTATATGACCTCTGTGCCTTTTACAATTGGATGTGTATTACTATCATACATGAAAGCATATGGTATTTCTTTGCTTTAATTGACAGTTTACTGAGTATGGAAACATCGGAGAAAATCAATGAATCTAAAATACATATGCCAAATTTGTGTGTCCTTTGTGCATGGAACACATTTCAGTAAATGAGTTTAATAAATTATTCTTCATCCATCACACTTTATTTGTCCAGGTGAAAGAAAGGTGTCGAAAAGGTATTCCCCCTTCTATAAGGGCAAGAGCATGGCAGTACTTGTGTGGGAGTAAATACATGATGGAGCACAACAAGGGAAGGTTTGAGGTACATGTAGGCTTTTTTTTAAAACTGATCTGTTTTCTATGATGAATGTTCATTAGTTCACCTGCATAAAGTGCAGAACTTATGATATATATTGATTAGTTGATGTTCTTGTTGTTGTTGTCATTAGTGTCATTGGCATTAATAAATATACACCTTTTAGGTAAATTTCTTTGATGGCATTGGTTTCACATTATTTGGATGCATCGTGAGGAGCACTACACTGTCATAAAGGAAACACCTTGTATAGTGTATATTCTTATAAAGGCTCCCTTCCTACAAGAGGTGTCCACAACCCAGGCAGTGTCTACCAGTGCCCCTTGGCATAAGTAAGGTTTTTCAGTGCATATAGATTTGCCCATGTCTATCCATCAGATCACATCACATCTGTCACTTCACATCAAATCCTGTCCATCATAAATTTAATTTCTGGTCAGTAACTTTTGAAGGACTTAATGGATTGAAGTCAAATTTGTTATGAGGCTTTACGTTGAAAAGACACTCAGGTCAAGTTCGATTTTCCAGCAAAATTGTATGGAGTTACATCACCTGTTTGACTTACAACTTTGCAATTTGGTTTTCACTCCATAACTTTTGAAGGGGATTTCATGGATTTAAACAAAATTTAGCATGAGGCTTTACATGAAGAAGACCTGGTTCAGGCTTAATTTTCATCGTTTTCTGGACAACATTTTATGGAGTCTTCCCCCCTGTTTGACTTATAACTTTGCATGTTTAGTTTCCACTCAATAACTTTTGAAAGATTATATGGATTGTAACCAAATTTGGTATTATGCATTACTTTAGGAAGACCTAGGTTAGTTTTGATTTCATCATTTTGGGGCAGAATTCTAACGAGTTATGGCTCCTGTTTGACTTAGAACTTTGCTCTTCAGTTACTGCTGAATTACTATCAAATGACTTTATGGATTGAAACAAAATTTTCTATGAGGCTTTACTTTACGAAGATCTGGGGCATGTTTGATTTTCAACATTTCCCTACAAAATTAGGAGTTATGGCCCTTGTTTTGATTTCAGACTTTGCACTTTGTTTTGTTTTTTTGCTAAATATCTTTTGATGGATTTTATGGATTGAAACCAAATTTAATATAATATGAGGCGTTACATTAAGCAGACACGAGTTAAGTTTGATTTTCACTGTTTTCTGGCAGAATTTTACAGAGTTGCTCTTCTGTTTCTTCGCAATAACTTTGAAGGACTTCATTGATTAAAAATAAAAATTTGGTATGAGGTTTTCTTTACAAATGCCAAGGTAAGATTTGATTTTCACCCTTTTCCCCACAAAATATTATGGAGTTAAGGCCCCTGTTTGACCTAGAACTTTGCACTTTGATGTTTGCTCAGCAAGTTTAAAGGTCTTTATGAATTGAAACAAAATTTGGTATGAGGCTTTACATTTAGAAGATCTAGGTCAGATTTGTTTTTAACCATTTTCTGGCAAAATTGGATGGAGTTATAGCCCCTGTTTGATTTAGAGCTTTGCCCTTAAAATTGCATCATATTAGTAGGGTCATCCTTGTCATATGGACACATTTCTGGTTGAAATACTTCATAAATTCTTTGCAGGGCAAGTGGATTTTTTGCTTGAAATACTACATAAATTCTTTGCAGGGCAAGTGGATTTTTTACATGTGGCAAGTGATTATTCAAATGCACTTGCGGTCAACTTTTGTGCAAGAAAAATGGAGCATTTGCTGAATGCTCCACCAGTAAGTTAAATGAAGCTACAACACAAAATATTTCTGAAAAATAATAAGTCAATGCCAGTTTTGGAATATATACTACAGATTGACTAATTTTAGCAACCTCACACAAAAGTACTTTGTTAAAAATGCTTGCTGTGAGTGCTGTAAATCTCCCATTATTTTTAAAAAATGTGAAATGTTTACTTGATTGTTTTTCTCAGATTATAAACCCATCCCACCAGTACATTATTACAAACATTCTTACAAGGCAGGGTTTTCAAACATTCTTACAAGGCAGGCACCCTAGATTTATCGTGGGAAAAAGACTAATTACCTGTACTTGTATCCAGTACTTCAGGTAGGATATAGAGAGTAGATTGCTGTAACCTACTTTTCATGCTTCAGTGACTGTGTGCATCTTTTCTTTTTATATGTTCTTACATCCTGAGAACAACTAAAGAGTCATACAAAATAAAAAAGCCACTGTAACCTATATCTACCACTGGCATGTCTACATCATTAGTTAGCATTGATCATCATTGGTAATAGACAGATACAAACCTCTTTCTTGCACTAATAGGATAGGATAGCCTTTGCTTCATTTGTTATTTTTAGTAACCTTAATGTATATTGTTTGCAGGAGTACTTGAGGCAAACAGGTGATCCTAAGTGGGTGGAAGATATCAAGAAAGATCTTCATCGACAGTTTCCTTTGCATGAAATGTTTATGTCCAGGGAAGGACATGGGTAAGTAGAACTTGGTCTTTTTATTTGATGGAAATGGTATTTGAAGTTGTAGATGATGTATGAAGTTGTAGATGATGTATGAATGTGAATTTGTATAGATGAAAAGTAATGTTGGACAATAAAATAATGATAAAGTCAAAAGTTACATGGATGATTCAGTGTATTGTCTGCACTTACTTAAGCATATAGTTTCCTTATTCTTAAATTGATGCATGCAATGCATGATCACATAATATACTCCTTAATCTGAGAATCTCATTTCACTCCATGTAACTAGAGCTTGGGTATTGTGTAAAAGAAACCCAACTATAAACAGTACAGACCCAGATCTGCCATTACAAAATATTTTGGCAGACCAAAGTGTATGATATTTGTTCTAGTAATGATTAAACAAACAGCTGATGCATTATACAACAGCATATATGGGTTTATGTTAACACGACAGTATGTCTGGGCTTATGTTAAGACAACAGCATATATGGGTTATATTAACACAACAGATCTGGGTTTATGTTAACACAAAAGCATATTGAGGTTTATGCTAACATGGCAGCATATCTGGGTTTATGTTAACATGATGTCAGATGTGGGTTCATGTTAATATGGTAGCATAGTTGGGGTTATGTGAATACGACAGCAAATCTGGGTTTATGTTATTATGATAGCATATCTAGGTTTATGTAAATGCAATAGTATATTTGGGGATATGTTAATATGACAGCATATCTGGGTTTATGTAAATGCAACAGTATAGCTGGGGATATGTTAATATGACAGCATATCTGGGTTTATGTAAATACAACAGCATATTTGGGGATATGTTAATATGACAGCATATCTGGGGATATGTTACTATGTCAGCATATCTGGGTTTATGCTGATGTGACAGAATATCTGAATTTTATGTTAATACAACTGCATATGAGGATTTATGTATAATATGGCAGCATATGTGGGTTTATGTTAATATGACAGCATATTTGGGTTTATGTAAATATCACAGCATATCTGTGTTAATACAACAGCATATCCTGTTTAATGTGAATACAGCAGCATATATGGGTTTATATTAATACAACAGCATATCTGGTTTTTATGTGAATACAACATCATATGTGAGTTTATGCTAATATGACAGCATATGCAGGGTTATGTTAATACAACAGCATATCTGGTTTTATGTAAATATGACTGCATATCTGGGTTTATGTTAATATGACAGCATATCTGCGTTTATGTTATTACAACAGCATATCTGGTTGTATGTGAGTACAACAGCATATCTGGTTTTATATTAATATGACAGCATATCTGGGTTTACATAAATACAACAATATGTCTGGGTTTATGTTAATATGACAGCATATCTGGGTTTACATAAATACAACAATATGTCTGGGTTTATGTTAATATGACAGCATATCTGTGTGTATGTAAATATGACAGCATGTCTGGGTTTTTGTTAACATCACAGCATATCAGGGTTTATGTAAATATGTTAGCATGTCTGGGTTTATCTTAATATGACAGCATGTCTTGGTTTATGTTAATATGAAAGCATATCAGGATTTATGTTAATATGACAGCATGTCTTGGTTTATGTTAATCCAACAGCATGTCTAAGTTTTTGTAAATATGACAACATGTCTGGGTTTATGTTAATATGACAGCATATCTGTTTTATGCAATACAACAGCATGTCTTGGTTTATGTTAATATGACAGCATATCTGTTTTATGCAATACAACAGCATGTCTGGGTTTATGTTGATGCAACAGCATGTGTGGGTTTATGTTAATACAACAGCATGTCTGGGTTTATGTTAATACAACAGCATGTCTGGGTTTATGTTAATAAGACAATATGTCTGGGTTCATGTTAATATGACGGCATGTCTTGGTTTATGTTAATATGACAGCATGTCTGAGCTTTTGCTTTAAGGTTTTACATTTAAAAAGACCTAGGTAGAGTTTGATTTTACACCATGTTTTGGCAAAAATTTAATGGAGATGTGGCCCCTGTTTGACTTTTAACTTTGCCTTCAATTTCATTTCCGCTCTAGAACTTTTGAAGGAATTCATAGATTGAAATCAAATTTGGTATGAGGCTTTACATTAAGGAAGAACTAGGTCAAGTTTAGTTTTTACCACATTTTGGCCAAATTTATTTGAATTATAGTTCCTGTTTGACTTAAAACTTGGCCTTTAAATCTTGTTTCTGCTCAAGAGCTTTTGGTGAACTTCATGGATTGAAATCAAATTTAGTACAAGACTTTACATAAAGAAGACCTGGGTCAAATTTGATTTTCCCCTTTGTCCAGCAAAATTTGATGGAGAGTTATGGCCCCCTGTTTGAATTAAAACTTTGCCCTTCAGTTTGCGCTCATTAACTTTTGATGGACTTCATCGAACGAAAGCAAATTTGTTTGGAAGTTTATATTAATAACATGTAGGTTAAGTTTGATTTTGTTATGTTTTCTGGCCAAATTTTATGGCATTGAGGCTCCCTGTTTAACTTGGAAATTTGCTCTATAAATGCATTGTATTGTTGGGGACATCTGTAATGTATGGACACATGTCTAGTTTTATTTTGCCATCATTTTGTGATTGAATAATGTGTGGATGTATGATGTGTATGTGTGTGTACACTGATGTGGCATATTCCCAAAAAATTTCATATATACCAGCTATCTCAAGGCTGATATTAGAATTTCCCAAGTAGTTGCTAAATTTTTCCCTGAAAATGTTTGATTATCTGTTGTGTCAGGATCAATTAAAATGTTTTATGATGATGCACCACCGGAGAAAATCTTTGACTTTTTAAAAGAATGCTGTGTACATAACAATTTTGACTCTGTATGTGAAGGATTTTATATATTTATTTTTGACCCTTTATCTTTTATTGTATATATCTTTAAATTAATTGTCTCAACTTCATCTTTTATCTTGTAGGACTAAATTTTTTTAAATGTTTATTTGGAAGGGTTATCTTTTTAGCAGTATTTATTTTTACATTTTTTAGAACTTAAGTTTGAAATTGGCACTATATAACCAGTATTGTACTGACATGCAGTTAAATCCCATACATAAATACATACAATGTAATTAAATCGCTTACATAAATACATGTGATGTAATTAATCCCATACATAAATACATACAATGTAATTAAATCCCATACATAAATACATACAATGTAATTAAATCCCATACATAAATACATACAATGTAATTAAATCCCATACATAAATACATACAATGTAATTAAATCCCATACATAAATACATACAATGTAATTAAATCCCATACATAAATACATACAATGTAATTAAATCCCATACATAAATACATACAATGTAATTAAATCCCATACATAAATACATGCAATGTAATTAAATCCCATACATAAATACATACAATGTAATTAATCCCATACATAAATACGTGTGATGTAATTAAATCCCATACATAAATACATGCAATGTAATTAAATCCCATACATAAATACATGCGATGTCATTAATCCCATACATAAATACATACAATGTAATTAATCCCATACATAAATACATACAATGTAATTAAATCCCATACATAAATACATACAATGTCATTAAATCCCATACATAAATACATACAATGCAAATAGCCAGATTTGCAAATAACTTAAAGAGGGCAGTTAATTTCCCATTTTAAAACAATATTTTTGGCAATCACAACATTCAAGGTTTGTAGTAGGCTGCCAAATTACAATGCAAAGTCAGTCACAGCTGCTAGTGTAATGTATTCTCAAGGTTGAACTAATGACAAAGGGGACTAAATTTCTGTGGTGAAAAACTTGCGGAAATACACCGATTGGCATTTAATCAATAAACTATTAGTTTGAAAAGAAAAATAGATTAGAAAACATGGGATGGTAGATAACGAGTGAGCACTAAAGTTAAATGAGAGGAAGATAAAGATCAGAAAGTTCCATAGTACAGTTCTTTTCAGGTAAACTAGATATTCAGGCATCTGTATGTTTTTATGGGTTACTTGAGTATTTGATAAAACATTTATGGCAAATAATGTAAGTATGGGTTTTCCAGGACTGCAAAATCCACATAAAAATACATGTATTTTTAAGTTTGGATGCATGAAAATTACAACAACTGAGTCATTGGTAAGCAAATTGTTTTTTTGTCAACTTCTCTTTTGTTTGATCTGTTTCAACAAAGCGATCATGTAGTGTCTGGGTTATCAAATAGAGTTCAAGTGTTTGTAAAGGGATTAGGTGTAGGTACATAGGCCAGATCTTAGTAGATGAGGAGATTCAGACATATGTTAATTGATTGTTGATGCCATATCATTGCTTTCATTAAGGACTAATTACATGCATGTGTGCTTTGACACCTTACTTCGATAAACATCATTCAGTACACTTTAATCCATGGTACTTTAAATCCTTCCACGATGTTTGGAACACCTGCGTTGTATCATATAACATATTTAGAAAAATAAGAGTTTGGGACTTCTTGGTATTTTTCCCGAAAATATAAATTATTTATTTTGTTTGTTGGAGAAATATGAACTCAGATTGTTCATCATATCAGCTGTTTTTCAGTGTCATGTGCAGAAATGGTTTCATTTTTGAGCATGTATTGATATGTGCCTTTCGGATGGCAACTTGACATACTTTCTTTGGTGCCAGGAACAAGGCTACAGATGAACCTAATTCTCGTGAGACTGGCTTACAGAAAGTAGATAATATATATAATTCTAATAAAGAAAACAATGCCTTAGAGACTGAGAAATTTGTGGAATGAACAGTTAATTTGTGGAATGAACAGTTAATTTGTGGAATGAACAGTTAAACAGTTTAGTTAAAGTGAAAGAATGGAGGATGACTTCTTCCAGTTCAAGGTGGTAGTAAAATCACTTGCAGGGATGAGTCTAGAGGATGCATAATTGGCAGTGTGCATGAGGTCCTCGGTCTCATGTCCACATCGCTGTTTTTGCTGAAGTGTTGCTGGTTTCACCTCTAACATCAGTGGCTTATGAACGTGGTTTCTCATAACATTATTTTATCAAGACAAAGGGCTGTGGACCTTTAAAACAAGAAACTGTAATGAAATTGATGAGGTTGATGGAGGAAGGCCCTGAACTTAAGGATTTTGATCCTAAACCTGAAGTTTATTGAAGTTTATTTAAGAAAAAGTGAATCTAGTCTGCTGTGTTGCTTAAATCATTAACCCCATGAGATTTGTTTCATTTTCACGTGAAATGGGGGTAGGCAACGCATTTTGGGGGTCACTTCTGAATGCAGCAAAACACATCTGTTTAAGAAAGTTTCTCGTTTAGCCGGATGCTTAGGTGTATCAGAAAGATTGTTTTTGATTGGCTATTATGCTCGCACATGTGCAGAAGGGTAAAAGTTAGACTTCTTTTTTTTTTTTTTTTTTTTCATATTGGACCCCCCATTTTTGTGTCCTGGCCTCTTTTTACTCCAAATCTCAAACTTATCCTACTTTTTGCAAAGGTTCATCTGTCTGTGTGCAGTTCAGACCGGTCTGCTTTAGATCTAAGGCCAAAAAGTCTAAAATCCGGACACAAACTCCGGTTCCGAAACTGGTTATTTTCGACCTAAAAAAAATCGGGTCTCAAAAAATGCATTTTTTTCACTGTACTATTTAATGCCAGTAGAAAGTCGACATTATTTGGTATCATTGTAGAGCTACATCTGTCTACTTTCCTGAAACTCCATCCACTTTAGTGTATCTTAAATGATGATGTTACAGAGCTTGGAAGTAGGGTACAACCTCACAACGCGTAAACGTGGCGCTAGGGGTTAATGAGTTAAAGATGAAATGAAAAAACTGAATGGAATATGGTCATTTGTTTCTTCTTCAGTTGTCTTGGCAAATTTATTTATTTAAGATGGAATTAAGCTTATTAAATAAATTAATACACAAAAGAAACTTGATTCTCTTCCTTGATATCTTCTGGCTGGACATAAAATTAAAGAATGGCAAGGTAAAGCCGTTGAGGGTTGTTATAGTTGTAACATCACGATCACAATTATCACTGTTCTCAATTGCTTTAGATTTTAATTCTTTTATAATAATACTAAATATTTCACAATGAATGAGAATTGGCAATCTGATGACGTTTATATTGGTGACATAACAGTACATGCATAATGCCCAGAATCATTGCAAGCAAATAAAAAAGATCTTGTTATTGTGACTCCAATTTTTAGGGTTGGGACTCCAACTTTTTTGAAGGAAGGAGTCCAGGACTCCAACTTTCAAAATCCTACAGAGAATCCTGTAAGTGTCCAAGGAAAAGATGATAGTGCAGTGCAGGTGACAAAAGTTAAGGTGTCAAAACTGTCAAAGCAAATAAGATTATCTCATTTTTCTTACCGCTACTAGAGCATTAAGTGCTATGTAATATTTTTTTCTTTGTCCATTTGAAATTTTGTGTGACCCCCAAATTTGAGAGAAGGAGGAGACAATGTCTCATGCCTTTGGGATCCTAGGTGTAACACACTGTTCATCAGAAGTCACTCTACCTACTGATATACTTGCTTATAAGTTGCGTCTAACTGCAACAAAATAGACTCTGATCTGCCATTGCATATTGTGCTGTCAGATCAATGTCTGTTTTGTTTGTCCTACTGATTATTCCTAACAAACTGCAGAGACCCAGATCTGCTGGTGCATTATGCGACAGCAAATCTGGGTCTGTGCAGTTTGCAGTTGGACGTGACTTATAAGCAAGTACATATAGTACATGCATGCACATATGACACACTAACCTTTGCACTACATTAAAACAGAATATCCAGACCCATAGGGAGACATGGATTTTAAATATTATTACCTCTTAAACAAAATGCAGTATGATTGGTCAGTGTTTAAGTCTTAACTTGATCATGTGACTTACAGGCGGGGTGTAAGTAAGTCACATGACAACTGGCAATACACAACTTTGTAAAACAAAATGAAATTTTGGCCAGAAGAGTTAGCATCGTGCCTAAAAAGATTTATGAAGTAATAAATTCATCACATGTTAGTTTACTGGGGTGTATAGAATGTTATGACCTTCTTGGGTGTATGGGGTTCAAAATGGTAATTACATAATTGGCACCCCAGAAAACTAACATGAAACTAATAGTGTATCAAGGTGACACTCCATTGGTCAATAAGATTGAAAAGTCCGTATGAGAAGTGGCATCCATTTGATGAAGGTTTTACTATAATAGATTATCACTAATTGTAAAGCATTATTATTATGAACTTTAGATATTTATTTATTCCATTCATTGATTGTTCTAAAAATATGCATTTCCATCATTTCAGTCAAGAAGACCTGTTCAAAATTTTGATTGCTTACACCATCCACAACCCTCAAGATGGCTACTGCCAAGCTCAGGGACCAATTGCAGCAGTTCTTCTTATGCACATGCCTGCTGAGGAGGCATTCTGGTGCTTTGTCTCGATATGTGAAAAATATATTCCTAGTTACTACAGTCCTGGACTGGTATGTTTTTTTTAGCTTACCTGGCCAGAGGCCATGTGAGCTCATGGTGTGGCCTTGCATCTGTCATGTGTTCATCTTTTGTCTGTTGTTGGTTCATCAACATTTGCTATTATCAGCCCTCTCAAAAACCACTTTGCCAGTTTTGATCATACTAGGTATTAATGTTTCTTTGGTCCAGTCTTACAATGAAATTAATATTAACAGTACCTGAATGTAAATAATTTGAGTAGACTTTTGTCTTAAATGTGAAACTGCTTATTTTGTCACCTACCTTTCTGTGAAAAGATGGGAAATAGTATTCACACTTTGATCCATCCATCTGTTTGTCCATCAATTCATCCATCTGTCCTTCCATCATTGTTTCTTCCACCCTACTATTTTAAAGCTATTTGATATTAAGGGATGAAACTTGGTATACATATAAATCATCATTAGCAGGTGTCAAATATCACATTGGGGTCCTATTTTAAAGATCAAGGTCATAGGTCAATATTTTAATTTTTAGCTTATGGTATGGCCCTTTGTCCATAATGTGTCTTCTGTTTTCAAGTTTTTCTCAAAAACTGCTAGACCAATTTTGACCAAACTCGGCACAAAGCATCCAGGCATGAAGGTCTGTAAAGTTTTAACAATTCAGCTGACCAGCCATTAAATATGGCTGCCTTTACTAAAAATATAAAAACCTTTAAACAACTTCTCCAAAACTGCTGAACAGATTTTGATTAAAATTTGACAGAAAGCATTCTGGCATGAAGACTTTTCAAGTTTGTGCAAATTATGCTGATCCACCATCAAATATGACTGCCATTACCAAAATTATCTGTCAACAATTGCATTTTCAGTTTCTTCTCAAAAACCTTCTGACCAATTTCAACCAGACTTGGCATAGAGCAGGGGTGGAAACATTTTTAGAAAGCATGGTTCCTTTTTAGACAACCAGACTGTAATATCCAGTTGCCCAACAAAATTATCTGGTTGCTTAATCAGAGATTCCCTCGTGAAATTCCAGTGAAAATGATTACTCAAAAGTAAATGAAATTTTGTTGCCAAATGTCTAATCAAAATATTCATTTCATTTATTAGTCAGTAATATTAAAATGTATGATTTAATCACACCAGAATTTTTAAAATGAATGATTCATTAGTTTCTCAATATGCGCTTGGATCACAAAGGAAGTCTTACATCAGTATAAAGGAACCAGTGCCAATGTTATAAAATCAACATCATTTTGGATGTCTGTTTTTTCTAATAAGTCATATATATATATATATATATACACATATATATATTTATTTATTTATATATATATATATATATATATATATATATATATATATATACACATATATATATTTATTTATTTATATATATACATTGAAACCCCTCTAAACCGAAAACCCTTGGGACCCAATTTTTTCTCGGTTTTGAGAAGTTTTCAGTTTACTGAGGTTTTTGCCGATGTGAAACAAAAGAAAGTCTTTTTCTAAGTGCTTATCTGATGAGAGAGAGAGACTGAGAGTATCAGCAATTACTTATCCTGTCACTATTGCTTAGCTATTTTATTTTTGTGCCGAAAAACCACCAGCCGTTTGATGTGAATACATCCTCCCACAGAGTGGAGAAAAGGTTAGTATGACCTTTACACTGCAGTCTGTACATCACATAGTCATGCGCAGAATTGTCATCTTTTTCATGGATGCCATACTCTGTAGATGTTTGCCTGAAATCATCACCAGAGAAATTTTGCCTATAGCAACTTAACGCATTAGCGTTCTCTATTCTGCAGTTCATAATTAAGTCTCAGTGTTACACTATCCGTATTTTATTCTGTATGGTAACCTTTCCCCCTTTTTAGAACTTAGTTCTTTAAGGCGCCTCCTATGCTACCTCATGTATTCCACCCTCTAGGGGCGGGAACACTCCCCTACTTAACTGATATACAGCTGAGGTACGAGTAAGTCCCTGTGTAAATAACAACAGGAGTCCCTGTGTAAATAACAACAGGCCCTGCCTAACATAGAGGACAGCATATTCCTCTCACTTTCTTCAAAAAGTGACAATTGTCAGTAAATTTTCAAGTTGTATATTATTAATGTCTGCACCACGAATCATGTTGTCATTCCATATGTGTCTGCATGTTTCTCTAATAAAGTTCACTGTGTGAAATATCTTACTTTTCTATAGGAAAAAGACAGGTTTATTTCTACAAGGTCAAATCTATTATTTACCTCATGCATACAGTGTACTTAGTGCATACACAGTGGTGTACACAGTACACACTGCATACAACCAGGTGAGTTTAGCGTGACACAACCAGGTGAGTTAGCGTGACTATTATTAAATATTGTCATTATTTCTTTTCTTCAGAATAATGTCAGGACAGTCTGTGGGGAAGGGTGGGCACAACAAGGGCTCTTGGGATACTCGCCCAGACTACATAAAGTGCTCCAAGTGCACACGAAAAAATCATTGCGCACTTTGCGATTTATGGCCTTTTGGCACCTGGAATCTAGTTAATTCCAGATGTACTTATCGAGGGTGCAGGAATCTTTCCTCCGCCTCATCTTAAAATTTTACTGGATTCTCTCTTAGGTCTCAGCTTTTGGGACCAACTTCTTTGGCGGCCTGTGAGTCCCCTCCAGAAGTAGGGACTGGATGTTCAAGGAGTTGATCATCTCCACCCTGCAGGGAGAAGAAGACAAACACTTCTCACGTTCAAGACAGCGTGTACACCTCAGGTAGCGGGTTGCTCCCTCCTGTTAGGGAGGTGGAGCACCGCGACAGTGGGTTGCTCCCTTCTGGCAGGGAAGTAGAGCACTGCAACTGCAGATTGCACCCTCTCGTTGGGGAGGTTGAGTACCATGACAGTGGGTTGCTCTTTCCTGTTAGGGAGGTAGAGCACCACAACATGGGCTACTGGACCTTGCCATCACAGTCGAGGTGATGCTGTGGCTCATGTCCCGCCATGACCTCTTCACCAGGTGGCCTCAGTGCAGAAGACTAGAGGTGTCACACCATCCAGGGTAGACAGGTGGTCTTGCCTCCCCACTGGAACTTGCATTGAACTACAGACCATGGTGCAGAGTGCTCCTATGCCCCCTCAACCATCGAGGGATATAGCGGTGCCCACTCACTCTCCAGTTCTGAGTATACTAGATGATGACAATGCCCTCAGTTCTCATTGACTCAGATGAGTTAGAGACAGAAGCAGCGGCACTGACACCTTCTCTCAGGCCCATCCCTTCCCCTCAGTTCCAGAAGAAGTCTGGTCCTTTGTTTACTGCCTCTTACCCCTGGATTTGTGCCCCAAACCATCTGGCACACAATCCAAATAGATCCTTTTCGTTATGGAAAAGATCTCTGGGGAGCAAACACAGCCAGACCTTTTGCTTCTCCCTCATTCCCCAACAGATGAGGAACTCTCACAGAGGTTTTCGCTAGACCAAAACATCGCTTAGCAACATCGAGGGTGGTCTGTCCCTCCCTCGACATTGAGACCCCTGGTCTCATCTGCCAGTTACAGGGTACATTCCCCAAAGTGGCCTACCAAACCTCCCCAATTGGATGCAGAGGTGGCCAAAGTGGGCATTTCTATGGGAGCCTGATTGATGCCATTGAGCATAAAACCCAGTTACTCGTAACCATTACTTCGCATTTCGACCTATTCTCAGCAACTTCATTTAGTATGCTGAGAGAGGCCTCATTGAATCCAGCCGCATTACAAGAAGTCTTACTTTACCACAGTAGAAACCTTCTAAGGGTTGCTATGCTAGAAGCCGAGACCTCTTTGGGGGCCTCATACCTACCATGGCTTCTAAAGACTTGCTGGATCATCAACATCGATCCTTCACATCCACTCCTGGCCCATCGCAATTGGCCAGGAAGCTTGTTAATGCGAATTGCCCTAAGGGGTCATCCGCCAAGTTCTTCAAGCAGACGCAAACCCAGTCAAATTTGTAACCTCAAACTAGACCTCGCCAGTTGGGTCCACAGCGCCGAGGTTGCTGCAGACCCCAAAGAAGGGAGTTCTATAATCCTCCTTCCTTACCCACCAGAGGAAAGGAGGAGTGACAGTCCTGGGGATCCAACCCCTCTCCTGCCATGCATCCACCTCCTGAACATCCCCGTAGGTGCTTGCCAAGGCCTCTTTTCAGAGGCTTGGTCAAGCATCACGGACAAAGGGTGGGTACTCTCCATCGTGAATGAGGATTATTGACTCCAGTTTCGAGAACAACCTCCACTATCAAGGACCCCCATTCTTTTTCCCCAGTCCAATCTGGTGAATTTGAGGGAAGAGTTGCACACCCTTTTGCAGAAAGATGGCAGTCAAGAGGGTCCTGAATGATCAGTTTTCCGCCTTCTACTCCCAAATCTTTCTGGTCACCAAGAAAAACGGGAAATTTCATATCATAATCAATCTCTCCCCACTCAACCAGTTTCTTCTGGAGGAACCTTTCAAGATGTAGACAACCTCTTTGATCCGGAACGTACTTCATCTGTCCGATAGGGTGGCCTCCATCGACCTTCAGGATGCCTATTTGCACATCATGATTTTTCCTCCACACAGCAAATACCTCCGGTTTTGCTTAGACCAGGAAGTTTTTCAATTCTGGGTTCTGTCATTTGGAATCTCTTCCGCACCCAGAATCTTCACCCGAATTATAGGAGTGGTTGAAAGCCAACCTTCAATTACTGAGAACACCAATTCTCCAGTATTTCGACGACTAGCTGATCCACAATGTTCAGGTTTAGTCCCTTCATCAGGATCTGTTCCGTTCTTGGTCTGCCTTAACTCATTGGGATCTTTTACCCAACCTTGAGAAGTCGGAACTCATTCCATCACAGGACTTTGTTTATGTGGGGATGAATTTCCTCATGAACCAGAACTTGGTTTGGGTTCCACCGGATCGACTAAATTGATTCCTGGCTCTCCTAGAGGCACTATGAGCATCTGCTTGCCCTTATTTATCCCTATTGAGAACCTTGAATGCTGCTGCCAACTTGGTTCCTTTAGGGCGTCTCCATATGCGCCCTCTACAGTTCCTTCTCCTCAAAAGGTGGAAACCACAGAGATTTTCTATCAACCCTGATCCCACTAGGATGGGACTTTCACCACCACTTGCGCTGGTGGATGAATCAGGAGAGATTCCTGGCTGGGGTACCAATGCATGCACAAGACCCCCACTCCTATCTGTTCACCGACGTGTCAGATTCCAGTTGGGGTAATTTTTAGAGCCAGAGGGCATAATTCTCCAGGGTCTTTGGACTCTGGCCGAATTGTCCCTCCTGATCAACCTAGAAATGAATGCAGTATTTCTAGCATTGCTAGGGTGCATCGACATAGTAAGGGGTTGATGCATCATGGTCTCCTCAGACAACATGTCCGTCATAACGTATCTATGATGTCAGGGAGGCACACATGCCCCTTCTCTTTGTGTGGAGGTCTGGAACCTCTTCCAATGGGCAGCCCCTGAGGGCATCACAATCCGAGTTCGCCACATTCCAGGCAAGCAGGTTGAGACATTCTCACAGAATGGTATCTTCACCGCTCTGTAACAGAGTCCCTGTTCACTGAAGATCCCTGGCAGACCTGTTTATGACTAGGCTCAGCAACAGACTTCCCTTTTACGTATATCCCGTCCTGGACCAGAGAGCATGGGCAGTGGATGCATTCAGCTTCTGGTGGGATCAGATATTCACATACACCTTCCCACCATTCCAACTGCTACCTCAATTTCTGCAAAAAGTCAGAACTTCCACTGTACAGATCATTCTCATTGCCCCACTGTGGCCCCAGCAATTGTGGTTCAACGATCTGCTAGACCTGTTGATCGATCAACCCAAGTCTCTACCTCACCGGAGGGATCTCCTGTCTCATCACTGGGGATTCCTATTCCACAACAGCCCACACATACTCCACCATTACGAATGGCTCATCTCAAGCGATCTCTATGCCAGAACAAGTTGTCGGGCGAAATTGCCAGTTGCATCATTCAGGCCAGGAGAGCTTGTACATCCAAGGTCTATGATGCCAGGTGGAGAACCTTCTGTGATTGGTGCAGTAGGAAACACGTTGATCCTATCAGTCCCTCTATTTTCCATTGCCGATTTCCTTTTGTTCCTTTTTGAGACAAAAAGATGTTCAGTATCCACTATCAAGGGCTATCAAGCTGCCATCTCATCTCCAACACACTTAAATTCTCTCAGGGCACAGAAATCAGTTCAGATTCATACCTTTCCAATCTTATTAAGTATTTTGAGCTTCAGAGACCTGTCTCCTGCTCTTTTATGCCCAGATGGAATCTTTCTTGTGTTTTGTGGTCTTTAACCAAAACCCCCTATGAACCATTGAGTGAAGCCTCCTTTCAGGACCTCACACTCAAGACTGTGTTCCTACTAACTCTCGCGTCTGCGAGACAATGAAGCAGGATTCATGCCTTGTCTATTGACACTGGCTGTCTCTGGTTTGATGGGAATTACAATTCTGTTTCCCTTCTTTGTCAACCGGGATTTCTTGCTAAAAATCAATTACCTTTGGTAGCTCCACTACCTATAGAGATCCCCAGTCTAAGTCAAATTGTGCAGGGGATGATCCAGATAGACTCTTATGCCCCACCGTTTCTATCTTAATGCCTCCAAAGGAAAAATAAAGGGTAGGAATATTCTTTTCCTTCCTTGCAAGGGCTCTGTAGACATTTCAGCTGCCACTATCTCCTGGTGGATTATCACCACAATCAAAAGAGCATATCAGTCCCTTACTGATCAAGACCTTTCCTTTATGAAAGTAAAAGCCCATGACGTTCAAGCCGTTGCTGCTTCATGGGCCTATATTATCACTCCTCCTTGGAGGACGTCATGAAGGCAACTTTTTGGCATTCCCATACTACTTTCTCCTTTTATCTCCACTCGTTAGCACAACAGAGCACAGGCATTTTTTTCTCTGGGGCCCATCATTGCAGCACAGCATGTGGCTCAGAGAGACACCAACCCTCTATAAGATGGACCTCTGTCTCTATGGTGAGTACATTACATTTTCTCAGTTTTTGATCAGTTTAATGAGAGCATCAGCCTACCCCCCTAACTTTCAAATTCAGCTAAGCAATAGTAACGGGATAAGTAATTGCTGCTATTAAAATGTAGTTTTGGGGGATGTAAAACTGATTTAATTATGCAATACTTACCTGTCGCTATTGCCAAATGCCCTCCTCCCACCCCACTCTGATGTCTTGCGTTATCGTTGTCTATGAAAAAGATCACAGTTCTGTGTATGACCATGTGACATACAGACTGGAGTGCAAAGGTCATTCTAACCTTTTCTCCACTCAGATGGTGGTTTTTCAGCATGAAAATATGATAGCTAAGCAAAAGTGACGGGTAAGTATTGCATAATTAAAATTAGTTTTACCCTCCCAAAAAACTACATTTTTTTAAAAAATACATGTATTTAAAAAAGAATTATCTGAACAATATACATTCTTTCTGAAAATCATATCATGTCACATAAATAAATACAGTTGTTCACATAGAAATACAGTCCTCATCACAAGAAATATCTGAGGAATGAGATACTTTTATAACTTTACTATAAGTCCATTAGAATTATAAATGATACTCCACAATGCTTAAATTCTCCATATAATTTATAATGTTCACAGTTCAAGAACCTGGCTTGAAGAAGGCATCGAGCGTTGTCTGTTTTTTCTTACATCATATTTAACTAATGTGGTTTGTGTTATTGACTCCATTTCTGTGCCGTAGCCAAATAACACTCATCCTTAGCAATAGTGAAGTATTTTAATCTCTCTCTCTCTCTCTCTCTATATATATATATATATATATATAAGATCTAAAACTTTAGGGTATGTCATTGAGTGAATCAGACTTTTAGAATACTGCTTTATCGGTCTCCGTTGGCAAAGCATCAAAAGCGAGGCCACATGCCTGGTTAATAAAACCCTGATATTTAATTAAAAAAGAAGCAAACAATGTTCTGTTGATAATGTATACAAATGAATAGCATCAATCACAATTAGATAATAAGCAGACAAACCGTCTTTCTTAAATGGCTTACCTACAAGTATTTAGTCATTAATAATTTGCCTTAAAAGCTGGTTCTTTTGTATGGTGGAAATACTTCAGATTAGCCTATTGTCAGCCCTAATTGATTTTGGTGCATGTGTCAATTATTGTTTTAACCTTACGTGCCTTTGGGACATTTTCCGGGTCTTTGTCTTACAGATCAGTTCACTACAACACTTGCTGACTGTAATTAATCTGTACCAGCATATGTCAGGAATTTAGCAGCTAAAATGTATTTCCAAGTTTGAATTGAGTTTCAGTTTTATGGGGTTTTTTAAGCATAAAATTGAAATTTAGGATTGAAATTTGTTTAGTATTCAGAATTGAGGGGTTTTGGTTTACTGAGGAAAAAATGATGATATTAAAGAAGGAAAATTCGGGACTAAAAATAAATTTCGGTCTTGAAGGGTTTTCGGTATACTGAGGCTTTGGTTTTGAGGAGTTTCACTGTATATATATATATATATGTGTATATATCAGAGGTTCAGAAATTTTTTATATGCTATTGGGCATTTCATTTTTGGCAGCAGTGGGGTGGAGGGCAATGTGGGGCGTACCTAGATAGTGTGACCATATTAAAGTTTCCAGCAACTTTTCAGTCTTTTATACTTAGTGATTTTAATCCATAATGAAACTAACAGCTTACTACAGTAAAGTCATCAACAACTACATAATATAATATTTCGACTTGAAAAGCTGGTAGTCACAATAACTGCATCCACAGGAGTTTTGATGTTTCTTGCATACAAAATAGCATAAATTAAGAAAAAAAATGAAATACCTGTATCTATACAATAAATGAAATACCTGTATCCATACAATAAATGCATTTATAGTATTGATACTGTTATTTGTATATATTAGGTATTTCACTTTTAGCTCATCTGGTCATTGACAGAAGAGCTTATGGGATGGTCTGTTGTTCATTGTCTGTTGTCTGTCGATCCGTTAGCACAAATTTATTATTGCTCAGACATCCAATACATCTCGCTCAGACATCCAATATGGCAACCAGAGTGGCCATCTTGAAAATCTTGATATGGCTACTTTACCTGAATGGATGGTTATATCAGTATGGGGTTTTCACTGAAACACTTCTTATGATGTCTATTTTGTCCTAAATGAAAATGGTGCTGATCTGAAAATCTTGTTATTGCTACTTCTTCTGAATGGAAAGTCATATTGACACGGGGTTTTCACCACAAGACTTCTTATGATGTCTAGTTGGTCGTAAACAAAAATAGTGCCAATTTCATGTCCAATATGGGTGCCACAGTGGCCATCTTGAATTTTTTTTATCCCTACTCATTTTGAATGAAAGGTAATATTTCCATGCGGTTTTCACCAGAAGACTTTTTATGATTTCTGATTGATCCTAAATGAAAATGGAGCCAATCTGATGTCCAATATGGCCACCACAGCAGCCATCTTGAAAATATTCTTATCACTACTCCTGAATGGATGGTCATATCAGCATGGGGATTTTACTAAACAACTTTTTATGATGTCTAGTTGTTACTAAGTGAAAATGGTGTCATTCAGACATCCAATATGGCCACCACAATGGCCATCTTGAAAATTGTATTATTACTATTTCTCCTGAGTAAATGATCATATCAACATGGGGTTTTCACTAAAAGACTTCTTATGATGATTACTTGGTTGTAAATGAAAATGGTACTGATCCAACTTCTAATATGGCTGCCACAGTGGCCATCTTGAAAATCTTGCTATCACTACTTTTAGATGGCTGGTCGTATTGACATTATGCTTTCACCAAAATATTTCTTATGATGTCTAGTTGGCACTAAATGAATATGTTGCTGATCTGATATGCAGTATAGCCACCATGGCAGCAATATTGAAAATCTTTTTATCATTACTCCTCCAAAATGGAAAGTCATATCAACATGGCTTTCCATCAGAGGCTTCAAATAATGTCTTGTTGGGCCTAAATGAAAATGGTGCCAATCATGCCACCACAGCAGGTAATTTGAAAATCTTTTTATCATTGAAGAATATCAGAGATGGTTTCAACCCTGAGCAGTTAAAAGGAAGAAATGGTCTTATCTTGAATTTCTGGAAATTCTTTTCAGCCAGTAGAGCATCAGTCCCTTCGAGGGACTCTTGTATTTTCATAACATTTCATCATTTTGATGCACAAAACATCAGACTGTGTGCTGCATCTGTGTGACAAGCATTTTCTCTGTAGAATGTTGAGTTTCCAGCACCAGGTTCTCTAAATGGTTTAAGATTTGCATTTGATGCAGAAAAGGTACATGTATTGATAGGCATGTTGAAACAAAATATTGTCATAGCTTTATCTGCCTTGTCTGACACTTTGTCAAATATAGTAACAAGAGTGTTTAATTTTGCCACAGTTTCGTCTTTTGAAGATTGTATATTTTCATTGCATCCCACATGGTCACCAAGGGCTGACTTGTGAAAATTAGATACACTTGGACTGACAGAATTGTTCTTCTGCTTGTGCTTTTGACATAATTCACAAAGCTTCGCATTCAGTGTTTTGTTTTATCTCAACCATGAGAACTGTTGTGACCATTTACTTATGAAACTTCTTCTTACTTGTTGTGTATATTTAAAATCTGTGATAACACTTGCAAAAATAATAGTGCTGTGTCTTTTCCATGAGCTTATTAAATGTTAAATTCTTAATCAGTGGCGATTTATGCTATCAAACTTACTTGATTGACTGTTTTTACTACATTTATTGAACAACCAATTAACAAAACTCTTGTGCTTTGTTTGCTTGATTGATATTTACTTTCCTGTTGTTCTCTGCATCATTACTTTTGTTGAAACAAAGCCGCTACAGTATTTATTGTTATAGCAATGCAAACAATTTGAAGTGGAGATTCTGTTTGATGCTTATCAGTAAGAATAGCAGTATAGATGGGATCACTTGGGCTCGTAATGTACACCTTAAACTGCTTTGTTGATGGAAGTGTGACGCCAGGATTAGGGAACAGTTATGGCTGACACTCATGGCAGTCTGACATATCTCATACAAAGATTTGCCATCTCGTGTTTGTTTTGTCAGAAATTATTCGATTTTACAATTGTGAAGTTAAATATAAGAAAAAGAATAAGATTTAAATTCATAACTACAAATGTCTGACATGAGTATTTTGCAATCAGTGAAAATATTGTTACCATTGGACATGGAGTATCTGGCAAATACAAGGGTATATATATATATATATATATATATATATATATATATATATATAGTTCTATAGTCAAATCCTTCTCTGTATATTGTTTATATTTAAGATCATTTAGAAGAAAAGAATTTTGCCATTAGTTTTACATGTATTTATGTTTTTTCTGATATAAATATTAAGCACAAGGCAACTTTTTTTTTTCACACCAAATATTTATGTTATATTTTTACTAAAGTTTTCATGGTATTTTATTTTTACAGCAATTTTTTTCATTTCTTTTATAGAGGATTTTTCCCCTCATACTGCATATAAAATATATCATGCAAGTTACCAGATCCATATTTAAAGGTTAAATTATCTCACCTCACATAGTATGGTATTTCTTTGCATAAAAAGAAAAGTCAGATTTGACATGTTGTAGATATTCACATCTATAATGTATTTTAATAGAATTAGGAAGAATGCCTTTTGAAGATATACAACTATAGATGATATTTAAAGCACTAATTTAAAGGTGATCTTTATGAGGTGGAGGGTTTTGAAAACAACTACAGTCTTTAGATGTGACAGTCTAAGAATGGTCGCTAAAGAGAACATGATTATTTTTTGTAAAGATGTGTTCCAGGTGTCTCTTTCTTGGGTAATTATTGTTTTACAATACCCTAAACCAGGGGTGTCAAACATGGCCCGCGGGCTGGATACGGCCCGCCAGAATCAATATTTATCATTATTGTTTATTATTATTTATCATTATTTATATCAAATCTGGCCTGCCATAACAAGTGAGTTTGACACCCCTGCCCTAAACAGTGTCTAACAGTAAGCATGACTGACAGTGATCTTAACAAATAAAATGTTAGATAATAATAACATAATGTACTATTTGTATTAATTACCAAAGTAGCAGAGTTTTTAAAAAAATTTTAAACTCACAAATGGTCCTAAAAAGTCATCCTAGATACATTTAGCTTCACATGTTAACTTGTAGAAGATTAAAATGTTCATGTGCGAACTGATAAACCTAGCACAAGAGCAGCTATTTCACAAGTTTGTTTGCTTTGCCATTGAAGTGTTAATTTCCTGCGTGAACTAATAACCTAAAGCACAACAGCAGCTCTCCTGCAGTAGTGTTAATTTTGCCAAAGTGGTGACAATAAACAACGGACATGAGGATAGCTGAACAGTATTTATTTTATTTTATTGAATACATTACATTTAGAGAGTTTAGTGAAGAAAAATGCCAATTGGAGTAAAAATCTTAAGCAAATCTTGCAGATTATACATACAAATAATATAAAATATTGAACAAATCTGCAGTCTTAAGCCAACATATTAGGTCATGCGTAATGAAGAATTTTCACTTTTTACCTGTAAAAAGGATGATTTACTTGTATGTAATATGTGCAATAACTCCCATATACATTGAACGTAACTGTAGTTAACTGACATACATACATACATACATACATACATACATACATACATACATACACACACACACACACACACACACACACACACATCCATCCATCCATCCATCCATCCATCCATCCATACATACATACATACATACATACATACATACATACATACATACATACATACATACATCGCAAACTCAAAATGGATGCAGTAATCACCACAGACATCTAGTTAATCTTTTCTTTAGCTTACATTAATGCATCATTTATTCACATGTCATAGAGGAAAAAAAACCATGTATATATTTATATACCCCACCCCCCATTTTCTCAGTCAGCACCAACTTTTTTGGTATCTTGTCTGTTAGTAAAAAATGGAATAAAACATGTCAAATACTATTAAAAGAAATTAGTTTGTGATTTTTGTTCTCAATAACCAAGTTATAATTTGATGGTGCATGCAAGGTGTTTCTCCTTTGTTGGAAAATAAAATCTCTGAACATCCGAGATTGAAACTTAAGTATCAGAGAGAGAAAGATAGTAAGACAGAGGGAGTGATTAGTCTTGGAATCGTAGCAGAAGGAGTGATTAGTCTTGGAATCATGGCAATTTCCCACATTATTATTAATTTCGCCAATAAATTTAATTCAGTTTAATTACGGACAATTATCAAACTGCTGCTTGTAATTGCTGGGTTAAACTTGGGCGCTGTTAAATATGACACACCAAGTCAGATGGCTTTGTGTAATATAAATGACACCTTTCCCAAGCCAAAATTGACATCCTCCTTTGATGCTAATTCTTGTCAGTATTTTATAACTGTCTTGACAATGGCTACTGCCTTGATTTCTGTGAAACGTCCGCTGAAGTCAAGTCTCTGTTCGGGACAGACCATTTAAATTTCTTAAAAAAGGGGGGGGGTCACTGGGATTATTTTGAAAAGCTTGAAAACAATTGTCTTGCTCTGATTTGTAGAAAAAAAACCTTATATTTCATTTCAGTTGAATATTTTTTTATTTTGTGATGATAGAAAGCAAAATATTCTGGTTGGAAAGAAAATCCCACCCACCCCACAACAGCCATCTTAAAAATCTGTTTATTGCTACTCCTCCTACATGAATGGTCATATCAGCATGGGTTTTCACTAAAAGATTTCATATGATGTCTAGTTGGTCCTAAATGAAAATGGTGCTGATATGATGTCCAATATGGCTGCCACAGTGGCATCTTGAAAATCTTGGTATCGCTACTCCTACATGGATGATCATTTCATCAGGGGTTTTCACTGAAAGACTTCTTATGATGTCTAGCTGGTCCTAAATGAAAATGGTGCCAATCTGACATTCAGTATGGCCACAACAGCAGCCATCTTGAAAATCTTGTTATTGCTTCTCCTTCTGAATGGAAAGTTGTATCTTGCAAATATTGTTATCTCTAGTCCTCCCAAATGGATGGGTATATCAACATTGGGTTTTTATCCAATAGACTTCTTATGATACCAAGTTGGTCCTAAATGAAAATGGTTCCAGTTGTACATCCAATATAGCTGCCATGACTACTGTCTTAAAAATCTTGTTGTCACTACTCTCCCTGAATGGATGATCATTATGAGATTGGGTTTTCACCAAAACACTTATAATGATGTCTATTTTGTCCTAAATTAAAATCTGATATCCAATATGTCCACTGCAGCAGTTTATTTGAAGATCTTGTTATAGCTGAAGAATATCAGAGATGGTTTCAAGACTTGACAGTTAAGAGGAAGAAATGGTTTTATCTTGAATTCCTGGAAATTCTTTCCACCCAGTAGAGTGTCAGTCGCTTTGAGGGTCTCTTGCTTTTATTGTCCAAATATATAATTGACATAAAGATGATTGATTCTTCAGTTGGTTTCTGATTGTAAATCACTCTGACATCTCAGTCTTTTCTTGGGTGGTTTTCAGTAATGTCTACCAACCTCCTCCGCTGTGGAGTTGCACCACACGTGTCTGCTTAGTCATGGTTTTCATTTGTAGGTATTTATCCTTCCCCCTCGGAGCTTTAATGTGGCATTTGAATGCAGGGGATTAACTGCCCCACCGTGATGTGTGGAGAAACAAAAAATCATGTGAGCTGTACTGTAGATCATTTAACTGATCTTACATCATAGTAATCAAACTTATCATAAACTCGAGCCATCAAAATCTTTCTGCCTGATTGGGCTGTGACTTAGAGACACTTGGTTGCCTGAAGCTAAAATTTAGTTGACCAGGACTGCCCAGGCAATGGATTTTTCTGCCCCTGTAGATTATCCAGGCTAAAAGGTCTTTCAAGTTTGTACAAATGATGCCAATCCACTATCAAATATGGCTATCATTACTAAAAGAGAGAAAAACCTTTAAATGGCTTATTCTCCAAAAATACTGAACAGAATTTGATCAAAAATATGACAGAAAGCATCCTGGCATGAAAGCACTCAATTGTTCTACGACAAATGCCAATTTACCCTCGAATATGGCCACTATTACAAAAAATATAAAAACCTTGAAACAACTACTTCTCCAAAACCATTGAATAAAATATGACCAAACTTTACAGAAAGCCATCAAATATGGCCACTGTTTCAAAAAATAGAAAAATCTTAAAACATTTTCTTCTCCAAAACTGCTGAATAGAATTTGACCAAAGTTGACAGAAAGCATCGTGGCATGAAGATATTTCAGGTTTATACAAATCGTGCTGATATGCCATTAAATATGCCCACTGTAAATAAACAACCTTCAAACAACTCCTTCTCCTAAACCACTGAATAGAATATTTCATCAAACTTGACAGAAAGCATTCTGGCCTGAAGCTCTTTCATATTTCACAACTGATGAGAGTATGCCATCAAATATGGCTGCTGTTCCTAAAATTAGAAAAACCTTCAATAACTTGTTCTAAATAACCACTTAACAGAATTTTACCAAATTTGACAGAAAGTGAAGTGTCATGACTTGAACTCCTTGTAGATTTATACAAAAGATGTCATTCCATAATCTGATACAGCTGACATTACTGAAAGTTGAAAAACATACACAACTTTATGTAAAAATCTGCTGAACAGATATTTTTGCTGTGTTATGATGAAGATACAAAAACTTGAGAAACCCTTAAGAATTTGTTTCATAACATATGGAATCAACAGCACTGGAGAAATTTCAACAGAAAGCAAAGCATTGTACTGATCGAGATTTCTTGGCCAACTGCTCTTGCATTTGGATGTTAAGTAGATGTCAGCCATGTGAGTGATATCAGGCCCACATGGGTCTCTTGTTCTGTCATACTTCCCTTTCTGCTCTGTAACTTTAGAGCAGTTTGAGATTAAGGAATGAAACGTGGTATATTTACTGATCATCATTAGAAGGTGTGTTGTATACCACACTGTAGTTTCTATCTTCTAGGTCAAGGTCATGTGTCAGTATTATAAGTTTTCCATCACACTTTTCTTTCTGCTGTACAACTTAAGAGCCTTTTGTTATTTGGAATAAAACTGGGTAGTCTTGTATATAATTACTGGTATGTGTGTTGTGTATAACATTAGGGATCCTGTCTTCAAGGTCAAGGTCATGGGTAATTTGTTTTAAGTTTTGTCATACTTTCCTTTCTGTTCTATAACTTGAGAGGTGTTTGAGATAAATGGATAAAACTTGGTTTCCTTGTATATCATCACCAGAAGGTGTCTTCCATACCACAGGTCAATATTTTAAGTTTCAGTTACCGTTTCTCTTCTGCTTTTGAACTTTATAATATGAGCTTTTTAAGATGAATGGATGAAACATGGTATGCTTAAAGATTGTTACTAGGAGATGTGTTGCATTCCACATTTTGGCTCCTATCTTCAGTGTCATGGTAATAGGTAATTGTTTCTGATTAATATCTTAAAAACTGTTTGAGGTACAGGGATGAAACATGGTACGCTTATATGTTTCATAATTTGAAGACATCTCATGTATCACAATCAAGATTATATCTTCAAGGTCAAGGATACTGATAATTTTTTCCCCCTTTCCTGCATTTTAATGTTCTGTCCTTTGAGATAGCCATGAAGCTTGGTTACTTTCTCTAATCAATAACTCTACAGCTCTTCCACAAAGGTTACAGTCAGATTTCATCATTGTATACTTTTGATAACCTTACCATGGTAGGCAGGGAGCAAAAATTAAATGAAATTAAATTTGTTGTGCTTAATTATCTGGTTCCCATATCATTTCATATGATACTGTTAATACATACCAAATATTTGACTCAGATTTGCCCCCAAAAAGGAAACAATACCACTCACATGTATATAAAGCTATCCAGAAGGAGAATTATTCATAATGTACATGTAGAATTTACTTAGTTGAGAACTCCATTTACATATATGTGCATTGCCAATTTGATCAAGTTCCTTTGATGCTGACAGTGTTTTTAAAGCAGTTTATCAGTTATGGTCAGTAGTTCATGTAAACCTTCAGCCACAAAACCATGAACAGAATGATGCAAGAAAAGTTCAGTTGTAAGAAAATATTAAAGTTTTTATGGGAAGTTTAAGATTTCATATGTATGTAATATATGGATAATTCAAAGTAATTTAATACTGAATGGACTCGACATATCAACATATATTAAATGAATGGCTTTAGCGTCAGTTACTTTGAACAGTGTCATACATAGATATACTTGGTTTGATTTATCTACAATGTCTCAATAGAAAATAGTCCTTGGATTAGACTTCCTTCTAGCTTGGTCAGCCAGCACACAAACCTTCTACTTTTACTGAACATTGTAGCCATCTACTTTTACAACACTGTAACATTTTTTGTTATATTGTTGCAATGAATTAGCGGTACTTTTAATTTTGAGACAGTTACGTCAAAAGATAATGAAAATTCTGTAGAGTAATTGAATCATCCTTTACAAATAAGGCAGCATTATGTTATTATTATTATTATTATTATTATTACTGTTGGTGTTGTTATTATTATTGTTGTTGTTATTATTATTATTGTTATTATTATTATTATTATTATTATTATTATTAGTATTAAGATGCTTTGTTATCATTGGACACCATTTTTACTATAGAAGGATAGCATAGTGTCTCATTTACCATATATACTCGCATATAAGCCGGGTCCAAATGCAAACAACGTAGACCTTAATCTGCCGTCGCATAATGCGCCGTCAGGTCAGGGTCTGTGTTGTTGGTTCTACTGATTAGTCCTTACAAACTGCATAGACCCAGATGTTTCAGCGCATTATGCGACAGCAAATCTGGGTCTATGCAGTTTGCAGTTGGTATTGGCTTAGACACAAGTATATACGGTAAGTTCTGTATGCGAAACCACATTATAATTGGTTCTTATCAGCCAAAAACTAAAATTAAGTTGACATAACATAAATAGCCATAATAGAATTAAATCAAGTCAAGTTAATGGGCTCCATTGTAATATCTGTATTATATGAGGGGAGCATTATACTGAGGGGCTTTATAGTGGTGGAACACTGTTTTTAAATGCTGACAGCTTATGTTGACTATTTACAGGAAGCTGTCCAGGTAGATGGAGATGTATTGTTTGGTTTGCTGAAAAAGACCAATCCTCCTGTTTATAAACATTTGGTAAGTGACTATCCTCACAGTATTTTAATCAGAGATTTTCAACATGTAATTTTAATATACCGTATATACTTGTGTGTATGCTATTACCAACTGCAAACTGCATAGACCCAGATCTGCCATCACATAATGCGCCAGCAGATCTGGGTCTATGCAGTGAGTAAGGACTAATCAGTAGAACAAACAACATGGACCCTGATCTGTCAGCGCATTATGTGACGGCAGATCAGGGTCTATGTTGTTTGCATTTGGATCCGGATTATACACGAGTATGTATGGTACTTCCCTTTGGTTAGGAACCTAGATTTCTTGAACTGAACTTAAGTTTGGACATAAACTATAATCTAGAATCCAGTGATCTGATTGGCTGAATGTTAAGTCTGACTTAAATTGATGATTCCAATGTCTTCAACCTAGGTTTTACTGTAAGACTTGTATGTGTGAAATTGGGGTCTATAGAGGCAAAGATCTAATCAAGTCCCAAAAACTCCCGATCAGGAACCAAAGTGTAGTCCGGAAGATGTTTGTCAGAATTGGGAGGGGTCTTATTTTTCGAAGATAAGTTTGCCATTTGATGGGCATGAGTTCCGTTTTAGATCTGAGAAATAGTCTCTCTATTGTATTTCCATGGATGCACACAAAATCACAAGACTTAAGTATTTTATTACAAGGTACAGGAGTCTTCTCAGTTCTTACCTGTGATATCAATTTCTGACTTGGAGAGATTTCAGTTCCGCCTGCTTATGGCCTACTGACCATTGTCTTCTACCAAATATAGTTTGTATTACAGGGAAACCCTGCTACATGTATAACATGATGGTTGGGTTCACACAGTGCCAGCATGTTATGTAAGGTATCATGCAATAGTGTGACAAGTCAGTTAACGAAAGACACATGCATATCCCCTTGACTCTACAAATTGGTGGTGGTGGGGATGGTCTATAGGAGTTGGTACAAAACTATATGCTTCAATGGGACACAGTTAACATACTAAATCAATGCAAACACAGTGACTGCATATTTAATATTTGATTTGAAGCAGAGAATCATGCATTGGTAAGTACATGTATAGCATGAATAGTTAAAGCATTGATACATGTATTCACAGACCAATCTCATTGCATCTGTAACAGTGAATTCATAATAATTCTATCAAAAATATGCACAAAGAAGCATAAATTTTACTAATTTCATCAGTAATTATGATGTATCAGAATTCAATTCACCCCCCCCCCCCTCCAAAATAACACAAGAAAAGACAACATTTATAGTTCAGTATGTATGCATGTGTACATGTCAAGGTCATAAGGCAGTGTCTATATAAAGTTACAATTGCAGGAATTTTCTTTGCAGGATTCCATATGAATCTGAATACACTCACTGATTAACACTTTGACACCTATTTGTTTCAATGATTACAGCATGAATAATTGTTAATGAACAAATGGAGTAATTTTTTATAGGGAAATAGAAGATATGATTCGCTGGTCGATTGATTGCATGATTATTGTCTGACAACACAGCCTAGCCACGTGCGCATTATGACGGCTTTCGTTTTTATGTTTTTATACAGCAGTACCTGATAATTTCAACAACCTTTGGCTGTGAGATTGACTTTGATGATTAGCAATTACCTAATTATGTAGGTAAATTAATTGATTTACAGATTCGGGTAAAAACCTTTTTTTTTTTTTTACTTCCACATCGATTGGTTCTTGGTTCTGTATGCCTGTTGATTGTTTACCCTGGATTCAGCAATGATTGCACACATGGTGCATTCAAGACAAGCTCAAGGAAGACTTAATGGCTTTATTGTTGATGATTCAGTAATAATTAGATTAACAATTAACAGCTTTTTACAGAACTGACATCTTTCAGAAATAAGCTAAGATCAAAGTACAGTGATTGACAATTGAATTGAACATTCATGAATACAAACTTTTATTGTATATTTCATAATGAGATATTTAAATATATCAGTGGAAGAAAAATGATATCGCCACAGTGGCAATACAACTTTTATCGCCACAGTTGCGATCTCACTTTTGGAACTACTTTTTTTTCCATTTAGGAAGTATATCTGCCCTTATGTATGTTATTCAGACTTGTATTTCCATATTTGGGCCGATTTCATTTTTTCTTCTTTTCCTTTTCTCTCTACCTCCCTTCCTCTCTCTCCCCATCAGGATGAATAGATCTTAAAATGTGTCAAGATGTTGACCCTCTAGTATACATTTATGTAATCATTGAGAAGGCAGCATCATGAATGCCTAAAAATAAACCCCAAACAACAAAAGTAGGCTTCAGGTATTAACTTTTTTATAACGAGTTTTCCACAGGAATCTTGCATATTGTCAGTGACTGGACTTACATGACCTGTTGCTATTCATTATTCTGTGTCACCCATGCAGTAATGTATACCTGTTACACTCGATGAAAAACGGTACACACTTTTAAGAAAAACTCTTGATTACATATAGTAATAAAATTCTTTAATTAGCAATTTTAACTGTCATCACAATCATAATAATGTCTGAAAATAATGGAGAAATCAGGCATTGATTAGTGTCGATTGCAAAGCAAAATTAAGTGACAATCGAAATTTGGGTGCAGCTTCTGAATGCAGAAATAAACAAAAATAGAAACCAAAATCCTTACAACTAAATGCACTGTCATTAAAATCTGTTGTTTAATGATGTTACACTCTGAAATCTGTTGAACCGTTCTGTCATCTTTCTACAATACCTTCACCCCAGCAATGTTCGCTGTATCAATCCGTGCAAAAAATGTGTTAACGAAAATAGAAATCTCTTCATTTCGTATGAAAACAGTAATTAATTTGACAAAATACACAATTTTAAGCATTATATATACAATCTAAATTTGTAAAAAGTTGCATCCTAAAATTATTGTAAAATTTCAGAACTTCATTTTATCAATGTAGTAATGCAGCCAATTATCACATTGACACAGAATGAAGGAATAGATCCATGCAAATTGAAGGTTTGTGCCTTAAAAAATATATAATAAAAAGAAAATCTATGTTTTTTGAGTAGATATAAGGAAATATTTTACTCATGAAGTGGAAACATTTTGTATTGTCACTCGTAGCTTGGACACTTGTGACAATACAATGTTTCCACATCATTTGTGAAATATTTCCTTATATCTACTCAAAAAACGTAGATATCCTCTATGTAGTATCTTTTTCCATATAAATAAAAAAGTAGTGATAAGATATTTTATCTTCAAGAGTACAATACATCTTGCCAAATTATGAAATTGAATTTTTATTTACTTTGGCGCTAAAACTTTGAAATACTTAAAGAAATTTGTGAAATTATTGTAAAATTTGTGACCTACACAACAGTCGTGGTATATCAGAATTTGTAGCATAACAAAGTGTGTTAAAGTAGATTTTCATTATGCTAGTAATAGTAACAAACTTTATGGTGTTACTAAAATTAGTAACAAAGTATAGAGCCAACAGTCTTTCAGGTCAAGGTTTATATGCCAAGGGAGGCAACTCAAATTTAGGTAAGGCTTAGACCTGGTAGTAGGTATCTTCCCTTGATATGGTTCTACTGATTGTGGTATTTGATATAATAGTAAGAAAATGCATTTAAATAGAAATCACCACAGTAAATTAATAATTCCTCAAATAATGTTTTAAATGTTAATGAAAATTCTCATGTAACATAAAGAAAAGAAAATTTAGAAAATATTCTAAAGATTATTTGGAGCAGCATGATAGTATCAAGGACCATGAATAGCAGTATGAATAGGACCATGAATAGCAGTATGAATAGGACCATGAATAGCAGTATCTCTGAAGTTATGTTCTTCCATCTGATCTTGTGTAAACTTGTACAGTCCTACCCGTTTATGTCGACATCCTTGGGCCCAAGGATATATTGTCGACATAAGCGGATGTCGAGATAAGTATTGGGGGAAGGGGGGGGGGTCTGAAAAAAAGCACGTTTCTCTTGGACCTGCATACAAGTTAAATTCATCTGTATGGGGTGACCTGTCATCAGTGAGTAGGATTTACACTTTGAGAAACAAACAATGGAAATTTTGAGTACATGAAGACAAAACCAGTGTGAAATACACTTCTATATTGACAAATTACATTTTGGTTACCTTTGTGTAATAAAATCCACAATGCGTTAAGTGCATGTATATGAAAAATCCATGAATTCGTGTACGGTCTCATGTTAGAAAATGTATGCATCGGTCACATCCTGATAGGAAACACATGTATAAAAAATGGTTGTCCTCATTTGATCTAACACGTCTACACAATTCACTACGATATTCATTGTTGCCAGTAGCACATGGTTGCATAGTTTTTATTTACATGCTACAAGTACATGTACATGTACTTAAATTGGCCTATATTTTGGTCAGCCTGAAACAATACATGTTCCCATCTTACTGAGGCTACCAAGGGGATGGGGCTATGCAAAGGGAAATGAAAACATGTATTTATTTACAGAAGTCATCGTTAAAAGTACATAAAATTGAACAAGAGATATGCGGCTGATATGATTAATTTACCTTCAACGTAGCCTTTCTTTATAGACTCTGCAGCTTTCATCCATCTAAAACAACTTGTTGGTTTATCATCCATCTTGACAGGGTGTTATGTTTAAGTGAAAAGTTTTCACAGACATCTTTGCGAGATGCCCCACCTTCAACTTCCTTAACAGCCAGATATTTAGTTTCCAGAGACTGTAAATTTAATCTGCGTGTTACGCTGCCATTGGTAGCCATTGTAAACATAAATAAAGATAAAAAGGAAACTTTCACAGCACAATAAACATGTTTTAATCACCGATCACTTTGGAAAATGCAACAATCGATCAGATTTCATTGCTTTTATTCAAGTTTGGTGATGATTTTTTTTTAATGAAGGGTGGATTGTTTTTATTGAACACTGTAACCGGCTTGCTTTGATGGAGGGTACATGTGTTATTTAAGTCGCTGCGAGAGGCCAACTTTATAGGACCAAACAAAAGCCTGTTTTTTAATCCGACCGAGACATTAAAGCCTTTGAATATCTATGGTATTGAGGGGCAAGCAGTATAAAATTTGGTAAATTTGTAGGTCAGACCTTTAGCAACAGCTAGCTTTTAGTTCACAATACAGTTTTATACCCTTTTCTTCAAGAAGCTGGCAGTATAGGATTCACTTTTTTTATCCATCTGTCTGTCTTCATCAAAATGGTATTTCCACCAAACTTACATTGTGGGTGCATCTTGATATAGAGCTGTCTCATGCACCCAAACTGGATCACCTGATTTACCAGGGTTTCCTCCACATTGCTTAAATATTGTGCATTTAGAGTGCAACTTGGTATGAAGATGTCACAACTAGGTTGCTGTAAGCTGCTTTCCAGGGGTTATTCCGCATTACTTAAAACTCTGCCTGGGATTTGATTTGAATACCTCTTTGTCTATTGACACCAAACTTGCACTGAGATTGTATCTTGGGGTGAAGATGTTTGATGCAGCAAAATTGGGTTACTATGATGTACTTTTCAGGGTTTATTAAACATTGCTTAAAAACTGTATCTGGTCTCAAATTTAAGTTCCTTTAACCTATTTAACCTATTTCTACCAAACTTAAACCAAGGGTGCATCATGAGAGAAAGGTGTTTGACACACCAAAACTGATACTGTGACATTCTTTCCATTGTTTAGTTAGCTTTGCTTAAAACCATGGCTTCAACTTAGGATTTTTTTTCACTAACCTACAGGATCACCATAATAAAATTCGTACTGATCCTGCGTAAATTTCACTGATCCTGCAAAAATTCCATTGATCCTGTGAAAATCAAACAGAATTCAGTTCAGTTTCTAATTCAACATTTATTATTCATTAACATCAACTCAAAACAATAACATCTTTATTTCACAAACAAGACTCATTGAAAGTTGAATGTTCATATTCTTTTTTTGTATCTGATTTATCATCAGATCTTGATCCAAAAAGCCTGTTTTCTGACCTCCTTTTCTTAGTCCAGCAGCATGCCAGAGCTTGATGGCATCTCTTGGGTTATAATCCTTGATGTCTAATGAGTTAAGGAGCACTATCATTAGTGTGATTTCAGAGACAATGAAAGTTATGAAAGTTTTTACACCCGTCTATGAATCATAATGAAGCACTCCGCGCACTTTCATATTTCTCTGAATACATTGCAGAAAGTGCACAATATCACATCCTTTCCTGGGTTATAATTCAGCCATACTTATGCATTTTCCCAGCATTTCTGGTATTTTCTTTCTCTCTTCTCTCTTCTCCTGATCATATTTATGATTGTGCTTTCTCTTGTCATCATCTAATTTCTGATATTTCAGTGGTGGCTGTGCAACTTGCAAAAACTTCCACATTGTTTCTCCAAATTTTTCTTTAGTTGGCACCATATGGCCACTACTGTGCTGAGGTGCCACAAAACGCTACTGCATACATACATACATACATACATACATACATACATACATACATACATACATACACACACACACATATACACACATACATACATACATACATACATACATACATACATACATACATACATACATACATACATACGTTAGAATTGTCATCGCACAATACACTGAATGTTTATCAACAACGATATCAAAAATTATTCTGCATAATTCTGGATCATTCGTTGAGTCGACAAACGTAATGTTTTCCAAATGGCCAATACTACCCTCTTACCCTATATCTTTTTTTATTATCTGTATTGAAATCAGTATTTGGGCCAGAACACCATTCTAGTTCCATGTGCATGAAGTCTGTTTTGACAATAATCACCCAAATATACCTGAAGTGCGGGATAACACCTGTTGATCTATTGTGCCTCATCAAGTGCAGGATGTTGGTAGGTATTCAATTAACACAATAAATGGATCAAATAATTGATGAAAGGGAATGGCGTCTTAAGTTTCATTGGATACATCTGACACAAGACCCACTTGTTAACTGCTATGATAGCGACTGGCAGAAATTTTCACTGCTCCAGCGGATTGGTGATGACTGGGGTTTTAGTGATCCATTGGCAGAATCACTGACCTTCGGTTAGAGGAATAGCATTGATTTTAGCCCTGTTTAAAACTCTTGTCTGGGTTCTTATTTTAATAGGTTTCACCTGTTTGAGTGAGGGTGCATGTTTAGAAGAAGTGTGTCATGCACACAAGCTAAATCTGTGTGACCTACTTTACAGTTTATTGAACCTTGCATAAAACATACTGACTTACATTGCTGAAGATGGAGAGTGTGTTTGTGTGATTATGTGTGTGCATGCCATTTTAGCTCCTGGTTACTAACAACTCTAGTAAAGTTTAATATTTTTCTTTCAGAATGAATGTAAAACTGTGAGGATCTAGGTTTTTCATGTTTTATAGATGGGTCATAAAACCAGTTTCCTCTGTTTCAGAAAAAGCACCGAGTGGAACCATTATTATACATGACAGAATGGTTTATGTGTATATTCAGTAGAACTTTACCATGGTCCTGTGTATTACGTGTCTGGGACATGTTCTTTTGTGAAGGTAACATTTTAATTAGGATTTTTATGTTGGTTGCTTGGCTGTTATGGGTTTAATGCCATTTTTCAGCACATGATAGGTTATACATGGCGGCCAGTATATTTGGTGGAGGAAGAACCTGAGAAAACCCCAGGAAGAACCACCGACCCACGGGAAGCTACTGGCAAGCTTTCTCACATACCCACGTTGGCCGAGTCCGAGACTCGAACCCACGAGGACAGAGGTGAGATGTCAGTGATCTGTTAAGGCAAGCGCCTTAGACCACTCGGTCTCCCGGGGCACCTACAAATATGTGCACTTCTTTAAGAATCAGCTGAAAATTATACCTGTAATTAATATTTTGCCTATAATTATCAGTACAGCAGACTCTTTTCTAGAACTGACAGTTTAGGGGGGAAATTCCCTCCTCCATTTGAAACAAAAGGGGAATATTCTGAACATAGGATGGATTTAATGAAGAAATAAGGGTAGGGCTTGAAAATATTACTGATGCAAGATTTGTGCACATTTGTTTGGTTTTTTGACGTGATTTTTTTGTATAGGAATCAGCATGAATCCTGCAGTTACATGTACTAGAATAGACTCTCTACCTAAATTAATACAATCAAAAAGCGTAGAAAAAATGAGACAATATGATACATATAAAAAACTTTTCAAGTCTGTACATTAGAGGGGCACATTTGTTATACAAGTGACACTGAAGTTTTATTTGTGTGAAGGAAATTGAGATGTTTTAAATTATCTGTGGATTTTACTGTACTTGTAAATGCAATGTGGATACTGCACACAGTGTAGGTTCAAAATATGAATTTATTATTTATTTATTTCTTCTGAAAAGAATAATTAGAACTAAAGTTGTTAAGTTCATTATATAGAACTATAAACTATTCAGAGAATCATGTTTACAATTTTATTTTCATTAACTTAAGGAATTTATAAGGTTTATCAGTTAACCAGTTCTTCTGGTGGAATTGTTTCTTTTTACCAAACATTTAAAAGAGAATTAATTGAAATGCAAGATGAAAATAGACTAGATTTGAGTTTGACTTGAAGTTCTGTTGCCATTTGGGCAATTTGTTATGATAAAGAATATACCACTTTCTGCTAAAAATTCTTTTTAAGTCCACTAATTAACTATGCCATGAAATATGAGATAATGCTAATCCAATTTAATGCACAGAGAAGGCCATGTGCTTTTAGCTTACCTGGCCAAAGGCCAAAAGAGCTGATGGTATGGACCTGTGTCTGTTGTGCATCATGTGTCCATCAACAATTACCTATTTTAAACTTATTCTCAAAAACCCCTGGACCAATCCTGACTTGAAGGCCTTTCAAATTTATACAAGGATGCAGATCTGCCATCAAATATGATCGCTGTTGCTAAAATAGTAAAATTCTGTTAAACATCTCAAAAACTGCCAAACAGAATTTGATCATATTTGAGAAGAATTATCATGGCAGGAAGACCTGTGAATCTGCCTTCAAATATGGTTACTGCTACTAAACATAGAAAAGCCACTGCTACTGATAAATAGAAAAACCTTTAAACAGGGTCCGCAGCAGACCTCAAAAACTCCAAAATTTCATTTTGACCTTGGAAACCTAAAAAAGCAACAAAAAGACCTGAAAAAAACACACACAAAAAAAATGTAAAACAATTTGAAAAAATGAGGAATGGCTCTACCCTGACCAAACAAAAAATGCTTTTTTGTACACAATTGTAGCATTGCGTTCGCTTCAATCTTTGCACAGTTCAAGGTCCATTTGCTTCAACCTTTGTTCGGATTCAGACTCTTTTGCCAGAAGTGTTTTAGGTGTGTCGACAGAGTAAGGGCCATTGTGTCATGGTCTCCTCCGACAACACGTCCATCATAGATTATCTGCAACATTAAGGAGGCTCATATGCCCCTTCTCTTTGCATAGAGGTGGACCCTCCTTTGCTGGATGCTTCGGAAGGGATAACCTCTGAGCCAGCCACATTCCTTGTAATGTGCTACATTCCAGGAAGAAGAATGTATTGGCGGACAGTCTGTCCAAGTTGCGCAAAACAGTCCTCATGGTATGGTATCTTCACCACTCCGTAACAGAGTCCTTTTATCTTTATGGGGATATTCAGATTTTTAATAAATGCTATGCTCACCATAGAGATACTCTTGTAACTGCTTTGTGTCCTGTACCTAAAAATAAATTTTAAAACCTTGAAAAAAACTAAAAAAGACCCTCAAATTTTAAAAGTTAATTTCACTTCTAACCCTGTAGTAAGCCAGTTGGTGCTTTCTGAACCTAGACTTTTTAATAGTAGTAATACAATTACCTGTTATTATTACATTGCTGTCACTTTTCCTGGTGCTAATCCCTGTCACTTTTCCTGGTGCTAGTTCCAGTCCAAGGTGAATTCCCTGCTCCAGTTAGTAACTGGAGGTCAAGAACATAATAAACAACGTCAGTTTGATACCTTAGTCACATGGATTCTGTATGTTATTACACGTGTCTCAGCCCGCTTGAAGTTTCCACTTTTTAAAGTCTAGTATCCTTGGGCATATTTTCCATCAAATGTTTGCATTTCTGTGTTGCATTTGACATTTTCTCCTCAGTTCTTGCATTTTTTATATGCCTGCCATAAGGTGGAGTGTATTATGTTATGATGATGTCCATCTGTCTGTCCATCCATCTGTTACCAATTTAATTTCTGCACAATACATTTAGTTGTCTACCATCTACAGTTACCAAATTTTGTAGATGGCTTGCACTTGTAGCAAGGACAAACTCTATTGATTTCAGGCTCAGAAGCTCAAAGGGCAAAGTCACTGTGACTGAAAGAAGGAAAATTTTCTCCTCCATCTACAGTTACCAAACTGTGTGGATGGTTTGCACTTGGTGTAAGGAAAAACCCAATCGATTTCGGATCCAGAAGCTCAAAGGTCAAGGTCACTTGAATGAAGAAAGATAAATGGTTTCTTTACAGTAACTTCACTTCTCCAAAATATGTGGATCCCAAACTTTGTGGCTGGCTTTTACTTAATGTAAGGAAGAACCCTATTGATTTTGGAGTCAAAAGGTCAAAGGTCAAGGTCACTTACTGAAAGAAAAAAAATGGTTTATGTAAATAACATTAGTTATACATGACATACCTCAACCAAACTTTGTGGATGGCTTGCACTTGGGGTAAGGAAGAATGCTATTGATTTTGAGGTCAAAAGATAAAAAATCAAGGTCACTGACAAAGAAAAAAAATGGTTTCTACACAATAACAATATTTCTACATCACAGACCTGGCGCAAACTTGGTGGATGGCTTGCACTTACAGTAAGGAAGAAGTCTATTGATTTTGGATCAAAAGGTCAAAGGCCCATGTCACTATGAACAAAGCAAAATGATTTTGGTGCCAAAAGTTTAGTTACCTACACAGAGGACTGTTAAATATGGGGTGGGCATATAATGTTCTATTCACAGTACTCTTGTTACATTTATCTGTATCCCCTTTTGTTTATTTTAAGGGTTTTGGCAAATCTGCAAGCTAAGTGGGGTTTTTGTAATTTTATTCCCTCATTTGGACCAGTGTTAGGGTATGTATTACCCCCTACAAATTTGTTCTAGTTCTCTGTTTGTTATTGTATTTTTCTTTCAGTTTTTCAGCATGCTACAAGGAGTTAGCAAAGCTTGGGACAGTCTCTCCACCTGCTTGTTATGTCCTAAGTGCACTCGCATGGATGGGTGTCCTTTCTGTGCCTTGTGGCCAGATGAGGTATTGGATCTGGCTTAAAGCCGCAGTTCCTATAGTGGCATTAAGAAGGGAGCCTCATCCTCATCTTCTTCTCTGGTAGACCCCATTCAATCTTGGGAGGGATCAGTGGCACTTGCTGGTTCAAGGAAGTTGCTGGCACCCAAGGGATCAGTGGTACTTCATGGTTTAAAGAAGTCGCCAGCACCAGAGAGTGAGTCCCTCCTTTCTAGTGCAGGGATAATACAGTTATTTCCAATTTGCTCCGGGAGACCTGTGCCCAGGTCAAGGTGGTCTAGATTGCTGGATGAGTCAAGTTCCCTGGATAGGGGCTAGAGTAGCTCTCCGTTGCCTGACTAGTCATTGACCAGTGACCAGAGGCACCAGGTACTGGGCACCAAGAACCAGGAACCAGACCCAGACGCCGGTCACCAGTCAATAGGCAGGGTGATGTATACTGGTCACTGGGTGTCTGTCACAGGGCATTAGGCAGAGTGATGTGTACTGGTCACTGGGCATCAGTTACCTGTCACTGGTCATCCATTACTGCTCACTGGTCATCCAGTAATGTTCAATCCCTATGTGACTTGGGGACTCCCACTACTCAATGTTGAGTCTGGGATGTTTCCTTTCCCCCCCATGGCACAAAGGATAAGTTTTCTATGGTCCCATCATTCAGTGGACTGAACAGGCCATAGACCCTCCCCGTCCCTTCCTTCAGCTTCATTATTGAAGGAAAAAGAGGGAGTGCTGCCATTCCTTTCCTTCTGTATCGAGAAGGGATTGCCATTTCCCTTCTCAAGGGAGAGAGTAGAAAAGGAACAGTCCTGTCTCACCCAGTCATCAGATGATGATCTATACTTACTAATGGACATGAATAGGTTCGAAGGGGACCCGATTGATTATGGTCTATTAACCTTCACCAAGTGTCTGCATCTTGTCCCTCCCTACTGGTCATGCGACAAAAGACAAAGAAGCATGGATGTTTTATAGCCTTTTGGGCTTTTGGACACCAGGATCCTCTCCATTTTGGAGAGGCTTTCATGGTGTCAGGATAAATCTGATCTTCTGCTGCTTTCCCACTTTGCTATAGTGAAGGGCATAGTACAGAAGTTATCACAAGGCTGAGAGGCAGCCAGATGGCAGAGGAGTTGGTCTGTCCCTCTTCCACACCGTGGGCCCTTGTTTCAGTGTCTAGCTAAAAAGGTGCATTTGCCTGCATTGCCACTCAAGCCTTCTGCCCAAGATTCAGCAGCATCCTAGGTGGGGATATCGATGGTTACCTGGACTTGCATTGCCATTAAGTCACTTAAAGCCATGGAACTTGAGGCTTGAACCCTGGTTACCATAGCTTCACACACCAATCTATTTGCGGCAGCCTCCTTCAATGTTTATAGCAAGGAGTCGCTGTCAACGGCTGCAATACAAAGACTTCTGGACACTTTTGTGGAATTCTTATTCGGCAGTTTAATCTCTACGGTTGCCTTACAAGATCTCAGGATGTTTGGTTTGGTTTTGGTACTTTACGGCACAGCAACACAAGTAGGTTATTTATTGCCGCAGCAATTGGAGTAATGTGCCTTGCCCAAGGACACACCTGGGTAGCTGACCCAGGCTGGTCTGATAGTAGGATTCAAACCCATATCCTTTCAGTCTTGAGTCTTGCACACAAACCATTGAGCCACTGTGGCTCCTAAGATATCAGGAATCACCCGGGAGACGTGAGTACCCCAATTAAATGTTTCAAGCAGGGGTCCCAGCAAAACCATCAGACCTTTTTTAAATTTCCTTCTTGACCTTCTTTCATTAAATGGGGCAGCCAAAAGGGTAAGGGCAGGAAGTCTGTAGACTTCTTGCTGTCACTACAAAGCAGACTGTTGGCCCTAGGGAGTTGCACCCTCTCCTGCCAAGTTCCCCAATTTCTGATGTCCCAGTCGGTGCCAGACTGATGTCCCAGTCGGTACCAGACTAGGCCTTTTCTTAGAAGCCTGGTTGGACCTAATGTATGATGCATGGGTCCTCGCAACAATAAGAGGCAATACTGGCTTTGCTTCTGGGACCCTCCACCTCTATCAAAGACCCCCATTTGGTTTCATTAGACCAAGTTTGCATCTCTAAAGGAAGAGGTTTTCACCCTTCTAAAAAAGTTGACAGTAGAGAGGGTAATAAACACTCAAAGTCTATGATTCTATTTCCAGATCTTCCTGGTTTCAAGAAAGGTCGAAAATTTCACCTAATCTTTCCCCATGACATAAATTTATTCAGGAAGAGCACTTCAGGATGGAGACATCAGTCTCAGTCGTGAACGCCGCAAGGGAGAATGACTGGGTGGTCTCCAGGATGCTTAATTACACATCTGCATCTTCCCATCTCACAGAAAATTCCTGTGGTTTTGTATGGGCCAGGAGGTCTTTCAGTTTCAAGCTCTTCATTTCACAGCCTTTGCTTGGGTAATGGGCATAATAGTTCATTTGAGTTAATTTGGGGTTCCCTTCATGCAGTATTTTGTTGGCAGGTTGATACACAAGATTCTTAGACATGCTTACTAAGAGACTTGTTACTCTCTTGGCAGACAGTTACTCGGCTGGGGTTAATCCCAACCAGGAGAAATCAAATCTGACTCCTCAAAATTTCATTTGCATTTGGATGAATTTCCTCACAAATATGGGAACAGTTCTTGTTTCCCCTAATAGAATCGTACAGATACTGTCCCTCATATCAAGAGTGTTAGAGAACACTTCATTGCTCAACATTTCCTCTCTCTCCTGGGGACCCTGAACGCATCAGCTAGGAAGACTTCAAGTGAGGCCTCTCTGGTTTCTGCTGCTAGCAAACTTTAGACCTCACATGGACCCCATTTCAACTTAGATTCCTTTGGGATCCCAATTTTGTCATGACCTGAGTTGGTGGCTTAATCAGGACAGGTTTCTGGTTGCGGTTCTGATACATACCCCAGAACCTCTATATTTCCTGTATACCAACACTTCAGACTTGGGCTGTGGCGCTTACCTAGATTCTGCAGGGTAGTCCTTCAGCACTTGTGGTCTCGAGAGGCATCTTCTCTTCATATCAGCAATCTAGAAATGTGGTCTGTTTTTCTTGCACAACAAGGGTGTGTCAGCCTCATAAGATATTGCTGTGTTATGGTGGCGTAACGCAGATGTCAAGGAGGCAGTCATGCCCCTTCTCTTTGCTTGGAATCCTGGAACCTCCTCAGATGGATAGCTTCAGAGGGAATTGCTCACAGAGTCTGCCATATTTCATATAAGAGAATTATCCTGGCGAACAGCCTGTCCAGACATGGACAGTTGGTTCTCACAGAATGGTCTCTGCACCAGTTGGAGGCAGCAGATATACTTTTTCTGATGTGGGGGAGGCCATTGGTAGACTTGTTTGTAATGAAGTTAAACAACACGCAACCACATTTGGTGGTGGGCAGGGTTGCAGACAGAAGACAATTGACCTCCGAGGTTTATGACACCAAGTGGAGAGTTGTCTGTAATTGGTGTAGTGAGTGACATATTGATCCGATCTGCCCCTCTTTGACTGTAGTTGCAGATTTTCTTCTCTTTTTTTGAAGAAAAAGACAGCTCAGTCTCCACCATTAATGGTTATATAGCAGTCCTGTCTAGTACCCTTAAGTTCTCTATGATCTCCATCATAATGTTGGACCCATGTCTTTTTTGAGTTTCAAAGATCAGTCTCTGTTCTTTAATGCCTAGGTGGAACCTTTCGTATGTTCTTTGGTCATTTTCTAAACAACCTTATGTACCCTTGAGTGGGGCTTCCTTTAAGAACCTTACCTTAAAGATGGTCTTTCTTCTCTTCCTTGCATGAGCAAGGAGAATGAGTGAAATTCATGCCTGATCTATGGAAAAGGATTGCTATGATTCAGTGGCAACTTCAATTCAGTCTCCCTTCTTTGCCAGCCTGTCTTTCTGGTGAAGAATCAGCTACCTTTGGTAGCCCCTGAACCAGTTAAAATCCCTGGTCTCAATCACATCTGTGCTACAGATGATCAAGAAAGAGTCTTTGTCAGGTTAGAGCTTTATGTTTCTATTTTGCTAAATCAAAAGAGAAAAGAAATGGTTGAAATCATCTCTTTCTCCCTCTCAAATGTACTGCTTATATTTTGGCAGCCACCATCTCAAGTTAGATTATTCTGACATCAGAAGAATTTGATAGTCTCTCACTGAGAGAAATCTTTCCTTTATGAGAATCAAAGCCCATGAGGTTATGGTTATGCTGCATGTTGGGTCTTTTTTAATTGTCTTCTTTGGATGATGTTATGAAAACCACATTCTGGTGATCTCACTTCACCTTCTCTTCATTCTACCTTCATTTGATATTGCACAAGAGTGAAGGCATCTATGCGTTAGGCTGGATTATCTCAGCCCAGCAAGTTGTCAAGCCATCCTCCAGTCTGCAATAGAGCACACTACTTGTATGCTCACTCTGAGAGCTCCCTCTAGGCTGGAGAAGTCAGTAATATAATAATAACAGTTATTGTATTACTGCTATTAAATTGTATTTTTAGGGGGTACAACTAAATTTAATTATATAATACTTACCTGTTATTATTACCAGATTCCCTTTTCCCTCCCTGCTTTGATGTCCTTTCAGAGTTTGTCCAAGTTAAAGAAGGACAATATTCTGAATGACAGAAGTGACTAAGGTTTCAGACTGGGACTGATTATTTTTGTTCTAGAACTTCAATTACTAATTGGAGGAGGGAATTCACCTTTGACTGGTGACTAGCACCAGGAAAAGTGACAGCAGTGTAATAATAACAGGTTAGTATTACATAATAAAATTAGTTTTACCCCCCAAACAAAACTACATGTTTAGTGAAAAGCTTATTAGCACAATTATGTAGAAACCAAAAGATCTGTGCAAGTGAAATTTGGTAAGCTTATATATATATGTATGTGTGTGTGTAAATGACCTGGCCTGAATTTCACCAACAGAAGTCTGGATTTAAATTTAAGTTTAGAATCCAGTGATCAGAATGGCTGAAATTTAGGTCTGACTTAAAATGAACTGATCAGATGCATTAAATCCTGACTTAACTTGAGACGTGTTGGTGAAATTGAGGCCTGATTAGATTTTTTAATGTGATTTAAGCAAACATTTTTATCACCACACTTTTGTGGGGATGGGTGTATTTTGATACCCACTATCTGTCTGTTGTCTGCCCATCTTTTGGTAACCATAGCTCCTACTAATCTGTCTGGTGGAATTCACCAAACTTGGGGTATTAGCCATGGCAAAGTCATGGAAGTAGCTATTGTTTTAAAACACTTTTTACACTGAGACTTTCACACACACACACACACAAACTTGTTAGCATGATTAAGCACAAACTGCTTGACCTAGGCTAGTGAAATGTGTCACTGACATAAATTTACAAATTTAACTTTTACCTTTTGGGGGATGCAGTGGAGGTGTTCGTGTGTTACAAACACCAATCTAGTGTTTGATTGTAAACAAGCAAATGCTTTTTTTTTCAGGTGTAAAAATAATATTCCGTGTGGCCTTGGTCCTATTTAGGTTTGCATTTGGTTCCTCAGAACAGTTATCCAAGTGTCCGGGATTATACGAGACACTAGAACAGTTGAAGCATCTGCCAAAGGATATGTTTGATGAGAGTGTTATTGTAAGGGAGGTAAGTAATAAATAGTGTTATTGTAAGGGAGGTAAGTCATAAAGATGTGACACCTAAAGCAATAAGGATGATACTGTCGAGGCTTATGGAAAAAATGTGTAATTAGATTCATATTGTGATATATTAAACTATTCAATGGGCCCATTTAACACTAGGGTTATCTGTTTACATAATGATAATAGGAAACATGTTGATCATCCACTACTTCTGGGGCAATCAGCATGGTTCAGTGAGTGAGGAGAAAGCACAGGACTGTAAAGTTTTGTCATCAGAACACATGTGCAAACATTAAAATAATTTTTTGTGTGTGCATAAAACTGGTTATACTATATAATAAATAGAGACAATGAATGAAACTGAAAAATGTAAACAGTCATACCCTACTTAAAGTTTAGGTCAATTCACCAGAGAGTAAATAATCAATTTACAAACATAGATTCTTGCAACTTTAACATTAACGAAGATAAACGATTGCAATTATGAATAATTTGAATATTTTACAATACTTGGGAGATTAAGTCATGTGTACATGAGGTGTCTGTATGTGAAAGTCAATGATATTCTGTTCATAAATAGTTGCAGATATGAATGAAGGGCAGTATTGTAGGATTAAATTAAATGGTGATGTGAGATAGTTTTACAGGCCAAAAGTTGGGAGGGGTGAGTCTCATTTATTTTATTATTTTTTCATGCTGAGAAGTCCATTGGATGTTTCATTATTTTATTCTATTTTATTAGATAGAAAATAAAGTGGGGGCAGGAGGAGGGGAAATTTACCATTTCACTTTAACAATGACTGAAATGGCTTACTAAGAACAAAGCACAGTGTGGGATTCAAGCTGTCTTCAACCTTTGAACTTTTGGACTTTTATTGATAATTATGTCTCCAGGAGGGATATGTGAAATAAAGCATAAACATGTTAACAGTTGAATCAGATTAAAGTTAAATGGTGAGCAGAATAACAACAATTACTGCAGATCAAATAGTGCAGAAACTATAAAAAATATTTATTTGCTACCTCCCTGTATGGACCAAATGGAAAGTTAACAAAGCATGGATAGCTTGGCAAGCTTACAAATTCCGTCTGTGAAAATCCATCAAATTTCTTTTGCCATTGATGAAATCTATCACATGTTCACAGGCACTGACATGCCTACTGCAGACTATCACCTATTTATAGCAGTGCTTTGTAATGGTGACAGGTGATCATCATTGCAATACAGAAAAAAACCCACATATCTTCAAGTTTACAATAGATGCCAACCATTCTGAAATTTTGTGGAATTATTAAAAAAATTTAGTGAAAATTTTGTACTCTGAATTATATTGATGAAAATGAGGAAAATCAGAATTGTATGGGATTAAAATTTGAACAGGAGATTTATATGTGGACATAGGTATTGACAGAAGTACTGTAGCACCAATATAATAGAGTGGTACATACAATGTATGGTAGTTTCTTCTCCAAATACATTACCTGATCATAATACCTTAGGAGAACTACTACTACCTTGCAAATCCAGCCCTCCCAGGCTAAACTTTTTAGCAAAGAAAGCTAAATGTTACCTGCCACATAGGTGGCAGTTTGATAGAGTGATCTCCCCTTGATACAGTGATTGGTGCCAAATCCTGTGAATACATCAGTCACTACTTCCACTCGTGCAGAGTAGTAAAAGCTCTCTGGACGAGAGGCCTCACAATCCACCTACAGGAATTTTGGAAGTTATTCTGCCTTAAAGCAAGTTGGAAGAGTTTTCTCTTCGAAGGGAGGTATACTCCATCTATAATTTGCCAACTTTTCTTGCTCCTTTCTTTTGATGACAGAGTTTTCTGTCTTTTGTAAAATTATAACTTTGTCACATGCACACACATAGGTGCCCCTTATATGTACCTGCACAGGTCGCTAGTGCATCCTCTCACATTGGTGTAGCTCTATTTTATGTGCAGGTATTATGTGTGCTATAGAAAAGTCGAGTAAATTGCTGTATAATTTCTGCTACAGTTAGATACATACAGGCAAATTTTCTATACATAGTTTTTAGTCATAGCATCCACTTTGTAGTTACTAAAAGTGATGCTTTGGTGACTTTATCTGTATAGGCATTCTGTCAGGTAAGTTATATTAGAATTTATTTATAGTGTCCACTTTGTAAGTATGAATAGTGATGCTTCAATACTGTTACCTGTCTAGGCTGCCATGTGGGCCCTTCCTACAAGTAAATTGTCACATACTCTGTAGCTCTGTATGTCCACTCTCAGAGTTTATAAAGCAGGATGTGTGCCTGGCTATACCTATATATATTCTCTGCTCTAATTTGTCTTACAGATTTAGACCATGGGCAGGACAAAGTGTAAACTATGTAAACATTGGAAACACAGGAATGACAACCATTCTACATTTCTAGCTTGCTGCAGTTGCCACTCAATGAATACATGTCAGATATGTGCCTTGTGAACTGAAAGTCATTGGGCTGCAGTACTGGGGCCTCAAAAGGGGAAGGCACAGAAGTGAACCTTGAGGGACAAGGATGCCATCAGTATACATGCTGACGTCACTTTGGTGAATGATTTACTTTTCAAAGGATATCGTAATCCAGAAGGCTCATCAGCCACAAAGTGATCCAAGTTATCCTGGTCAGCAACAGTGACAGCTCTGGCTCCACCCTCAGTACCTCAACATGAGAAACCTCTTTTGGCAGTACCAATAGGCCTGATACCACACAGGTTCGATGGACAATCATCTTTATCAGCTACATTTGAGCGAGATTGAGATCAAATCAAGCCAACTTAGATACTGTCTTGCACATCATAAGTATGGACCGGTTATGTGGATCAGATATCCCTTAACTCATCCCAACATAAAGAACTAGACAATGTCATGAAAGATAAAATGACACTGCTCCATTGCGACCGGACTCTGCCATATGGCTCAGATTGCAACAGGTCATCACCTCAGTCGATTGTACATGGTAAGCCAATAGACGGAAGGTCTTTGTCCAGTTTGCCTACCCCACACCATACAGGCTCTCACACATTGATCAGCATTGTCAGCGTAGTGGCACAAATCACTCAGTGCACCCGGTGCACAGTTTAGTGCCCCAGTACACACAGAATGTGGATTCACTTCATTCTCAGGCCTTTGCCACTAAAAGGGAGCACTTACTTAGTGATTGTTTGGAAATGAACATATCCCAATCATGACATTCTGCGAGCATGGTGGGCCACCCTTTTAGACAATCTTCTCCAGCTACATCTCAGATTGCACAGGAAGCGGAGGCATTGCCACATTCACCTTGAGATGATGAAGTGTGCTCAAAAGCTCCATTGCCTTTGCTATATCTCTTTATGACAAGAGAAGACTCTGCCTTGCAGGCATCAGTTGAGGAAGTCTTTTGCTTGTTGCCACTGGAGTTTTGTCCTCCTCCTCCTTCTCCATCAACAGCCTGGTCTAAAGTTCTGGCATCTGTTGACTTACTAATCAAGAAGGACAAACTGGCATTCAAACTGCTACCACAATCTGGTCGAGTTGCTGACCTTTTAGGTCGCTTACACAGACAATTACAGGACCCTAGTGTCAACAGACTCTTCTTGTCGCAGCAACGCCTTCCATCAAATTTTAGTAGGAGGTTCAATAAGACCCACACTCCAGTTTTTCACATTGACTCCCCAGCAGAAGACAGCAACAGTGCCGCCTTGGGGATGGCAAAACCCTACTCAGTACGCGTGGACTGGAAGTCTTTTAATGACACACAACAGTTGGTGTGGAATGTCATTGCAGTGGGTTCTGTGTTGGACTTAGTATCACTGGCAATCTTCCAAAAAGCAGAAAACAGTTTATCATCTCCCATCTTTAATCCAACAGGACATATGTGGAAATCTGTTTCTTGAATGGCGCATGTCTTAAACAGAGCTGCTCAGCACACCCTGGCCAATGCTGTAACAGCAGTTACAAACCTACAACTGGCAGAAAAAGATGCAGTACTCTCCTCTTCCATGTTTTTCGATGGCCACATCGAGGAAATACGTAAACAAGCCACCAAAGAGACAAATTTCCCTCACACAGCCTCGGGCGCCAAGGAGGGATTTTCAGGGAAATAAACAAAAGGATAGAAAGGACACCCCAAGGACACAGTAGACAGGGAAGCAGTCCTACCGATCCTATACCTGTAGAAAACCAGTTTTCAAGAACGAAAGTGGACAAGAGGCAGAGAGAATGCGATCATTTTTGTCCCAGTTTCTCCCCATGCCAGACTCCTATAACAAGAAATGACACCATTTTTACGTCGCCATTGCCAGTATCCCAGTGGGGGGAAGGCTCCTATTCTTTACTGCAGAATGGAAAAGTATTTGCCATGACGATCAGTGGACCCTGCAAGTGGTTTTTTTCAAAAGGCCTCATTATCACATTCAACACATCTCCATTGTCCAGGGTCCCTTCAGCTACAGATGTCCCCAAAGACCCATTCAGGGCAGACACACTAAGAGGTTTCATCTCAGAAGATGAGAGAACCTCAGTTGACTCATGTTGGGTGTTCCCTGCAGGTATAACCTCCTAAAATGACGGTTTGTATGGATGCGAGCACAAAGGGCTGGGGTGCATATCTCCTTCCATCATTCTAGCAGGCCAGTGGAGTGTGGCCCATTTGGGATTGTCTTTTGCATATCAAAATTTACGAGATGAAGTCCATACTGAAAGCATTTCTTGGTGGCAGCAGAAGCTACATGGAAAAGGCGTTCTTATTCTGTCTGACAAGTCCACTGTAGTTAATTATCTCAGAAGGCAAGGTCGAACCAAATCCCCAGACATTTGCGTTTTTGTTTGGGATTTTCTAAGGTGGTGTCTTAAATGACAAATCCATGTACACGTTTGTCATATTCCAGGCTGACTAAACATAACTAGTGGACTTGCTGCCCTGGAAGAATCAACTAACACAAACAGAATGGTCAATTCATCCCTCAGTTTTCACTCGCATGTGTGCCCAATGGGAACGACCACTGGTGGATCTATTTGCGACAAGGTGGAATGCAAAACTTCCAACCTTTGTCTTACCAGTCCTGGATCCGAAGGTCTTGGCAGTTGACCTTCTTTCCATAGATTGGATTGGTTTGGATGCATATGCTTACCCTCCAACACCTCTGACTCCAAAGGTAACACAAAAAGCAAGAGAATCAGAGTGTTGCCTCATCCTGATTGCTCCACTCAGGTGGGAAAAATCCTGGATAAATGACCTAATAAATCTAGCAGCATAAATCCCATGGAAAATAGAGATATTTCCTCATCTGCTCAAGCAACCATGACATCAGGTGTTTCATCCCAATCCAGAGTTGTAACCAGCATGTCTGGATCATATTAAACAAGCCCTCAAGAACAAACAGTTCTTTCAACAAGTGGTGGAGAGAATCACTCAAGCTAGAAGGTCCTCAACTTTGAAAGCATATGAGGGGAAATGGAGAATTTTCTTACAATAGTGTGAGCATGAACACATTTTGCCATTTAAGGCATCAATACCTTAAATGTCCTGCTTCCTACTTTGGCTCTGTGACGAGAAACAGTTAGTGCCAATCACAATAAAAGGCTACTGTTCCACAATCTCTGACATGCTGTATCATAATGGAGGATATCGGACAAAACAAAGACCTATCCAATCTTCTGTCAAATTTTGATTTCACACATCCAAAGGCGTTGGCTCTGTGCCCAAAGTGGAATCTATCATGGGTGCTAACATAGCCAAATAAAACACCATTTTAATCGCTCTTGAGAGCTTCATTGGTTCAATTCTCATATAAGACCTGCTTCCTACTCGCATCAGCGACAGCTAGCAGAATCAGCGAAATACATGCTTTATCAGTTCATCCAAACTATATGCCGTTCCCAGCGGGATGAGTTAGTGTCAGTCATGACAGCCCTTGCTTTCAATGCCAAGAACAGACTCCCATTCATGTTTTTTGTGATGAAACTCCTGTCTATTCTGGACACTTAATTTCAAGGTTGTCCACAGGACCCAGCGAGAGCACTGAAGTGGTACCTGAAAAGCTGGTGTGTTGAGGGAGACCCTGTCTATTCTTACCTCTCAAAGAGGAAAAGGACAACATATCAGCGCAGACACTCTCATCCTGGATAAAATGGGCTATCCACTCCGTATATAGAGAATTAACCCTAGATCAAATGAACTTGCTATGCATCTTGGCTCATGAAGTTAGGGCAGTTGCAGCAAGCATTGCATTCAAGTGAAACTATTCCCTAGATGACATTATACAAGACGTAGGATGGAGGTCAGAGTCAACTTTCTCCAGCTTCTACCTCATAGATCTTTCATCCCAAAAGGCTCAGCTAGACCTGGTTGGGCCTGTCGCAACAGCACAACAGGTTACCTTCACAGGTCATTCTGCAGCATCCTAAGGACATGGCTTCATGACTTCCGCTGGAAATGCAAGACAGAAACTTATCCCTTTCATGAAAGCCGTGCCTCAGCATATGGAGTCATTGCTCCAGCTGGATTATCTATCTAGAAGCTGCCTCACATACCTTAGGGGACCGGAAATGGCCTCTCTGGGTAAGGGGATGTAACTCCCTACACCTTTTACCTATTCTCCTAAGGTATTATGATCGGGTAATGTATTTGAAGAAGAAACCAATTTTTCTAGTAAAAGATGTTTCTTTGATAATACTTACCTGATTATAAGACACATACACTCTCCCAACCTTCCTGCAGTTACATCCTTCTAGAGATTGTGCATTTCGCTCCAGTAGTAACTGAAGTATTCACTGGATTTGGTGACAGTTGCTAAATCAAGGGGAGATAACTCTGTCTAACTTCCACCTATGTGGGCAGGTAACTTTTAGCTTTCTTAGCTAAAGTTTAGCCTGGGAGGGCTGGATTTGTGAGGTAGTAGTAGTTCTTCTAAGGTATTATGATCGGGTAAGTGTTGTCAAAGAAACATATTTTACTAGAAAATAAAGAAAAGAATTGTGTTAGATTTTAAGCATAGTGGTAATTTCATAGCTATATAATGACTTCAGAACTTGAGCAAAAGACCAAATGTGGAAAATACAGTGAGGTAAGGTATTCTCAGGTAAGATGACTGCAGGTGGGTGCATGGGGTGGGAGTACTGCTTAGTGCAATTGACTACAACAGCTACAAGTGCTCCTGATGGAACGAATGTCCAACAAGAGCTTGCAAGTTTTTCTGAGCTGGGTCACTGTGAAAGAAATATAAAATTCGTTGATTATTGAGATACCATCACAAAATGTGCTCACCATGATTACAATGTGCTGGGTAGTTATCGATTAGGTGATAATCTATGCATTCGTGCTCTCTCTTTCTCTTGTACATACAACACATTTCAAATACAATAATTGTCATAGAAATATTCCTATATTTGGAATTGAAACTAATTTTTTGGGCATACATGTAAATGAAAATGTATAAGATGTACATTTATGGTACACTTCATTCTTCAAATACAAAAGTGCAATTCATCGGCCATGTGAAATGTGACATGTATAGCTTAATAGTAGACAGAGAATATGCATTCATTGACTGTTTCAGCACTAAGCTAGCTGGAAAACGTGAGGGTGAAAAAAACGTGTATTTTGTGATCAGGCATGTGATTTGGTAAGCTGTGTTCCACTGTCTCCATTACAAGGCACTGTTATAAATAGGTGATAGTAGCATTTCCATATTAGGTGATCATACTCTGTCTGCAGTAGGTGTATCATTGTCTGTAAACGTGATAGATTTAACCTGATTGGACGTTGGTTGATGCAAGGCCAGTGTTGTTATGATACAGTGCCGGTCTTGAGCGATCATAGAAAGTCCAAAGGCAAAAGAAATTAGATGTACCTCAAGGAAAAGAACATATTCAAATGTAGCTATCTGCATACAGTATAACTTTTTTGCAAAATATTGATAGTTTTCTAAGTTTATCGTAATCTTCAAAGTTTACGAGATCATTACATTTTTATATAATTTAATATACATGTTGGGAATGTAAATGTTTTTAACATGTTCAAAAAAGATACTTAAAAGGATAACGGAATTTACCATCTGAATCATCCAAGCAACATAAGAGACATTTTTAATTAGCTCTGTCAATGTTGCAAATATAACTATTCTATATTTAGTCTGTGATTTACACATCTGAATCTACATAAGTATAAACAAAGTGAGATAACAAAAATTATTGCAGAATGGGCCAAATTGTGTTTATATCTTTAATATCTCAATTTTCAATTTCTAAAAATATTATCAATGTAGTAAATCTTTCTCCATTCAAACTAAAACTGGAATATATCTTTGCTCTTATAAAGGGGCTTAATTTTTGTCCCACCACAAAAGAAGCAGTCATGTGTACCATTTTTATGGACCCAAAAGATTAACTTTGAATCCTTTCTCCTCTTTAAATTTAAATTATGCAATTTTGTAGGCCCCATATGAACATAAAATCGATCGTGAATTATAAATTTTTCAGACTAAATATTTTCTCCTACACCACTAACAGAGATGATTTTTCTCCAGTAACCTCTCCAAGTCCCGAGTTTCAGGCCATTAGAATTTAAATCCAATGCCATATTGATTGTATAACAGCAGTTGTCATTCTACTTAGAAGTCATTGTTTTTTTAATTTATGTTTTTTTTTTAATTTTTTTTTTTTTTTAATGTTGTTGAATTGACCTATGATGATAATTCTAAGATTTTTTTTAACACCACTGGTGTCAGTTTGTGCTGTTATTTCATGAGCTTGTGAGAAAGGGTCCATTATTAAAATTATTTTATCAGCTTGTGAGAAAGGGTCGATTTATTCATATTTTACACTTTTAAGTTTTGAAGTTAATAAAGATTATTATTAAGAATTCTTATTAACTTACATGATCAACTTGTGTGTGTATTTTTTAGTTCACCTGGCCATCAAGCCAAGAGAGCTTATGGTATGTTCCTTCGTCTGTGACTGTCATGCATCATCTGCTCACAATTGCTGTTCAAAAAATGCTCAACAGAATTTGACCAAACATGATATAAAGCATTCTGGCATGAAGCTCTTTCAGATTTGTTCAAATGTTTTGCTAATCCACCATCAAATATGGCCACCATTACTAAAAAAAACCCCAAAAACTTTAAACAACTCCTACTCAAAAACTGCTTAACAGAATTTGACCAAATCTGACAGAAAGCATCGTGCCAAGGATGGCTGTCAATTTTATACAAATGATGCTAATCCACCATCAGATATGGCCACTGTTTCTACAAATAGAAAAACCTAAGAACAACTTTTTCTCAAAAACCACTTAACAGAATTTGACCAAATTTGACAAAAAGCATCCTGGAATGAAGTTCTTTCAAATTCATTAAAATGATACCAATCTGCCATCAAATATGGCCAGTGTTGCTAAAAATAGGAAACACCATTTAATGATATCTTCTCAGAAATAGCTTAACACAATTACTAAAAATACACAACTTTATCTATCAAAAAAACCTACTTAACATAATTTGACCAGCTTTGATTGGAATCATCCAGGCATAGAGGGCTTTCAATATTTGACAAATGCTGTTGATGTGCCATCAAATATGGATGATGGTATAAAAGCTAGACAAACCTGGAAACAATTGTTTTCATAAAATAAGCAGTCAACAGCACTGTAAGAAATTTCGACAGAAGGCATCCTGCTGATCCAGAATTTTTGGCCAACTGCATTTACAATCAGCTATTAGGCAGACCAGCGAGGTGAGCAATCAGGCCCACTTGGGCCACTTGTTTTAATATTCATCCATCTTTTTTTTTTTCTCCAGTCCTTGCGGCTTAACATCAGTGAAAGAGATATGGAAAAGGAACACCAAAAACAAGTACAGAGGAGAAAAGCAGCCAAAGAAAAAGCTGCACGTCCTGGCTCCAGCAAATCAAAAAGAAAATGAAGTGAACATTCTTACACAAGGACCATTAGATAGTTTCATTTGATCTGGTAGCTGTCATAACAAGTGTTGGATACAGTTTAGTAACATAAATGTGGTATGATTTCCCAGGAAAGAGACGTTTAGCCATTCATTGTGCAAAAACTCTACTTACATTTCAGTCTGAAATGGAGTTGTATCCTGGATTAGAGATTTTTTGATGAGTTTGATTTTTTTTACTTTGGAGCATTTATAAACCAAGGGAATTTTACTATGGAGAGTAAGGAAAAAGAAATTTGGTAATTCTAAATTGACCAATGGCTAATGATGGATATATATCAGCCATGTCAGACACCCTAAGGGTACATGATGACTTGTTCCTATAGCTCAGAACTTGACTTTCTCTCCTCCACTCCAGTTCTCTTCTTTCCTTTTCTTCTTCAGACTTAAAAAGAAAAATAAAAAAGAAGAAAAATCTTTAAACAACAAAATCTGAATTTCAGAGATAAACAAATGGGACCTAACTTTCCGAGGATGATGACATTCCGTCACTTATTAACTTTAATCACAATGTGCTATGAAGTTCATGCAGTGTCATGTGTGTTAGTTACAGCTTCTAGTCTTTGTATATAATTATCTTTTTTTGATGTATGCTTGAGGAAAAAATCCATAGTGTTAGATTCAGACTTTGATATAATTATAATATTATAACTTTGTACACTATAATAAAAGTAATGTTAATAAGAAAATTGTACATATATGTCTATCTGAACTTTAATGTAGGATATGTTACAAAATTCACATAAAGATGCTTATTATTTACATATCGTTGAAGAGAAGTTGACAGTGAAGGCAAGTACAAGTTTTCAAAAGAGCATCTTGTATATGGGCTAACATACGTCACATGGCGATATTTTTATGATATTCTGTGTGCATGTTTGCAAGTACTCAAAGATCAAATAACATGTTTGTGATTTCTTACCATCCATGATGTATACCCCCGGTGATGACATATTTAACCGACAATAACCTGAATTAGTACAGGCCTTTGAAGTTCTTTTGAAAGTTGACTTGCTAAAAGGCAAGTGAACTTGAAAAAGTTTTATTTGCTCATTTAGATTTGTCACTTTCCCTGTTTAAATATGCAATGGGTAGTATTAGATTTCTTTTTCCCTTATGTGTTATTTGCATCTCAACATTTGCTTGCATGTTTGAAATAAACTTGCCTTGCAAAATGAGTAATAGAAAATAACTTGCCTTGGGAAATTAGGAATGGAAATTTTGAAGGCCTAAAGTATGAATAATAGTAAATAATATATTTATCTTTTTTTTAAATAATTAACTTTTTATATATATGCCTAAATTGCAACTTGAGCATTATTACTTGAATTATTTTTACAGACATTCTTAGATGTGTTTATATCATCTGTATATTTTAGGGCTTCTATTAACTCATTTTTGCAGGCCTTGTTATCTTTGCAGCCATAAAGATGAGGTTAACCCCTACATTATAAATATTTACACAGCTGAGTCAGAAGTATGTTACCAAGTCCAAAGTATAGGTGAGATTATTTTAATTCAAATTCCATTGTTTACTGAGACTTTTATTGGCAAATGATACTTAAACTTATTGTTAAAAATCTTTTTGCAGAGAAGATAACAATGGGGATGGGGGCAGTAGCCTCAAGATTAAGGTTCCTTGTTGCTTATAATTGTAAATTTTGTTCTTTTACTTGAATTTTAGGTGTATTTGATATACATGTTAAAGGCTTGTTTATCAGATGGAATATATGTTAGTTAGTGAATCTCCCCATATGTCTAAAAAATTTTACGTTAGAAATAGTATGCATTAGATTACAAGATTATGTTGAAGCAGTGCATCTTGTATTTTTGATATATCAGTGATGAACATATATGGTTGACAATAGGTGTAGCCTTCTGTAAGGGTCTGAGGATGGATTAGCATTTGGCATGCAAAATCTTTGGATTCTATTCAGCCAGATTAACCTGTAATGGAGCTGTAGATAAGATTATAATGGATTCAATATTTTACTTCCTGGTTTGAAACTATATTGCATTCTTTCAAATTTCAATAGAGAATTACAACACAACCTTATGATACCAGACTGAATCTTAATCAGCAAGATGTTTATCATTTATGCCTGTAACAATGTGTCAGATTTCTTAGTGAACAAAAGTAACTCGGAGTGTGCTTTATTATATGGCTCTATTAGATATATGTTCTCACCTTGATCAAGCACTGTGATTTCAAACATGTCTGAAGCATACAAAAATAGCCCTGATCACATAGGTTACATTGATAAACTGCACCATAACAAAATATTGGCAGTGCTTATGGCAGGAGAAATACATTGAAAACTTTGGAATAAATGCTTAAAATTGTTTTGAATGCTTTCAAACAATTCTTTGTGCATTTTTAGTCAGTTATATGTGTAAAATACTTGTATACACTGCTGATCTTGAGTTCTGCTGTAGTATTTACATTAGGTGTCATAAAGTTATCTAGGTGCAATGCGAAAAGTATGTATCCAATTTACAGTATTTAGGATCAGTATCATGGGATGACTCGGACTGTTCAGTCAAATTAACCTTAGTTTTATGTTCCTCTGTAAACAAAGGCCAAAGTTAAATCATTAGGTCACCTGAATCAATCTATCTTGGATATACATGCTCATCTCCTCATGCCTTCCTTAGATATGTGCACTTTGTTTTTTTTACAAACAAGTCATTCTGGTTTGAATTACCCTGGAGTAGAATTTGCATGTATGACTACAAAAAAACCCCCAGTTAATTCAGAGTAAATTACTCTAGAATACATATCATATATTATTTATACTCGATTATAAGTCAGGTCCAACTGTTAAAAAGATAGACCCTAATCTTCCATTGCATAATGCACCAGCAGATGAGGGTCTGTGTGACTTGCTCTACTGATTAGTCCTAACAAACTGTATAAACCCAGATCTGCTGGCACATTATGTGACAGCAGATCTGGGTCTATGAAGTTTGCAGTTGGATCCGACTTATAAGCAAATATAACAGTAGTGTATCTAGTGAGAATATGGTATTTTGGGTGGTAAATTTTGATGGAATTTATGTTTGTGATATCACTGCGATATCACTCCGAGACTGCTAAATCACAAAATCTTCACCACTCAAATTTCTCGTTTTACAGTATATGGTCTCACACCAAAGTAACTACACCAGTCTTAAATATTTCTGCCGTGTGAACAAAGTGATGTGAACTCCGGAGTTGTCTCCATGGAATCTTGTGTAGCATCCCAGAAATGCACCATCCCTATGCTTAAAGGTCCCTTGGGACAAAAGATTGAATTTTAATATTTGATTAATCATGACTGACCTGTTAGAGATGATATGGTTTTCATTTTAAATTTTCTTTAATTTTGATAATTATTTTTCATATTTTTAAGTCAGGAGAAGTAAGTGTACTTGAAGCTTTTATGATAACTTAATCTCTTATGTTATTAATACATTTCTTGTGCTATCATGCTTGGGACATGTATATATAGAGTCAATTGGTTTTGATGCACTTAAATACTTACCTTCACCTTTTCAGAAATATACTCCATTCAGATTGATACCTTTTATTGTTCTCTGCTTTTCAAAGAAAAGGGAGTGGGGGAGAAACAATAAATTGGGCCTGTCCATATGTCCTTCCTTCTGTCCATCCCACTTTTCTTTCTGCACAGTAAATCCTTTAATTATTATTGGATTTCGACCAAATTTCGTATGCAGCTTGATCTTGGCTGAGTTTGATTGTCAGCTTCTTATGGCATCGTTTAGCAGAATTATAGCCCCTGATTGTTGCACCTTTCACTTTAATTTCTGCACAATAACTACCCAAATTATTATTAGGTTTGAACCAAGTTTGGTATGCAGTTTGATATTGGATGAGAACTTGGCAGAGTTCAGCTGTCAGCATTCTTTCTCATCATTTAGTAGAGTTATAGCCCCTGATTGTTGGATGCCCACTTCTGTTCCAACACAATGACAGTCATGAGATCTTGGCAGAGTTTGATTGTCAGCCTTCCATGGCATCATTTGCAGAGTTATAGTCCCTGATTATCTGACCTTTCCACTTTTGTTTGTGCACAGTTAAAACCTGAATTATTATTGGATTTTGACCATATTTGGCATGCTGCTTGATAGTGTTTAGACCTTACCTGAATTTGATTGTCAGCATTCTCTGTCATCATTTAGCAGAGTTATAATCCCTGATTATCAGACCCACTCTCTTTCACACACAATAAATTCCTTAATTATTATTTGATTTCAACCGAATTTCATGTTTGATACTGATGATACCATAGCTGAATTTGACTTATACATCATTGTTTAGCAAAGTTATAGCCCCTGATTGTCCGAGCATCCCACTTTTTTTTCTGCACAGTAAATCCCTTGATTAGTATTTGATTTAAACCAAGTTTGATATGTTTTTGTTTTTGTTTTTTTGTTTCTCCCCCGTAATAGGTTGACCACTGGGTCGGGGAACACCATCCCAAGGTCACCTTACAATCAAACATTTTTGGGTATCAGATAATCTAGGGATAATAAATATAATGTACAGAAAAAGAAAAGAAAGCACACACACACACACATGCATGCACACATGCATATGTTACACAATCTCTTGAGATACTCAATTTAAATAGACGAAAACAAGTATACAGCATCTAGGTGACATAGACTTTGTGATATTACAGTAGTTTGTTCCTGTTTACCATCAGATCCGACCCAAATAAATATAACGAAATGCAAGAGAAGGGATTCTTATACAAGTTACATATTCATTATTTAGGTCAATTTTTGAAGAAATTGGTCCTCTTTTTTTATTTAACTTAGCAGTGTATTTTTCAATGTTCTTATGTATTTCAACTATTTGCTTAAAAGCATAAATGGAAGGATTTTGCATATTGAATCTGCAAGTGTAAATATAATATTTTGCCAAAATAAGCAAGAAATTACACAAACTGTACAATTGTTCACTTCCTAAAAATATTTCTTTTTGGGACAAATGTACAATATTTGGTATGTTACTTGATATTGCTGAGACCTTGGCTGAGTTGATTGTCTGTTATGCTAAAAGAATCGAATTGGGGAAAAGAATGATGATGATATAAGAAAATGTTTTACTTGTAAGCACAAAAACATTAGATTTAGGTGGTAAACTATTTGTAAAAAATTAATTTACAATATGGGCATCCAACCTCTATCTCTTGAATGCACTGTTTTAGATATAAAAAAAACTTACTGTCATTCTTCATAACCCATTTCACTTGAAGTGCAAAATATTCAGGGACAGAAAACAGTAAATCACAGGAGAAAGGTTTTATTTTTGATTTCTTACCATTCATGCCACTTACTACAAATGAAACAAAGTATACAGGTCAAAATAATTTTTTTTAAATATCAAGATTCAGTTAATTAAGAAAGAAAATGAAAAATAAAATTATTGTTAAGTAAAATAGCTAATTTACCATCAGATAGGAAGGAGTAATACTCTGATAGAAATAAGAAAAAAATTAGATGACACTGAATTAGCTCGGAAAATATGGTAAAAGCATGTTTTTCTTGTAAATATGCACACATTGTAATAACCAAGATCCACCACTGAACATCAGTGATGACAGCTCAACATATAACTTTTTAATGCAGTTTATTGTTCTAAACCGTGTTACTGATGCAGTTATCCACTGTGAGTCATGTTGCTATCACATGCTCAGTAGCAGACTGAATGCTTATTATATCGGGAGGTATATTTGCCCTATCAGAGTTGTTAGTAAGGAATTTCATGAGGACTTACTGATTGGAAAAGAGAGAATTATTAAAATGTATTTGTTTCAATTCACAACTGTTACCATACATACTCGCATATAATCCGGGTCCAAATGCAAACAACATAGACCCTGATCTGCTGTCGCATAATGCCGGCAGATCAGGGTCTATGTTGTTTGTTCTATTGATTAGTCCTTACAAACTGCATAGACCTAGATCTGCCAGCACATTATGCGATGGTAGATCTGGGTCTATGCAGTTTGCAGTTCGTATTGGCTGATACGCGAGTATATATGGTATGATTGGTTTTGCCACAAATATTTCCATCCATGTGCATCAGTGTTGACTATTGCAAACAAGTGTTGTGGTCATGATGTAATTGAAAGATGTATTTTCTGTAGAACTGGGAGTTTATGACGATGCGTCAAAAAAAAGGTGTGTCAGAACACAAGATGGGATGATACACATGCATGATTGTAAAACAGAGCAAACGTGAATCCAACAGAGTTTACTTTTGGTAGCCTATGTGAATGCAACTTTATTATGTAGAAACTCTGCCAGTTTATGAAACCAATATAATTTTGCCAGTATGAATGCAGTATATTTTATGCACCTAGCTAAAACATCATTGATTGAGATTTACCATTGTATAATGTACCAACATAGCAAGGCCTACACTGTTCATTTCTGCAGATGATTTCAGTGGAAAAGCATAAACCTTCATTAGGTGGGAGGGGCCCTGGGTGGCCAAGTGGTCTAAGATGCTCGCTTTTACTGATCACTGCCATCTCACCTCTGTCCATGTGGGTTCGAGTTTTGGGCTCGGCCAATGTGGTTATGTGAGAAAATTTGCCAGTAGCTTCCTGTGGGTCAGTGGTCATTCCTGGGATTTTCCCAGGTTCTTCCTCCACCAGATATACTGGCCACCATGTATAGCCTATCATGTGCTGAAAAATGGCGTTAAACCCATAAAACCAACCAAACAATCATTATGTGGTGCATTATTTCACATTAGATCCAGGCTTATAATGCTGTTCCCAACTGTATGCATGTTAGTTACTGATATATATTATATACTTACTTAGAGCAACAGTTTGGTACCATGATATACACTTTTTGTTAAACCCACTATGAAGTAAATTTTAAGATCTGTTGCAAACAAGTTATGCATTAGTTTAGATATTATGGCAAACATAATTCATCACAAAATACACATTTTGTTTCTATAATTGACAAAGTCCCAAGCTCTACCTGTCTACAACTGGCTAGTTGTTAGTCACTGTTTATTCAAAAATGTAACACTAACTACCATTAATCTCGGGCAATGCTACATGTGAATCATTATCTGATTACACCTGGAGTGCTGATGTTGTCCGACTCAGAGGCAGTGTGATTCAATGATGGTTTATAAACATCTAGGCAGTTTTTTGCAGTGATTCAGTTGTAATAACTTCTCTATCATTCATCCAATTTTTGTTGTATCTTTACTACCACTTACAAAAGTTCTGTGTAAAATAAAAGTCAAATAAAAAAAAGTCAAATTTCCAAAAGAATTAAATTGTTTAGAAAATGGTATGCTAATGTGTTCATCTCGTCTCGGGAAATTCATCATTTGACATAATTGTAAATTGAATATTAAATTTCATGTAAAAATGTTAACTTCATTACTCTCATTGGGTATCTTGGCGTACTTTTCAAACTCTGTACATTAAACAATTGTGCAATCTTTGTAGAAATAAATGTAAAACTCGTGTGATAAATACTTTGTACAATTATACAAGTTAGTTTTGTGGTAGATATGAAAGTCTATCATTTAACTAATTTTATGTTTTACTAGATTAAAGCTGATTTATAAGTGCTTGAATATAATGTACATATAGTTGTATTATTATAAAGTGTTCATAGATGCAGGTGATACATAAAAGCCAAGATGCTTGGTGGATCCCCTCAATTGTTTTTCCCATAAAAATATGTTGTATGTATTAATATTTATCCTCTGGAAGACAAAGTGATAAGAAATTAAAAAATTGAGCTCGTGAATATATTACATGCACATGTATTATTGATGCTTCAATTGCTACAGAAATACTATATACATGAGCTGTGTAACATGTGGTGAACTTTATAAATGTCATAAATTTTTGTAATCTGAATGTATTTCTGCTGAAGTTGCCATATATTTTAAGTATGTTATTTAATTAGTATTGCTTGACTTTCATAATTGAGCCCTTTTATTTGGAAATCATGTACTGTGATTTACGTCCATAGAAACCAATGTCATTGTCAGTGATGAATTAGCTATTAATTCTACCTGTGTTCTCTATTTCTGTTTGACTAGTTTTCTCCCATGACAAGCTGTCTCCCCTATCTCTACTTTCTATGGATGCAAGCATTGTGGTACACCAGCAATAGGCAGGTTAATGAAAAAGGGGAATAAAATTGTGTACATTTCTTCATTGTTTCAGGTATAAAGAACTATAATAACACCAGTTTCATTTCCAATCACTGAGGACCAATTAACTTTTTCACGAATATTATTTTGTGTCGGCATTTACAGATGATTTTTCATTATCCAGACCTGCGTCTGTGTTTTGGTACAATTGATGAATCTCTGAAATCCACCCACCAATCAGCAGGTGTCAGTTAGTCATTGTTACTTCACAATTCAAACGTGAACCTGTTTTTATCTTCAATTAGAATGCATGGAGAAAACGAGGTATTTATCTTGCACAATTTATTGTGCACAACTCCTTTGGAGGCCTGCACATGTCACCAACCGTGATGCTTCGTATGATGTAACACCATGGCATCATCACAGGAGTGAGTAGCTAATAGTTAAGTGAGATTCATACTGTAATACTAAGTCAAGAGAGTACAGTCAGTGTAAAAAGCTGGATTTTTTAAATACTTTTTATGTTAGACTTGAAAAGAGGTATCTGTTTCCAAAGGGGGCCCTGGGTGTCCGAGTGGTCTAAGGCACTGACCTTTACATCACGTTTCCAAAGGGGGCCCTGGGTGTCTGAGTGGTCTAAGGCACTGACCTTTACATCACGTTTCCAAAGGGGGCCCTGGGTGTCCGAGTGGTCTAAGGCACTGACCTTTACATCATATTTCCAAAGGGGGCCCTGCGTGTCTGAGTGGTCTAAGGCACTGACCTTTACATCACGTTTCCAAAGGGGGCCCTGGATGTCTGAGTGGTCTAAGGCACTGACCTTTACATCACGTTTCCAAAGGGGGCCCTGGGTGTCCGAGTGGTCTAAGGCACTGACCTTTACATCACGTTTCCAAAGGGGCCCTGGGTGTCTGAGTGGTCTAAGGCACTGACCTTTACATCACGTTTCCAAAGGGGGCCCTGGATGTCTGAGTGGTCTAAGGCATTGACCTTTACATCACATTTCCAAAGGGGGCCCTGGATGTCTGAGTGGTCTAAGGCACTGACCTTTACATCACGTTTCCAAAGGGGGCCCTGGGTGTCCGAGTGGTCTAAGGCACTGACCTTTACATCACTCACACATCTCACCTCTGGCACGCATGAAGATCATTTACAACTATAAGGATGAAAACAGGTATTTATCTATTGAAATAGCTACCTCTTTTCAAGGCCTTATTTCTCAAGTCCAGTGAACTGCTGTCCACTCCTATGCCTTGCTGTGTATGATTAGCTATGTAATCATGTCTGGGATGCTAAGCTTGCCTGGCTATACATTGGCATGGTTCAATGATTGTCCGACAACTTGGACAATTTTGCTACATATCATGTACAAATTGAAACTGTTATTACGTAAAAAATGTCAAATTTTTCATCACATTTTAACTTTAAACTGAAGATGCTAGTGGTAGCAATTTTCAGAATTTCAAAAGATAGAAAATGCTATGCTGATTAGTAGGAATGGTTTATATCTGATCTGGCATTTTGCCAGTCAAGATAATTAAAAAAAATTTCAGTATAAGAATAAAACAAACTTAAGCATGGGAGCTAAATGGTAGAAAAGTCAGTTATAGTCAAACAAATTAGGGACCATTTTAAATTATTGTATTTATCTGTTTATAACATGGATAAAACCATGTGTGGCATAGATCTCAATTTGCAATAGGATAATGTGCTGGCAGATATACAGGAGTATATGCTGTTTGTTTTACTTGTAATTTCAGGTGAATATCAAAGCTGGGTTCCACTTTAACTAAATTTATCACATTTTGTCCTCACATTGAGATTTTACATTATCTTGCTTATTATACTTCTGACATTTGTTTTATTTTTTTTTATTTTTGTTTGGTCGTAAACAGAGATAGCAGGAAGGATGAAAAATAAAGGTATAACTTTATAATTGACACCTCGGAATCTCATTATTTTTATTTGAAGAAATCATCAAGGTTTCCTCAGTGATAAAACATCACACTTAGCTGGAGAATTTCAGATATTATGACAGCACTTTGTTCCTAAATTCCTGCTAGATGTTTAGTGAAAATTTAATGTTACAACCAATCAGTATAAAGAATACTTGAAAAAATTTCAGTTTGATGAAAATTTAAGATCTGTAGTAAATTTATTATGCAACAGTAGATGTGTCAGTCATGTATGCAGTTTGGTGCCTGTAAGATACATATGGTGTACATAGGGATCACTTCAATGTTGTTATGGCCATTGACAGTCATATTGTACCAGGCTTAACTATGCTGCAGGCAGAATTGTGGTTTGCATCGAATATCCTAGAATTCTTTATCTACATTATATTCCATCAATGTACAAGCTCAGACATACTAAGGACATAGTTTTCATAAACTGTCAATGCTTTTATCTATCCTTAGCCTTTTTAAAATGATCAACAAGAGACGCTCTTTTTGTTCAGCCTGCCTTTTATTTAGTTAGAAAGTAAAAAACTTTAACATCGAGCTTAATTTATGGTGTGGATAGATGGTTGGATGTACAGACATGCATGTGGATGCCAAAGTCGTCAATATGTCGACCTTCTGCCAAGGCAGGCTTGACAAAAAACCATCCATTACTCTTTTGAAACAAACAATCGCAACTAATTCTGATGTTGGATTTGTTGAACTTGTACTCTGACTCATTTGATTTAGGGATAAATAAATGTACAGCATGTAGACAATATCAGGTTAATTGGACTTATATTTGTTCAATGTATCACTACACAAATTGAGCCAACTTTCTGCTATTGTACCCTATTGTGGTTCCTAAGAAAATAGTATTTTTTCTCTGATTTTTCCCTGGGGATTTGCTAACCAGTGAAAAATATTACTTGCATTCCACAGAAAAGCAACATTAAAACCTAAAAAGAAAATGAAATATTTATTGAGTTCATCCTTTAGGCTTTTGCATTGGATGACAAAGCAAAACGATTTGGCAGGTTCTGGAAAGGTTACATGCATTAAATATTCCACAAATTTCATTCAAATGCAACTTTTCCAGAAAATGCAACATAACAAATGCTGATTTTTTTTACATGTTGTGTCCAAATTAGTGCCTAACATAAGAAAGATGGTCTTAGTGCATCTGCACTGGATTTCATCAGACATGTAGAAAAATTAAAGAAATGTGCATATATATGTGTCTTACTGTGTGTGTATATATATATATATATATATATATATATATATATATATATAACTTAATCAGTATAGTGATGCCTTGAATAGACTACAGGGGAAAACCCATGGTTAACCATTTTATGAATATAAATGAAACAAGTAAACAAATCAGTTCTTTGATGCATGCTTGAATAATGCAATGCAGAAAAATATAGCTTTTTTCTTTTTATATGCCTGCCATAAAGCAGAGGGTATTATGTTATGTTGTCCACCATCTACATTTACCATACTTTGTGGATGGCTTGCACTTTGGGTAAGTAAGAACTCTATTGATTTCGGGGTCAAAAACTTGGAGAGCAAGGTCACTATGACTGAAAGAAGTCCAGTGGTTTCCACACAATAATTCGAGTTTCCCAACATCTACAGTTATCAAACTTTATGGATGGCTGGCACTTGGGGTAAGGAAAAACACTATCGATTTTCGGGGCAAAGATCAAGGTACCTCATTAAAAAGAAGAAAAATGTTTTCCACTCAACTCGAGTTCTTCACCATCTACAGCTACCACCAAACTGTGTGGATGGCTTGCATTTAGGTAAGGAAGAATTTTGAGGCCAAAAGGTCAAAGATCAGGGTCACTGATTGAAAGATGAAAAATGGTTTTCACATAGTAACATTATAGACCAAACTTTGTGGATGACATGCACTTGCAGTAAGGAAAAAGCCTATCGAATTTGGGGTTCAACATTTAAAGGTCAAAGTTGCTGTGACTGAAAGAAAAAAATAGTTTCTGCACAAAAATTTAAGTTATATACATAGAGGACTATTAAACACAGGGTGGGTGTATAATGTGCCATTCATGGTACTCTTGTTAAATGTGAGAAGCATCAGATTTATACCAGATTTCTTTCTTACAAATGTGCCTACTACACACTTTAATTTCTCACATGGATGCATTGCTTTTAATTCATTTGAAACTTCATATGGATGTGAACAAAACTCGATTGCATAGTTATCACTTTGATGTGTTTACCCTGGGGCTAGCACTATGATGTGTTTACCTGGGGCTAGTGTTACAGTATGAATAGGGGCCGAGTGGTCTAAGGCACTCACCGATACAGATCACTGTCATCTCACCTCTGTCCTCGTGGGTTCAAGTCTCGTGCTCGGCCAATGTGGGTATGTGAGAAAGCTTGCCAGTAGCTTCCCGTGGGTCGGTGGTTATTACCGGGGTTTTCTCAGGTTCTTCCTCCACCAAATATACTGGTCGCCATATATAGCCTATCATGTGCTGAAAAATGGCGTTAAACCCATAACAACCAACAGTATGAATAGGACACACATGGGTGGTTTGTTTCTTCCAAATCGATGGGACCATGATAATTTTTTAGACCTTGGCACCATAACTGAATAATGCCTAGTTTGTCTTGTCTTTAATAACTTAGACATCTCTTATCCATTTGCTACACCAAAGAAAACAAAAAGAATTTGAGATGACAGGGAGCTATGATAAGGCATTTGTTGGGGCTCCTGGTCTGATTGATTGTGTGGAATGTGCAAAAGATTTAGCTCGGAAGGCATCAGATTTTAAAATTCACCATTCTCAACAGTTTAATATCTTCTAACAATTGGAAATCAACATACAACCAGCTTCTGACACTCTTGTTGATTCCAAAGTGTGTATGCCAATTGTGAGGCAAGTAATATATATACAGTTTTGTATTTCATATATGGTTCTCAAATTAATGAACTTTCTCCAGAAACATTTATTAACATTATAAGTACCCTGGTGGGGTGGGGGGCATCTTCCAAAGCAACAACCTGGGTGGATATTTTAAACAAAATTGTTGAAATAAAATTTAAATATTAAAAAAGTACCAAAAACTGAATAAAATTGGTCTTTACAAATGAAATAATGTTTTATTTGCAGAAATGTACGCTATCTCAAACATATCAAGAAGCTTCATTTTTTTGAAGAGTATGGGAAGAGAGTCCTTGTGTGTGGATGGTACATTCATCACCTTTGGCATAACACAACACTACATTTAGACTGCTGTCTTTTGAGATAAATTGTACTCTGGAGCAAAACACACTAGAGCAAATGCAACAAATTTCACAGTTATGCTTCAGTGTTGTTACAGATATAGAAAATGAAATGGGTGCAACTTTTGTCATCTTTTCCAGGTATCACTACACTAATTGAGCTAATGAGTTGTTACTGCATCTTACTTTATATAGTTCTAAGAAAATCAGTAATATTTTCACCGATTTTTCCTGGAGATATGTTAACTAGTGAAGAATGTTACTTGCTTTCAGCAGAGAACAGCATTAAAACCTAATGAGAAAATACAAAGTTTATTACATTAATCTTTTGCCTTTTTGCAGGATGACAAAGCAAAAATTGTGAATTGGCTGGTTCTGGAAAGGTCACTTGCAGTAAAAATTAAAATGTAACTCTTTCCAGAAAATGCAACATAACCTATTCTGATTTTTTTATATGTCGTGTCGAAGTTAGTGCCAAGCATAAGTGAGATAGTCTTGATTCAAATGACATTATAACAAATGCACTGTATTTCATGGAAAAATGAAGGAAATATATAGGAAACTTGATTAGTGCAGTGATACCTTGAAGTTGCATTAAAAATCCTACTGAATATTGTTACAGCTAATACACTACCAGTACAATGTGCAGTATTTGGTATGAACACAATATTACTCACTTTATGTAATAAATCTATTGATGCACTCTGAAAAAAAGGACTTTTCAGGTGATGTATAGGGACCTGCATTTTTTTTATTACGCTGTCGTTTTATAAGGAGCAACCAACTTCAAGCAGTATAGACCCAGTTCTGCCATTTCAAAATGCACCAGCAGATCAGGGTCTTCAGTGTTAGTGTTACTATTATACAATTATTGATTTCTGTTGAGGTTGCATCAGTATCAACCCTCTGAGCCTAATATAATTTTTTCTGAATATCAAGGCAGCAGGCTGAGCTCCATATAATTTTTTTGGGGTTGAAAAATCTTCATAGCAACTAAAATCAAAAGTCAACAATTGTTTTATTATACGACTTTATCTCCTTAGCCTTATTGGTACTGAGACAGCACTCTATATATTTCGGAATAAGAAAACTCGGTAAAAGTGCAAAAAATTAAGTTCTTTTTAGTTAATTAGGTAAAAGACTATAAAAATAAATGTGATCAGTATCATAAAAATAAAAAAATGAACAGTCAACTTCTGAATGTATTTTTTCCCTTGTAGTCTTTAAAATTTCTTTTAAAGCACAGCTGAAAAAAAAGGTGGGGAGACGGATAGATGGACAGACAGAAAATACATTATGTCAATTATTAGTGAAGCATGATGCATACTCGAGCAGAATTGCAAGCTGACTAGTTACACTGGCAATATTATGTCATGTGAGCCATATGAAGCATGATGTCCAGTAAACAGTATAGACACTAATCTGCTGTTACATAGCATGATGGCAGGTTTGGGTCTATGCAGTTATCAGTTATTTGATCTGGGTCTACGTAGTTAATACTTCATAGCATGATGGCAGGTCTGGGTCTACACAGTTGAAAGCATGATGGCAGGTCTGGGTCTACATAGTTCAAAACATGATAGCAGGTCTGGGTCTTCACAGTTGAAAGCATGATGGCAGGTCTGGGTCTACAATATGGTTGGTTGATAGCCTGATGGCAGGTCTGGGTATATGCTGTTGACAGTTGGGTGCACAGATCAACACTGTAATTGTTTTAAAACTCCTTCTAAAAAACATTTTCTAGTACCAAGAAATTCCCTTACTGATTCCATAGTATCTTGACTATTAAAAAAAAAATTTATCTTACTTAAAATGTCCTTTAGTGAATGTCATGTTGTTGAACTTATCTGTTGTACATGTTTGCCTGGCATTAGTACTTATGTTCATTATAGAAGAAAAAAAAAATCTGTATAATTAACATGAATAAAGAAAGTGCAAGTTTTTGTCCGCTAAATCCATTTATTGAAAAATTACAAACATTGCGTAACTAAGAAGCACAAAATTCATCACCTGGTGGATTATCCTAACCACTTTTCAAGTGGAAATGTGTCCATGCTCTTTTACAGTTTGGTTCATTTGATCTAAAAGAGATGCTGGAATTGTGATACATCTCAGCCTAAATTTTTGACTGAAAAATCTCTCAATAACAATGTTTTTATTTTTTATTCTGATGGTCTTAACAAGTGTTCCATTGAACCTACCGTATTTACTCGTGTATAAACCAGGTCCAAATGCAAACAACATAGACCCTGATCTGCTATCGCATAATGTGCCGGCAGATCAGGGTCTATGTTGTTAGTCCTTACAAACTGCATAGACCCAGATCTGTTGGCGCATTATGCGAAGGCAGATCTGGGTCTATGCAGTTTGCAGTTGGTATCGGCTTATAAGTGAGTATATATGGTAGTTTGTCATCTGCATCTGCATTGATAAATAATTTCCCTTATCCCTGTATCTGAAGTAATACCACTATCTCACCATGCTAACACAGATGAGCAACAAAATTCGATATAGAGACATTAATCTACTACGACTATGACACGGAGCAACTTAACAACTAGGATACTGTGTAATGATCTCCATTTTGATCTAAGTAGTACCAGCGTATCTATTTACTTGATAAGACCCGTTTTAAATGATCCTTATAAAACCTCTACAGGTGACGACAATCCTTCAAGTTCTTTCTGAATATTACAAACAAATACACACTAAACCTAAAGGACCACACTGGGTCATTGCATCTTAATAAAAAACAGTTGCATCCTAGTTAACAACATAATATCCTGCTACCTAATTTTAAATATTTAAATACTAGTAAATATTGAACATCACTGGTGCTTTAATGGTTACCAAAAAATGTTATCAGCTACATTTACCAAATTGTGTATCAGAAATTACAATCATGTGCACGCTTCTGGACTTAACACAAAACATTTATTAGATGCACAGGGTGTCACAATATGTTTTGAAACTTACAACACTATTTTTGAGTTTTTGCAACATGTTCAGTCTCAAAACAGCTTGTTATAGGTCTGCAAAATTACACTGGTAAATGTAAAAAACAAAATAATTTGGATATCACACAATCTGAAGCAACAGAAACTTGCAAACAATAAATCTCAGCACACTCCAAATTAAATATTGAAACAAAATAGAATATCAATACAGATATCACATAATCCACAGCACTGTAAAATTCAAACTATTATTTTCTACACACACCAAATGGAAATTAATAAAGGGTACATTGTTCCAATTAAATACAAATATAACATAATCTACCTTATCCTGAATCAACACATAAAAATTACATAAAGAACTAGTAAGAAATAGGCAAAGCCTAAAAAGAGTGCAGCTGAATGACTTCTCCTGAAGTCAATGATTGACATTGCTTGTGAAATTATGGAGATATGTCGCAATGCATCATGTGAGCACTCATTGCCTTAGGAAATAAAACTATACTACATTGCACAGTGTACATGTATCTTGATTTTTTTTCTTTATTGTCCATATTTGTACATTTTTTTTTTACTGTTTTATAAAGAGCTGTACAATACTGCTTTCTGAAGGAATGGAGATTGAAATCAGTCTAATTGGCTGGAGATCTTTGGATTTTTTCAATGCTCAGATTTCACAATGAGCTTCTGGTTGATAAAGATTTTTCAAAGCATACACAATGGAAATCTATATATTTACATAATTATAAGACCTTACTTTGCAAGGGGCTCAAAATGTCATTCAAGATGCACTCGATGTGAATTGTTTTAAAATAATAGAGGTCCCTCATCATAATGTGCTTTATGGAAGCCAATAAAGTGTAGTGCTTTTACAATACTGAGGCATCTTATTGTTATAATTAGGTATGATTTACATATAACTACCCCAAAAAAGAGAAATTATTTAATGTTGTAAAAACCACATTTTACTGTATTTACCGTATATACTCACGTATAATACAGGTCCAAATGCAAACAACATAGACCCTGATCTGCATTGTTTGTTCTACTGATTAGTCCTTATAAACTGCATAGACCCAGATCTGCCAGTGCATTCTGCGACAGCAGATCTGGGTCTATGCAGTTTGCAGTTGGTATTACCTTATACTGAATAGACCCAGATCTGTCATTGTATAATGTGCCGGCAGTACTAGGTCTGTGCAGTTTTGTTAGGAGTAATCAGTAGAACAATAGACTCTGATCTGCCTACACATAATGCTACAGCAGATCAGAATCAATGTTGTTTGCAGTTGGACCCGACTTATAAGCGAGTACATATTGGTAACTGGTTCTCATCAGCCAGAAACTACAATCGACCGAGATAAAATAAGTAGCAATGATAGTCATGCACATACCAATAATGAGGCTTCATTATAACGAATGGGCTTTATAATGCATTGCCTGCTTACTGACGATTTCAAAATTATTATATACATGTACAGACATATTCCTAATATGTAAATCAAGCAATAGATACAACAACGTAATTAGGATATGTAAAATTTGGAAAAGAAAATAACTTGTATTTACAGAGCAATACACTGTATGTTGTCTCAATTAAAATATGTATTAGAGTAATCTCTGCAATGATACAACTACATGCATTAGCACACTCAAATAAACGCCTAGAAATGGAAATTCAGCAATCATACACTGAGAACAGAATACCACATTTTCACTAGTGAACATCTCACACTAAAATGCAAACCTGCTGGCCCTCATTTCCTCACCCTTTAAGAACAGGTCAGAAATATGTTCACTTGATTCTTAAATGCAGTACTTACACCAAAAATATATCTTTTTCAGCTGGAAGGCAGGCTTACTAGTAGTCGGGGAAGGCAACTCGATCACTGCACTGACCGCATGTTCGTTATTGTTATTCCACTATTATTTAAATACTGCAGCAATTGTTAAAAGATGACAAATTCCAATTTTTTAAATTTATTTCTTGTATCATCCTCAATAATCTTTACAATTTTTAACTCTATTCTAACAGAACGTTCTCAAGTGATTCTGCAAACACATATACACATCGCCATGTCATATTTTCAATATCCAACTCCACTATGGCAGGTTGGGTAATTAGGGTCACATACACACATATACACACATATTTCAAGTCAACTTAATCTGCACTTACCTATAAATCTCAAAGGATGTAGGTAAACTAAATACTTATTATTGACAATCAAATGTACCCAGTATGGTTTTTATGTCTTTCATTAATAGAACAGTACTACTACACATGCCATTACATTGAAATAATCCGAGGGAGAAATACTACTCTTGATTCCACTCCAATGATTTTGTTCAACAGATCTCTATTTATTCTCATGCAAATAAGGCAAATCTTTCATGAGTGTTCATAAGTTATGACATTAATACAGTGAGTTGAATAATAAATGCAACGAGTGGTATATGGTATTATTATTAAACGAATTTCTTAAATTTTGTGTTGAATAAACACGTATTTAAGATGCTATTATCACATAACAACAAGGAGTGTGCTTCACTTTAGTTTTCTCTGGTACCCTTTTGTGGCTTGCACCCCCATCTACATCTGAATAAATAAAATCACAATACTGCTAAAATCTGCATGAAAAGGATTCAAATCTTACAATTATTTTGAATTTTTAAACCAACCTTCCAGATCTCCAACTATTGTATCCATTTCCACTCCAAGTTGCATGAAATCACTATGCTGTATGATTGAAAGTATGAGTGATAAGGTATTGTGATACATATTTCGCCAACATTGTTCAATCTAAACTTAGATAAAAAGTTTCAAACCCAATTTTGGTTTAGTCAGGTTTTAAATCATCATTTCAGACAACAGAATACCCAAATGAAACCTACCTTGAACGTAAGTGTACTTAAAAAATAAGCTGTACAATATATTTAAAGCATGTATATAGAGAAAGGGAAAAACTAATGTCTTGAAAGAAGAAACACAAATGTTCTACAATAAATGTAAAATCTTATCAATTACAATAGCTCTAAGTAGCATAAATAATGAATTGAAAAGAACAAATTAAAAAAATTTGTTAAGATTCTTGCAATATATACAAAGAAACAATTTTCCCATTGACTACAGATATTTTTAATAAAAAATATGAGTAATAAATCAGCCATCCTCAAAAATAAACCAAAACAATAATTGCTAATAAATAAGGGCTGTTTCAGTAGAAAAAAACATACATGGGGCCCGTGGAAGGCACTTTGAATGTGGAATAACCACCCATAGATGCAATTTAGAATTCTGTATAATTTTGATATGAATTCAGAGTAATCAGTGTACCCTGCTGTACATGTTCTAAAAACTTCCTTCCCTGGGTACCATATATGTTTAAATGGAACTGCCATAATGCAAACCACGGCTTGTTTTCTAAATTTTTTTGGTATGTCTATATCTTGCCATACTTTACTTTCTTTCGATAATCAAAGTAGGTAAGACAGAATGATATAATGCATCATCCAAATTATACAAAGTTTTTACTAAGCATACCTGTTACAAATTGAAAAGTAAAATGATGGAGATATGTTTTAACCTGCCTGGAGACTGGACAAGATGCTAGAGAATTTTCCCCAAACAAAATTAACAATTATCTCCAGTAACTGGTAGTACTTAAATTATATATTTTTAAATACAAGTATTTCTAGGTTTCCACTTGTAATAAAGTGTTTTAAATTGAGCCTATATGCTACTTACCAAACAAAAATCTGAAACAAAGCTGTACTTTGGAATTATGGATCACTTTTTTGTTAAAAAGCTCAAACTTAGTAAAATAACATCGGATATTAATAAATTATACCTAATGTAACTCTTTTTCAACATTGTCTATAAAATGCTGGAGATTTCATCTGTCTGGCAGGAGTGTTGGAGGCAGGTCCTAAATCGTGGAGACAAGCCACTGATGGTGGTATAATAACAGTGTGGCCACATAAGCATGACAAAAAAAATCCTCAAATTTCACAACAAAAACGACAAAACCCCACAAATTAGCAAGATTTGTGTTTGAAAAAAAAGTGCCTCATCTGCAGACATGCTGTCCCCAAAAAAGGAAATATTGCTATAATTGAATGGATATGTAATCGGGTCATGTACATATGCATACAAACATGCATACCAAATTTGATTTGTCTATATGAAATGGTTTTTGGTTAATTGTACTAACAAGGTTTTTCACCCACAACGATAAAAAAATGTGCAAAATTTTTTAAAAATTGCTGTAATGGCCTTTATATCTAATGAGGTCATCTGCATATGCATACAAATAAGTCAGCCAAATTTCATTTGCCTGTGTTAAGTGGTTTTTGCGCAACACTGATAACAAATTTTTCTGGATGGATGGATGTATGGAAGTACATAAGGATATAGAGCTGGACAGGACCAAATCAAGATGTCAACACTGCAAGGGGGGGGGGGCATAAAAATCTTAAAGTTTTCTTTGTCATAGCATATAGATCCTCCAGTTACCTAAGATCGTATACAAGTAATGTATCATCAGGATAAAGTCGGACCTTGTAAATTGTTTCAAGATTTATAATTTTGTATTCATTGACAGGATGTATGAAGAAATATCCATAAATTGAAATGAAATTTTACAAGTTGTGGGAGAATCTGCAATATTAGCCATTCTGCCACAAAGCTGCAAATTTATTGAACAAGAAGGTCAGGGCCTATGTGTCGAGCCCATGATCAAAGCATTGCTGTATAACCTGTAACTTTGACTCCAAGGTTAAAAGGGGAGAGTATGCATGTCAAATCTTCATAATGATTCATCCAATGTATGAACAAAACTCATCAAAGGGTTCAGGAAATATAAGCAAATTAAAAAACTTTAACGAAAAATTAATGCAAATTTTCTATGCCTGTGACATTGACCCCAAGATCAAAGGGATGAGAGTACATCTCGTGGAACGAATTGTCTTAGCTTCATAATGATTCAATCCAATTATGAAGAAAATCCATCATGGAGTTTAGGAAACAGAAGCAAATGAAAAAACTTTAACCAAAATATTAATGCAAATTTTCTATGACTGTGACCTAGACCTTAAGCAAAAGGGGCAAGCAAGCATGTCACCAAATGAATTGTCTTAGCTTCATAATGGTTAATGCCAAGTAGGATGAAAATAAATCAAGGGGTTTAGGAAACATATGTAAATGAAAAGCTGTAACCAAAACCTTAACTGTTGACGCCAATGCCGATGCAGTTGCCACTGTTGAAAAAGTGGCTGCTATGTCCTGCTTCCCACTAAAGTGGGCTTGACAATAATCATATATTTGAGGACATATCTGCATATCTGGTATCTGGTTACCCTGTAATTACAGTTATGACCATAATACATATAAATTTTACTCACATACAGTTAGTCTTATTAATCAAACTTTGGATTATCTGATTATTGCTTTAAAATACCAAGAATGGCAATGCCCTATTCTCTTATTCAAAATTTAATCTGTTTATCAGAAATTGTTTTAATTAGACATTTTTAATGACAATAATTTACACCAGATTAACAAAACTGGAGTGTAGGTCTTGAGACAATCGTTAATACTGACACTGTCAGCCAATATGAGGAAGCCACAAAAGAAACTTATTCCCTAGAAATGCACATGAAACTGAAATCATCTTGCCATAGATACGATGGGTGTACATTACATTTATAGCACATTACAGTTAATCCACCATTTTGATCTTTATCATAATATATGATAACAGAATGAAAGACAAAATCAAATGAATCCACGTGTGATAGTTCCATCTTTGTGGGCAATAACTCTGCAAGCCTCATTCCTGCCCACACATTTTGACCAAATGTATTTTGGTGTTTTTTTTTCTATCTCAAACCAGTGCATCTGATTGATGCTTTGATCAGTCATTGTATAAGTTCTCATAAAAACCACTCAGTAGGTCCTCATGAAATTGCCGATTTCCTAACTCAGCCACTGAGTGGGTCCTCACGACAGTAGATGGCATACATGAGTCTCTGTGTCACAATTTCCTGACAGGAGTACTGCGGTAGCTTGATCATGAACATGCAGGTTTCTACTCTTATGTGACGGCCATCTGGGGGACCTGCAACAAAGACATGGGAAGTCTGATCTACATGAAAAGTTAAGTGTGTATTTTAGAAATATTAATATAAAGGTCGATATAGAGGAGTATGGATTGCCCTCGTGAGACAGGACATGGACTGAGGGCAGTCCATATCCCCTGATATTGTCTGCTACATAAATAACATCTGCTTTTATTGCATGAAACAATTTTTAACTTAATAAAACAACACATTTCAATTTTCATTTTGATGTATCTCATGATAAAGACCTATCCACATAATGAAATCTGACTGATTGAGGATGTCTTGCAGAATAGATTATACCATGCAGTCTCCTTTTAGCCAACATAGTGAGGTTCTACAACTGTGTTATGCAAGAATACCATCTAGGCCTAAAACTACAGTCTCAACACAGAATGATGGTGAGGTTAAATGTCAAATGGAAAAAATCTACTATGTGGAGTCTGGACTATGTGGACTGAGGAATTCATTGGTTTCACCAAAATCAGCCAAACACACATAGAAGAGTTTTTTTTATTTTATCAAACATTTCAACTGAGACTAACATTTTTTTGGTAAAGACAATCCAAGATAGATGATTAAAATATTTTAAAATGTACATGATGACTTGCTGCATTTATTAAACTGGCAAAAATTTGATGCCAAAATATAGTTACACCTGTCTTGAGAGATCAACAAAATATGGCCTCTCAAGACAAATCGTTTCTAAGCAGAAGTCATCTCAGGTAACATTTTTTTATTTGTGCATTAAGAATCTAGTCCTAAACTAGACTTATCAGTAAGCAAGTGCTTATGGAATACCCCCACCCCCCTACAAGATATTACACCGGTAAGTGTAAAAAAATGTTAAAACAAGAGTCTCTTGAAGTGATTGATGCTCTACTGAGCGAAAAGAATGTCCAAGAACTTAAGATAAGACCATTTCTTCCTTATAACTGTTGAGTGTTCAGACCATCCCAGTCTGATATTCTTCAGCGATCAAAATATTTTCAATGTAACTGCTGTGGTGCACATACTGGATATCAGCTTGGCACCATTTTCATTTAGGACAAAGTAGAAATCATCAAAAGTCTTTTGGTGAAAACCCCATGTAATAATAATCATTCATTCAGGTGGAGTAGTGATAATATTTTTAAGACAGTCGTTCTGGCAGCCATATTGGATGTACGACTGGCACCATTTTCATTTAGGACCAACTATTGGTGAAAAGCTGCATGTTGTTATAGCCATACATTTGGGAGAAGTAGAGATCTCAATATTTTCAAGATATGGCTTTCCATTCAGGAGCAGCAATAACAAGATTTTCAAGATGGCTGCTGTGGTGGCCATATTGGACGTTAGATTGGCACCATTTGCATTTAAGACCAACTAAACATCATAAGAAGTCTTTTAGTGAAAACCCCATGTTGATATAACCATCCATTTAGGACGATTAGTGATAACAAGATTTTTAAGATGGCTGCAGTGGCCATTTTGGATTTCAGATCGACAACATTTTCACTGAAGACCAACTGGACATTATAAGAAGCCTTCTGGTGAAGACCCCACATCAATATGACTTTCTGTTAAGGTTGAGTTGCGATAACAAGATTTTTAATATGGCAGCCATATTGGATGTCAGATCAGCACCATTTTTATATAGAACCAGCCAGACATCAAAAGAAGTCTTTAGTGAAAACCCCATGTTGATATGACCATCCATGTAGAAGGAGTAGCAATAACAAGATTTTCAAGATGGCCACTGTGGTGGCCATATTGGACTTAAGATTGGCACCATTTTCATTTAGGACCAACTAGACATTATCAAATGTCTTCTAGTAAAAACTCCATGTTGATATGACCATCCATTCAGGAGGAGTAGCAATAACTAGGTTTTTCAAGATGGCTGCTGTGATGGCTATATCAGATATCAGATCAGTACCACTTTCATTTAGGACCAACTAGACATCATAAAAAGTCTTTTAGTGAAAACCCCATGTTGATATGACCAAGGAGTAACAATAACAATATTTTCAAGATGGCTGCCATGGTGGCCATATTGGATGTCGGATGGCATGATTTTCATTTAGGACCAACTAGACATCATAAGTCTTTTAGTAAAAACCCCATGTTGATATGACAATCCATTTATTAGGAGGAGCGATAACAAGATTTTCAAGATGGCCACTGAGGCAGTCATACTGGATGTCTGAGCAGCACCATTTTCATTTAGGACCAACTAGACAATGGGATAAATGTGTATACAAAGTTTCATGGCAATCCTCCATGTGATTTTGGAGAAGTAGCGATAAGAAACTGGTGCTAACGGATGGACAGACGATGGACAACAGACCATCCCATAAGCTCTTCTGGTCTATGACTAGTTGAAATCAAAATAGGGAATATAACTCTGAAAGTACTAATCTGACAAAACCCAGTTGTATATAGAACTCAGACTCCATTTAATACAAATACATACCAAGGTTCATGGAGATAGCTCAAATGGTTCTGGAGATATTAACTAGACAAGTGTATGATTTCTGGATGGATGGAAAAAAATTGAATAACTCATAAAATGCTGTCAGGCAGACTTCATTTTGACTAAGACCCCAGATTTACCATGACCTTTGACCTTCAGACCTGAGAATCTATAGGTTTCTTTATTAGCCTTGGTCAAGGAACTTTTTCTAGAACAAAAGTTATTCAGAACAACACATTTTTCTTTGAGTCACATAACCATGACCTTTGACATTTTGACCCCCAAATCAATAGACCTTTTCCATACCTTAAGTGCAAGCCCTCCATAAACTTTGGTCAAGGTATGTAGTATAAAGTTATTATGTAAAAACCATTTTTCTTCTTTCAATAACAATGATCCAGACCTTTGAACCCCAAAATCAATAGGCTTCTTTCTTACTATATGATGCAAGCCATCCACAAAGTTTGGTCCAGGTCTGTGATGTAGAACTAATACTACTGTGCGGAAACCATCGTTCTTCTTTCAGTCACAGAGACCTTGACCTTTGATCTTTTGATCCCAAAATCAATAGGCTTACTCTTTACCCCAAGTGCAAGCCATCCACAATGTTTTGTCTTGGTCTGTGTTTTAGAACCAATGTTTTTGCATGAAACCATTTTGCTTCATTCAGTCACAGTGACTTTGACCTTTTGATCCCAAAATTGATAGTCTTCTTCCTTACCTAAAGTGCAAGCCATCCACAAAGTTTGGTAACTGTATATAGTGTAGAACTCAAGTTATTGTGCAGAAACCATTTTTCTACTTTCAGTGAGTGATCTTAACCTTGGACCTTTTGACCACTAAAAATCAATAAGTCTCTTCTTTCAGTTACAGTGACCTTGAACTTTGAACTTTTGGCCCCCAAATTGATATGCTTCTTCCTTGCCCATAGTGTAAGCCATGCACAAAATTTAGTAACTGTAGATGGCGGAGAACTCGAAGTTATTGTCCAGAGCGATTGTTCTTCTTTCAGTGACAGTGACCTTGACTACTGACCTTTTGACTCCAAAATTGACAGGATTCTTCCTCACACCAAATACAAGCCATCCACAAAGTGTGGTAACTGTTGATGGTGGACAACTCAAGTTATTGTGCAGAAATGAAATTGGCAACAGACAGATGGATGAACAGACAACATCATAGGTTCCACTCCAGTTTCGTATTTTTCAGAGGGGTGAATTTCTAAATATTCGACTATTTTCAATGCATTATTGCTATTTCACAAGCTGGATTTAAATGGGTGTGTAATAATTCTGACTTCAAAATATGATAAAACCATAAGCTGGACAGTTAATGAATTTTATTTTGGTTAGTAAGAGATGAAAAAGGTCCCTGTATTGGCCAGTTTTCACCACAAAGATTGAACATTATCGAGAAACCATAGGTGTAAGGAAGAAAAAGCTAGAGTGTAGCCATAATATAATATGCCTTATGGCAGGCACATAAAAAGCTAATAGCATAATCAATTTATTGTCATTTGCTAGAAAGATCGTTTTTCAAATAACAAGATACTGCTGATTAAGTGAGTCATGCTGGCATAGAAAATGTTTAGAATAAATTCATTCTGGTTAAGAAATACATTTTCCAAAACGATGTGTTTCTATTTGGGTCAGTATAAGAGTGTGATTATTTACCTGTTGTATTTGATGGAGCATCTTCAAAAATCTATACTATCTGTGGGTAGTGAATTTGGAAAATGTAAAAGAAAAAGTGGTCGTGCACTGAGAAAAATAGATAAAACAGACAAATGGGTGTGAATTTATATGAAAAAAGGAATGTCTGCAATCAGTTACCTGGCCCATCTGGTGGGGCGATCTTCATTGGGTACGGAGGAACATGGGTGGTGTCAGGACCCCCTATTCTGCAGGGACAAGTCATTGGGATTCGCTCCTGGTTGCAGGCAAACTTGATAAATCTACACAAGTCCTCTTGGCTGAAACTCTCCAGGGCATTCCAGAAGAACTCTATGTGCTGATCTGACTCCATCAATCCTACTTGGTACATGGTGTGGGCCTAATGATAAATTGACATGGCAAGTTGCAACTTCTATTCATCTATCATGTATAAATGACATATCCTCAATTCAATGTTCAATATAAACATAAAAGGTCTGTACCCTGAGAATAATGCTGGGATGGGAAAAATCATAAAATTTGCCTGTAAATAATATTTTCCTTTAAATAAACAAAAATCTGAAAGTTTTCATTAATTCTGAATAAAATGCATGCAATACAATATTGGACTTATTGAGCAAAGTTTTTAACTTGTTCTGGTTTGCTAGGTAAGTTATTTTTTTCCTGTCATGGAATGTTTTATACAAACAAATAGGATGGATTCCTACCTTAAGAAAATCTAAGTCAACATAGGGCTGGCCACATGTTCTTAGTTCCACATCAAGGGGTGACATAAGGGTCAGTAACTGAAGGGGTACAACAGTAGCCAGTCCACATCTCAGAGCAGCTACACGCTGCCTGCTGGACAGCTCACTCATTCTCAGGCGACGAATGGCTTCAATGTACTGATGACGATTCTCCCAGCTGAAAGAATTGCAAAAATTAATTTTTGGACTTGTTACACCCAACTGGAAAATCCTCATCTCTTTTAATCTGAGTCAAACAACTTCGACTTTCTGAAAGAGACTTTGCGGTAATCAAAGTGATACTTTCCAAACTGGTAAAACTTTGATGGATGCACATCTGACTGGATGTGAGAAGAATAGATCCTTATAAAATTCTGATGGATGTACATCTGACTGGATGTGAGAAGAATAGATCCTTATAAAATTATAGGTGTTGAAAATAACCCTTGATGATATTTCAACCATGAAAGAAATACCAGCACATTAAGTTTTTGATGTTATTCCTGCAACTTTTTAATGCTAAAACTGAAGAAATCATTTGGTTTCAACAGCCTCAAACTATTATTTATATTGCTATTAATGACGATACTATTAGTGATCACATGTCACCAAGTTGTTGTGATGTCGATTACAGCTTTCCCTGGTATGAATAGAATCACGATATACTGAGAATAACATTATATACCATACCATGGTAAAGAGGGAATGATCAAAATTGGTTAAATAATGGTGTATTGAAAGGGAAATGAAGATATAATGCTAAACTTCACATTTTTTTCTTTCAACCCATGTTGTTATACATTAGTATGATTTTGGTCATGGGGTTTAAAGTGGCACCATGTTATATCCGGAATTGCATTATAACGAAGTGAGTTATAATGAGGCAGTGCTGTATGATGTAATAGCAACCTTGAATTTGAGGGCAGTTCAAAATGGACACTATTTGTATTGGAGGTCTTAATCTAGAATGTGATGGAAAATGCCACGGACATTCCGATTGATGTTACACCATGACCTTGTATTTTTACCTTTAGAGCCTTCTGATCACTTGCTAAGCCTATGCAAAGTCAGTAATTTAAATATGACAGCTGGGTTTCATTAACTAAAAAGCTTGTCCTCTCACTTTTGGTATTATGATATTATAACCCTGACTGAGGATTCTAAGCATACAGTTGCTGAGTTGTACTTTTGGTATTATAATATTATAACCCTGACTGAGGATTCTACGCATATAGTTATAATTGATTCTATGCATATAGTTGCTGAGTTGTAGTTTTATCTGACAGATAAAACTCTTCAAAGTTCTAAAGATTTATGATACCGAATAAACCATGAAAAACAGATTTAAATCACAAATTTCCAAAAAAGGCAAGATGAGCAATACAACCAGCATTATGACATCTGGCATGTATCACGATGTAACAGTCAACCTGCCTGATTACTTCACAGCAAATAAGGCTAGTCACTTGAACGGGATCTGAGCATTTTAAGCCAGTTTAAAAAAGATGACTATCATTTATCACACAACTGAATCAACAACATGTTTCTGTCTTCATTTACTTCTCAATGCATGACTAAACAGTTATTGTTATTGCAAGGTAGTGAGAAAATGCACAGGTAAATGCTGGAACAGACTGGCATATTGGCATCATAGTGACATATTGCTATCATGTCACAGTCCTTGTGTGATGCTATTTTGGCCATTGACAAATGAAATCGATAGTTTCATTTAGTATTGCTAAGAAACACTGCCAAACAAATGTGACAAAGTACACAAGTTAAATGGGTACAACATCATTTAGTACCTGGGTTTTCGACCAATGGAAAAAAGTGTGACAACAATGAGGTATAACAAACACAGATAAGAATGATGTCTCTGGTAACTTAATGATCCAATGAATTCATGCTAGGAACCACTAACACGAAACAAGAAATAGGATCTACACAGTTCCTTCACTTAAGCACTTCCTATACACTGCTTACCTCTACTGATGCATTCATAGTGACACTACAAGCATAGTTCTAGGAGTTCTATAGCGCCAAAAATAGGTCCTTCCCCACTTCTGGTTGAATGTTCTTGCCCCCCAAATTCAACTATTTCAAAATTATGTCAAAATTTTAAATTAAGCAATTGACTTCAAAAAGATTTTTAATTTTCAACTGATCAAATATTTACTTGCAAAATCTATGGGCTCATGTCCACGCCTAATCATCCTGTAAAAGAAACCCTGTCATAACCTCGTAAATCTTATAACTTCTCAAGCAAAATGCTGGATATTTTCCTCACATAATTTTAGCCAATCTTTTCAAAGCTGGTATTTCTTTACAAGAGAAGAGAAACAATAAATTTCCACCAACGCTATTGATTTAAGCAATATGCTATATACTCTCATTAGCAGGAATAAATAATGTGCATCAGTCATATCAATCAACCAAATTTTAAAAAAAACGACTAGTTTTGGTTGCATTGCTGCATACAATGGTAGACTTGTACTAGTCTTGTTTTTGGAGGATACAGCATATGCTGAATTGATAGACAGTAACAGCCTATATTGGAAGCATGTATTCAAAGACAGAACTGGTGTTTTTAACTGAACTTGTGCATTGAGATTTTTTAATGTAATACTTCATGTAGCCAGGTCACTGTTAGCAACAAACTAGACAACAACAGGGAAGATAAAGTCACAGTCAACACCAGTGTAGACAACAACATGGAAGATAAAGTCATGGTCAACACCAATGAATACAACATGGAAGATAAAGACACTGTCAACACCAATGTAGACAACAACATGGAAGATAAAGTCATGGTCAGCATCAATGTAGACAACATGGAAGATAAAGTCACTGTCAGCACCAGTGTAGATAACAACACAAGATAAAGTCACTGTCAGCACCAATGTAGACAACAACACAGAAGATAAAGTCACTGTCAGCACCAATGTAGACAACAACACAGAAGATAAAGTCACTGTCAGCACCAAAGTAGACAACAATATGAAGATAAAGAAGCACTAAAGTGCTTCACACTGAGTATAGTTTATGTAGTAGTCAAACCTGTTGACAGTGGCCACCCATGGGAAAAGGCAAAACTGACCGCTATACACAGGTAACCTCTGTACAAAGGTTCACCTTTAAAATTTGTTTTTGAACAAATACCATGCACCAAATATTATTATTGTTATTATTATTATTATTATTATTATCAAGAGATTGTTTTATGTGCACTATTCAACAAAATCATATATTATGCATATATGTTTGCTCTCTCCCAAATTTATGTTCCACACAAAATTACTGTATTCTGCTCACTTTAATCCATTCTATAAATTTAAATCATCACTGACTTAAAATAATCACTGATCTTAGTTTGTTTTGTGCACCATGACAAAACAATAATTTCACTACAGATATACAGCTTACATATGACTGTAAAAGAGAAGACAGACTCTTTCGTTGGCCAACTTGTACAAGTCTGACTTGGAAACAGCTGTTCACACTTTAAAAATAACATCTGGATATGCCAGTTGCTCAACTTGCCTAGTTCAAAAGACGGTCAGCTTAGGTGAGAAGAATGTGATGAATATGAAATCTAAAGAAGCCGTATATGGCTATTCTTTGTGACTCCTGAACTGAAACTTCACCTGATTCTACAGACAAGTTTTAAATACTGAATGACCCCTGACTCTAATGAAAAGGAATGTAACTCATATCTCTTCTCAAAGACAAACTTTTTCTTCAGACAGCTTTAATTCACAGGCAAATAAATGAAGATATCGAACTATACCTGTCACACTACCACTTTTCTGTTGTGATAGCAGGACTACTTTTCCATCATCCAGCAAATGAATTGTTTCAACTGTCTACCCTAATGATAAAAACTGTTTGCAAATCGATTCACATGATATTCCTTTTTTTAAACAATGCCTTCCTCATGAAGCAATAATTCAGTTTGCACAGAACGAGTGGTCACTTTAGATATGCTCCAGTGACCACTTTAGGCAGGGAGAAATCATTGTTTAGATAACACCTGGCTGCTGATCACAGGAGGACATTTATATAGAAAATGTACTGGGGGGAAATTATAATGGCCGTTTTGAACAGGTGACTGCTGAATAAAGATGACTAACATGTTTGACTGTATAAAAATACAGGAATCATTCTTGCTGATGTTTGACAGTTTTTGTCTATCAAAGTCTTATTTTCACCAGTTTATGTTTTAAATTTCCTCTGTGTAATCACCTTGTTGGAACTACATCAGCCATATAAAACAGTAGGAATTATTTTTTTCATCATGTAACATTTCTTTCAGTGGCCAAATTACTGCAATACAAGAAATGAATTAAGCACAGGAAATGCTTAAAATGCAGGAGCTACCAGGGGCTTTTCCCCGTGGGCCCACACCAGGTTTTCCATCCAACATATGTTTTGCTTACTTGTTTATGTCCCCACTAAACAATACTACATAATATTTCTGGATCCACGCCTGAATATGTGAACCAAATTGATAGAAATATCTCAAAAAGTTTAGAAGTTTTGCCCTGGAAATAAAATATTAAAAATGAAGAATTGTGAATAGCAAAAGGCACATCTGGACCACTAGTCTAATATGTGTACCAAGTTTCCCTGACATATCTTGAACAGTTTTGGAGTCATGCTCTTGAAACAAAAGTGTGATGGATGGACAGATAGGTAGGTATATCTCAAAATTATGGGTCATTTTGGCATGTTAGCTGCTACTCTAACAGATGTGGTCTTTATGAGCAGGTTGTCTTTACATGCACATAAATACATATTGATTTCTATCTATATGGGACCTATGGAACCTAGTCTTTGTATGCAACTGGTCACTAGAGAAGGTTTGACTGTTTATTAATAGCATGCACTTTATACAATTTCATGCCATTATTCCACTGTAAAGTTACATCATATCTTTCAGTTTCAATACTGAAAGTTTAGACTTGAGACATCTGATTTGTCAAACTTGCCAGCAGTCAGTCTTAAATTAAATCCAACAAAATAATTCTGGACTTCTGACTCAAGTTTTAGTACAGATGTGAAGCAAAGACTGACCTGACTAAGACATGTCTCCCATTTGGTATCAGCTCTACCTCCTCTCCTGACAAAGATGGATACATGAAGTGTGGATATACATCTGCACACAGGGCCTGTAACTCTGCCTCACTCTCCACCTGTGTAACAGAGAGTTGCAGTATACAAAATAAAAGAACTAAATTATTCTACAAGCTTGTTGCTTCTGAAAACATTTTCTTAAAAAAATCTACTTGCCTTTAAGAGGTTTTATGTGCTACAGTTTGTAAAAAAAAGATCAACATGCCCCTTCGGCAAGTAGCTCACTGGGGAAGTGAGGCATGTGTAAATAGTCAGACTGGCCAAAGGTGTAGGGCTATTTTGTTTCGTGAGCATTTAAGCTCAATAAAGCTATAAAATATAAAACAAATGTAACTCCAAAAATTCTAAAAGGATGTCACTGTTGCAATTCTGGCCTTACATTACTATGGGTCATGGAACTCCCGTCTCTTTTTTTGTTTATGGTAGTTCACCTTTTAGGAATGGCCTGAATGACAAGAGCATGCATCTGATAAAAGCCCGTCATTTTATTCTTTAGTTGAGCTTATTTCCTTTTTCCCTGTAAATCATATTTCAGTGTAATTAATGCACACAAATTTAGACAATTTAATATACACATCTATTTTTGACGTACAATTTTCATGACCACATGTTGCAATCAATGTGAGTAAAACTTTTGCAAATTTACTTGTCTGGCTACATGGATGTGAAAATTCTGTTAAGTATTCAATAAAAGCTTTTTTCGAAATGCCTTACCATCTCAATCTTTTTGATATAGCTGTATGTCAGGTAATCAGCCTCCTGAAGATCTGTGACAGGGTCCAAGTCCACACTGACCAGAGATTTCCAGAACAAGGTCATTAAGTCCAGACCCAGGGGGATGTCTGCCCTAATAGTTATCCCCAATAACTGAAAAACAGAGTCTTCAGATATGATGATCCATCACTTAACACACAAAAATCTATCTAGTGCAGTTACAAAACACTAAGTTCTTTATTTAAAGTTATCAACAGTATATTACAGTTTACGTAAAACTTGCATGTATATTTATCAGGAGATACCATCTTTCTTTAAATCTGCAAAATACATAATACTGCTATGTATTGTAATTAATATACTAAAATTAATACATAAGCCAGATTAATCTGGAATTTAATGATTTGCTCAAAATGAAACCTAGAAATACAAGTGCTACTTGAGAAAATCAGACCTGGTGAAATTTTCCATGCCACCCGACTGCAACGTTTAATGAATACCTAGTTTCATATTTAGCTGAATTTATTTAACAATATATTCAATACACATGTAAAATATACATGTAAATAATTACAGAAGACAATGAGAATTGTCATTTGTATTCATTCATATCACTGTGACTATCATATGTTAAGTATGGCACCAACAGAATTTCAAAATAATTAAATTTAAAAAAAAATTTGATGGTTTAACATCTTCATCCAGTAATTGAAAACATGGTTTGATGCAAATGTATGTAAATCTTCCCATAATTAAAAATGTTTTATGCGGAGTCTTTTCAGAGTACTCTTGCTAATGAAGCAAAGATGCCAGACAAGTGTATAATATATGAAATTCCAAGGAATTGTATGTTTCCCCTGATACCCAGCATGATGCAGACATGTTTTTATTTCCAAATGATCCAAACTTGCCCGAGTGTCGGAGGGCAGGAGTCACAGCATGAATATAAACAAGGAGTACTTATTAATCCTATATACAGTACAAATATGATAGTTATACATACCAGGGTTGGGGACTTTTAACAATACGGAAAAACTTTAAATGAAAACCTGACCAAGATTATCATCTGGCCTTGATCATGTCTGCACGGATGTGACAAGGCAGAGTCTCTCGATTCTGCAGTTCAAACATGATAGTTGTCCCTTCCAGATTTGGGACTTAAAACCCTACAGAAAAGCGTTAACCAAAACCTTAAACAATGTTACCACCATCAGCCACAGTCACTGTTGGAATTATTGCTACCTAGAAGGGGAGACAATATTAATGCACAAGGCAATACTAATGCCTCCATCTTGCAAGCAGTGGGATAAAAGAATCAGATATTGGACATTACAAGTTGAACCCTACCTGACCCAAGAAATGCAGAAGTTTTTCCTCTGGGAACGTGACAGGGCCTGGTTTCAGTATAGACCTTCCCCTGACTGTGCTACTATTGCATGGCACCAGGAGACTCAAGTGAGGACCTTGAAGTTCGCGAGCCACCTGACACAGGAAATGCCTGAATGAACCACCTTTAATTAGAAATTTAAAAAAATACAGTAAATTATTACTGAAATGTAATGCATTATAGATATAACTAAGTCATTTTGTGGGTCTGAAGAGGTTCATTATAAATGTGTTTTACTGTTTTAAGTCGCACCCACCATTTGAATTGTTTAGGAAAATTGGCTATTGATGGACAAGTACATATTGTGTACACCTTAAATAAAGAACAAAGTATCTCATGGTCATAAAAGCACATGTAAATCTTAAATCAGCTACAGAAAATGGGCCCAGAAAAGAATGCAGCTGAAAGTATCATCTTTGTTCGAACTGAAGCACCCTTTTCATCCCATATAGAATTTGGGAGTGCCCATATTAAGTAAATTTTACAAGGTTTCAATGTTAGGGGCACCAACTTTAGATGTTACAGTTTCTGAGGTGCAAAAAATGATTATTTCCTTCTTTATAGCATAAATAAGAATTGCTCATATTGATTATTGTGGTTTTTGCTTACCAACTGACTTACTGCTCAAGTTCAGTGCACTCAAAACACAGACATGTTAAGATCAAGATAAAACTATTACTGAGGTTTGTCTGCTTGAAAGAAGCAACTGTGGCTCAGTGATTAGCATGCTTAGCTCGCGACTGAAAGGGTGCAGGTTTGAAACCTACCGCTGCATCAGCCCAGGTCGGCTACTGTGGTTTGTCCTTGGGCAAGGCACTTAACTCCAACTGCCTTGGCACTAAATAACCTGCTTTGTGTTGCTATGCCATAAAACAAAAAAAAACAAATTGCCTGCATGGGAACATCACAACATGATCATAGCAAAGCAGCTGTGTCTATGTATACAACATCTACATACCCTGCTGTTCCTATGTTTTGTTTCTAACTAAGTACTTTAAGTTTTATTTAAATAACATGCTTTACATTTTATTTATAACTTACTTTCAATGCAATTATTCTATCTGCAATATTTATTTTGCCTCCTATATTTAAGTATATGAAATGTGGGGAATTATATGCCGTTAAGATGGTGAAAAAATAATAACAATCCATCAAGAATGTCAAAGGTTTTTACAAATTTATTAAATTTACTTGCATGAGAATTGCACAGCAAACAGAACAGATCCTAACTAGAAGGTCAACAAAGCTGTTCATTTTGTTCCAGTATTTTTTATTCCAAAATAAATTCTAATGTAAAAATATATGAGTTTTTTGGGGTTAACTTTGGTCCATTTCCAAGAATGCAGTAAAATTTCATAATATTATGCACAGATTCCAACCTCGGAATATGGGCGAACTTTATGAGCAATGAAGTTCTGAAATGTCCAGTTAGCTTGAAAACCAAAGTCTTCAATACCCGAGTCTAAAATACCAATTAATTAGTTATCACCCACTCAGTTCATTTCGATGTAGTCAAGATCACGATCCCAATTGCCTAAGATAATAATTTCCTCCACAGAATTGTCTATATTTTCATCAAAATTGGCATCCACATCACTGCCATTATTTGATGCTTCGGTCCTGTCCACCATTTTGATCTCCTCAGGCTAAAATTCAGTTAAAAAAAATTTTTTCTACTAACTAGTTATCATCATCTCTGTTCATTTCATCAAAGTGAAGATCACGATTTGCACTTCCTAAAACTTAAATTTTCCCTACAAAATTGTCTATATTTTCATCAGTGCTGTCCACCATGTTGATCTATGCACGTTAAAACTTGTTTGAAATCAAATTTTCAAATAACCAGTTATCATCAACTCTGTTCATTTTGATGAAGTAAAGATAACAATCTCCACTGCCTAAAATGTCAATTTTCCACACAAAATTGTCTATATTTTCCACTAATTCAGCAAGCACATCACTGCCATCACTTGCCTCTTCAGTACAGTCAACCATTTTGATCACTGCATGTTAAAACTCCATTTTTCAATCAAATTTTTACCAGTTCGTTTTTTTAAAACTCATGCTGTCACTTCAAGAGTCAGCATTTGTGTACCTTCTACCTTTATTTACTTCCTTTCAAAATAGTACACATAAAATAATGATGTATAACACGGTTAAATGCACACTTCCATGAAGTGGTAGACGGAATGTAGTGAACATACGACCGGAGTCGTATCCTGTATGAAAAGGTAGTATGACTGGAATTGTATCCCGTCTGAAAAGGCTTAAAAATAATATAGAAAATGTCAACAAGTTCAAACAGAGAGGCAGTATTTTGAAGCAGTGCTTCAAATTTACGATAAAATGATATTGAATATAGGAAATATGTTTAGAATAAAGATTAAAGCACAATGCCACATTACCCTATCCCCTCTGCAAAATCCACATATACTTCTGTCCAGAATGTTTCCAGTTTGAGAACGAGTTGGAATAAGGTCAATCATTTTTGGGTAGATTTAACTGAAAATAATTTTTTTTTTTTTTAAAAGTAATTACAGATCAACTGCCGATTCTACATAATTTTAAAATATCAGATTTTGGAATTGTGGCCAATAACCTATATGATTTGGGCCTATTTTAAGTCCCTGAGAAATGCTAGAAATAGTCAGGCTACCTCAAAGAATAAAACAGACAAAAAAAGTTCTTAGCTCTTACTGGTTCCATGGACCTCCTCTCCAGTAAACTTGACATTAAAGGAGTAAGTGGGGTCACCTCCACTGGCCAATTTGACACAGAACTGGCTGGAGGGGATGTTCTGTAGCTGTCTGTAAGCCTGGCAGTAAGTGGTCTCTAGACTGGTGATCTTTTCTCCTGAAAAACAATATTTACTAAAATTTATCAAATGTTCATTCAAAAATCAATAGTAGAGCATGAATGACAATGAATAGTAGTGGTGACAAAAATATCTGGTCTGTTTGTATTAAGATTGTTTGGGGTAATTCTGTTGAGTGATATTATATTCCAATTGATTCCTAAACACTAAGGTTCCAGTCTGTGCAACTTTTAAGTACATTAGCACTGTCATTTTGAACCTTTTCTCACAATACACGAATAAGTACACAACCAAAATGGCCAGTGCACAGTGAGATATATGTTGTCCATGCAAGAGCGAGTCACATAATTTACCTCTAGTACAGCAGACATACACCTTGTTTTTCTTTGTACAAGAACTTACTAAACATAGTGGAGCGAGGAGGAAAAACTGGCTTCCAGTCAGAGAAGCAAAAGAAAATGAGGAGCAATGATGCCACAGGTGATGTGTATTCATGTTCATTATAGGGTGGGGTATCCCTGAATCAAACTTCCATGAGGCATTTTTCAGGCAGTGGTTATTCTTGGAGAGCATAATGTTTTTGACACAGAGGCAGATAGAATGGAGTCTATAGAGAAAAAGCTGGATAAGTTGGCTGAATGTCTTGAAAAAAAAAATGACCTCTCAAGATTATATTAAAAAGCAATTGAAACACCTCACTGCTGAAGCTACCTTTAAATCTACTCTTTAACAAGTCTCATAGAGGCTCACTGGCGACATCTTGAAGATGGGGCAGGAAATTAGTGAAGAGCTTGAGAGAATGAGAGGTAAACTCCTTGAATCATAGACAGAAAGTGAAAAATTTAGAGAGGCTCAACATATTAGAACTTCAGCTTAGTGCTGACGTAGGCACTATTGAGGGCATGCAGGCCAAAAATAAAGTATCTAGGTAAGTCTTTGAAACCCCTGAACAATACACAAGAACAAACAACATAATAATATATTGCATAGATGACAGAGAAATGAATATGTAGAAACCTGTATGGAGAGAGTTGTCAACCTAATGAGAAACAAAGTAAAGATGCAGGTAACATAAGCAGATATTAGCATCGTACATTGCCTGGGACTGTTTGCCAATGAAGCAACTAGACCCATTTTTGTCAATTTGTGTCAAGGAGGAAGAAGCTGGATGTGATTTTAAAAAAGAAAAACTTAGTGATCCTGGAAGACATTACAAGACAAATATCTGAATTCCTGTAGAAATTTAAGGCCTCGGAAGTGGTGGAGTTGGTGTGGATCGTCGATGGTAGGATGCTTGCAAAATTAAAGAACAATAAAAACATGGTAAAAATGAAATTTATGAGACAAGTCAATTAATAATTTATATAGAAATTACCCATGTCATAAATTGTAAATGAAATGTGCACTCATGCAAGATTCTTTATAACTGAACATGTTTGTACCATAGATATGCTTTCACATGAACATTTTTGGAAACAGTATTAAAAATCAAACACAAAACTTTGAGTACATATATGTAACATGCAAACAGTTTAATTCCAAATCATACTAAACATTAGCATTGTTCGAGTAAAACATGCTTGGGACCCAGGGAAGGCACTTTCAACATGGAGCAGTCACCCATAGATGTAATTGACAATTTTGTATCAGTTTCATATGAACTCTTTGAGCAAGCAGAGCACCCTTTCACATATTTAAAAAAAACTGCTTTCTCTGGGTACCATGTATATTTAAACAGAACAGCCCTCATGTGAAAATACCAAACACACTGCATGTACTATGAATTCACTATTTTTCATGGAGTAGCAATCATTATGAATTTCCTGGCTGCTACAAACCACAAATTATAAGACCCCAAAAAGCAATGATTCTTCTGTGGAACAATGGAACCTCTTCCCCAATCCATGAATTTAAGTATCGGTGAAAAACAATTTTTCTAGCAAAATATGTGTCTTCTATAATACTTGACCTTTCATAATAACTTAGGAGTACTACCACTACCTCACAAATCCAGCCCTCCCAGCTAAAATGTTTAGCTATGGGAGCCAAATGTTGACTGGCTACATATGTAGCAGACAGAGTGATCTCCCCTTAATATAGGGATTGGTAACAAATGATGTGTACCTCACTTACTACTTGGAGCAGAAAGCGCGCTCTCCAAGTAGGATGTAACTGCAGGGAGGCTGGGAGGGTGCATCAGTTTATTATCGAGTATGTATTATTAAAGAAACATATTTTACCAGAAAAATTGGTTTCTTCTTCAAATATATTACCTGATAATAATACCTTAGGAGTATAGGGAAAAGGTGGAGGGAGTTACATCCCCTTACCCAGAGAGACACTCTCCAGTCCCTGAAGGTATGAGAGGCAGCTTCTAGATTGAGAACCCGGCTGGAGCATTGACTCTGTACGCCAAGATGCAGCTTTTGATAAAGAGAAAATTTTCCTCCTGCAAATCCAGCGTAAGTCGTCATGCTGCGTCCTTAAGAAGCTGCCAAATGAGTGGGAAGGTAACCTGTTGCACTGCGGTGATAGAACCCACCAGGTCTAACTGAGCCCTCCAGGATGAAAGATCCCTGAGGTAAAAACTAGAGAAAGTCAACTCCAACCGCCATCACACTGCTTGTATAATGTGAGCTAGGGAACAGTTTCACTCGAATGCAAGACTTGCTGTGACTGCCCTAATTTCATGAGCCAAAATGTGTAACAAGTTGATTTGATTCTGGGTTAATTCTCCATATGCAGAATGGATAACCATCTTAACCAGGACGATAGAACATGCACTGAGATATCGTCCTTTCCCTATCTCAGAGGTAAGAATAAACGTGATCTCACTCTTTGCACTGGCTCAGTTCTTTTCAGGTACAACTTGAAAGCTCTCACCAGGTCCAGGCTAGAAAGAGGTTTCACCACAAAAGGCTGACTGCCCATGAGCGGGAGACTGTTCTTAGCAATGAAAGCAGGGGCCATCATGAGTGACATTGACCTATCCCATTGGAACTGTAAATAGTTTGGGTCACCCAATAAAGCATGTATTTTGCTGATTCTGACTGCTGTAGCTAATAAGAGTAGGAAGATGGTCTTATATGAGGCAAACCAATAAAGCTCTTGAGAGTCATTCAAATGGTGTGTTATTCAGCCAGGTTAGATTCCACTTTGGGTACAGAGCCAATGCCTTTGGGTGTGTGAAATCAAACTTTGACAATAGATTCGAGAGGTCTTTGTTTTGTCCTCTATCCTCTCTTCTGTGATGACATATGTCAAGAGATTGTGAAATGGTTGCCTTTTATCATGAGTGGAGCTAACCGTTCATTATCAAAGAGCCAAAGTAGGAAGTTAGCTATTTGGGGTATTGATACCTTAAGCAGAGAAGTGTGTTCATGCTCACACCATTCTGAAAAGATTCTCCACTTTCCCACATATGCATTCAAAGTGGAGGGCCTTCTTGCTCAAGCGATTCTCTCCATCACTTGTTGTAAGATCTGTGTGTTCTTGAAGGCTTGTTTAATATGATCCAGACATGCAGGTTCAACAACCCTGGATTCAGGTCAAATACCTGCTGTCGGGGTTGCTTGAGCAGGTGAGGAAATATCTCTATTTCCTTGGGGTTTCCACTGTGAGATTCATCAAGTCATTTATCCATGATTTTTCCCACTTGAGGGGAGCAATCAGGATGATGCAACACTCCGATTCTCTTGCTTTTTGAAGCACCTTTGGAATCAGAGGTGTTGGAGGGTAAGCTTATGTGTCCAAGCTGTTCCAATCTATGGAAAGAGCGTCAACTGCCCAGGCCTTCGGATCCGGGACTGATGAGACAAAGGTTGGGAGTTTTGCATTCCACCTTGTCACAAATAGATCCACCAAAGGTTGATCCCAGCGGGTACAGATATGACTCAAAACCCCGAGGGATGAAGTGACCATTCTGTTTGTATTAGTTGATTCTTTTGGAATAGCAAGTCCGCTAATACATTTAGTCTGCCTGGAATATGACAAAATTGCATGTGGATTTGTCGTTGATGACATAACTTCAGAAAATCCCAAACAAGGAATCAGAGTTCTGGAATTTGGTTCCACCTTGCCTTCCGAGAAAATTCAATGCAGTGGAGTTGTCACAGAGAATGAGAATGCCCTTTCCATGCAGCTTCTCCTAGCACCAATGAAATGCTTTCAGTATGGTTTTCAACTCTAGGATATTGATATGCAATAGACGGTCCTGAGTGGGCCACAATCTGCTGGACTCCTGGAATGATGGAAGGAGATGTGCACCCAGCCCACTGTGCTTGCATCCTTTCAAACCATTATCTTTGGAGGTTGTACCTGCAAGGGAATACCCAATGTAAGCCAAGTGAAGAGATGGGACCTCATATGAATGGAGACTGCTGTTGTTTGTTCTGATTGGCAAAGTTTTGGCTTCCAATGGGACAACAGTATAATTTGTAATGGTCTCATAAATAGGCAGCCCAGGACAATGAGGTCTGCTGCTGTATTGAGTAAACCCAGTAGCTGAAGGATTTCTCAGGCTGAGAGACAGTTCTTTGTAAGAACTGACCCCCCCCCCCCGAAATTATTTCAAGGCATGTTCCTACGGGAGACATACTCTGTTCAGGAGGAATTCTTGGGCTGAAATGTGATTATTGCAAGAATTGAAGCCAGCTTCAAAATGATTGGCACTTTGATACTGTGGCACTATACTGACTATAGACCAACATGGGTCAAGTACTGGCTAGAGACTATGTGATTTGCAATTCGGAAGCCCATGTTATGGTGTTCAGGATGGATACAGAACATTGGATCCCCGTTAACCGTCCCCTTAGGCATAAGATTGTGAGGATACTTTGTCGTCTCTATAAGAATGTGGTGACACTGACGCCTCTTGTACAATCTGAGATGTAGCTGGTGAAGATTGTTTAAAGTGGCAGTCAAGCATACTAGCAGATCATTCCAATTGGGATATGGTAACTTCCAGACAAGCAATAAGCAAGTCTTCCCTTAGAGTAGCATCTGAACGAGTTGATTCCATATCATGTGGGTACTGGGGCACTGAACTGGGCATAGGGTGCCCTGAGTGTCAAGTGGCACTATAGTGGGCATGCTGATCCATGATAGTGCCAGTGTTCTGGTGTCGAGTAAGCATACTGGACTAAGACATTCCCTCCACTGACATAAGGGTACAATTGACTGTGGTGTTTACCTGTTGCATTTTGATACATATGGCACAGTCCAATTTTGAAGGAATAGTGACATTTTATCTTCCATGACATTGTCCAGTTCCTTATGCTGGGATGGGATATGGGATATTTGACCAACAGAACTAGCCCTTACTTGCATTGTGCAAGACAGTATCTGAGTTGGCTTGATTTGATCTTGATTGCGCTCATATGTAGACAGTAGAGACTGACCTTCGAGCCAATGTGGTATCAGGTCTATTAATTACACCAGAAGGTTTGTCAAGTTGAGGTGGCGAGGGTGGAGCTAGGGCTGTATCTGTCACTGAATGGGATTTCCTGGATCGCTTATTGGGTGGTGAGCCCTCTGGTTTGCGATACTCATTCAACAGGAAATTAATGACTGAGGTGATATCAGCAATTTAAGTTAATGTGTCCTTGTCTCTCAGAGTGTGTTTCTGTACTTTTCCTTCTGTTAAGCTTGAGTTCTTAGTACTGAACCCCACTGACTTCCAAACAGTGCATGTTGACATGTATTTCCTGTGTGGCAATCCATGTACTATAGCTATCATCCACATCCTTGAAGTGTTTACACTGTTTGCACTTAGTCCTGCCCATGTTCTAGAGTCTGCAAAAAGAAATAGAGCAGATGATATTTTATACAGTTGAAGACAACCACGCATCCTGCTTTATAAACTCATACAGTGGACATTGCTGAGCTACAACACTATATTTTTGAAAGTTACCTGTAAGCAAGGGCCCAAGTGACGCCGATACAAGTAAAGTCATTGGAGCGTCGCTTTTAATAACTACAAAGTGGATGCTATGACTACAAATTACCTATAGAAAACTTACCTGCATGTGTCTGACCAAAACGGAATTTTATAGAGTCATGCGTGCAGTGTTGGATCAACTTACTGAGGAGAAAGTGGCAAAACCATTAGTTTTCTATGACAAAATATTACCTGCACAACTAAATAAGCCTATAATTTATATTACAAATGTCCCAAGTTGAGTACACATTACTGAACAGACATACTAGTGACCCATGCAGGTAATTACAAACGGGTGCCTATCTGTATGTTTACAACAAAGTTGTAATTCTACTACAGCTAGAAAAACTTCATCTCTGATAGAAAGGAGCAAGAAAAAGTGGAAAATATAGATGGAGTATACTTCCCCAAGATGAGAAACTCCTCCAACTTGCTCCAATGTTGAAAATTCCTGGTTTGTGATGTCTCGCACAAGGGACAGCATCCTACATAGCATGAACAGAAGTAGTAACTGAGGTACATACTGGATTTGGCACCAATCTCTGTATCAAGGGGAGATCACTCTGACTGCCATGTATGTGGCCAGACAACATTTACCTCCCATAACTAAAACTTTGAGCTGGGAGGGCTGGACTGCTAAGGTATTATGATCAGATAACGTATTTTGAAGAAGAAACATATTTTGCAAAACCGTGTACAATGATATTCACAATATTAAATGAATTCACACTATTGGTGAATATGATGATTAGGGCTGTTCCAGTGAAACATATCTGGGACCCAGGGAAGGTACTTCCAACATGGAACAGTCATCAATAGATGCAACTTAGAATTTTGTATCATATTTTCATAAGAACTCTTTGAGTAATCTGAGTATCCTAGCATATATTTTTTAAGAACTGCCTTCCCTGGGTACCATGTATATTTAAATGGAACAGCCCTTACAAGGTATGCAACATTAATAGCATATTGGCAAAACATAACAGACGAGAACATTTAGAGGAGAAGAAAAAATTCTTATGTGATTTTTAAAGTTAAAGAGATGCTAAAATATCATATCATGATCATTTAAATCATCATGGACCTTTCTAGTGATACCTTTCAAGATTTCCAGAGGATCCAGAATAATTTCTGGCATTGCCTGGTCAGGTTTTCTCTTTGCAGTGGCATTCAGAATTCGGTTCATAAAGGTAATCTTGGTGTCATAGAAGATCAGATTTCTAACTTTACTGACGAGAGCAGCAGTGCTACGACTGTAAGTCTCAGCAGGCCGTAGGTCAATCAGAGGGAGGAAGAATGTCTCTAAAGTGTTGTTCAAGGACTGAAGGAGGGCAAAGCGTAGGCGTATACTCTCTATTGGCACTCCTGAAACAGGCACAAAAAAATAATAATAAAATCATAAATCACAGTTTGAGGACAACAATGAGAAGAAAAAAATCAAAAGGGTCAGCCTCATGGAGTGGTTCACCTTGGACATTGCTATTGCATCCCTGAGCAAACTGCTTCAATGGTATTGTGCCTGGGACCACAAGTCCACCCCTAACCTGGTAAATGGCTACAAGTGTTTCACTAGCGTTTAGTTGCATATTCCTAGCAGCTTTAATGCAAAGAGACTAGTATAATATGAAGCCTTTGGGGTGAAATGGCTCTCACTGTTCTTAATATTTATTGTATGTAATTTGAAAGATGAAGTTTATTACACCAATAACAATAAGCATATGGTTTAAATGATTAACTTAACCATATATATGACAGAACAGAGATATCAGCTTAGGGCAGATCAGGAGATTTGCAAAATTTAGTCTGGAGTTTTGACTTTAAAAGAGGGAGGATTTTTACCGAAGTGATTTTTAACACGCAAATAGACAAAAATTACAACTATTGAACAAATTTCCATACTTTAAATATTGAAATATGCACGTCTTCTCATCACATCAGTCCTTTCACAGTAACTTGTTGCCATTCATACTCTCCTTATATGTACCACAAGCATTTTTAGCATATCTCAGGAGTTCATTGTCTGGATTATATTTGTGGCAGTCCTCATCATTTTTGATCTTAACACTCAGGAGATGATGTATTGTTTCTGGATCCAGATTTCCTCTTGAGTCAGTCTGAATTTTTCTCAAAATGGAAAATGTCTTTTCAGTGTCTGCATTGGAATGTGGCAATGTTAATACAACTCTACCGAGTCCACCAAGAAGTTTAAATTGTTTACTGCCTGTGGGCAGATTCAGGTTGCTGACTGTCTGCCAGAACTACTCAAGATTGGTACTGTCTGGGCCAAATTTGGGAAGTTCTTCTTTGGGAGTCAGTATGTAGTCCTGAATTTCATCCATCAATAGCCAATAATTATCAATATTGATAACAGTAGCTCAGACAACCTACTTAACTGGATCAGTGAGCATTTTTTGCACTCCCAAGCATGTTGTTTTAATGTCAATAAGATTCTTCACATGAATCACTGATGCATACATTATACCATCACACCCTTTGTGTCTTTAAGCCTAATTTGTAGACACCTTATTACCATCAATATTGTTGTTGTCATTGTCATTATTTGTATTATTCATGTTATTATTATACAATTGTGATTATGATTTCTTATAAACAATAAAATAGATCAACCTTAGTAATACTAACATGAATATTTTACCCAAACATGCAAAGATTTCTGCTGATACAATTTTCCAAGTTGGTATTCCAAGGAATCTTGTAGACATCCTGTTTACATTCTTGTCAAAAAACATGAACTAAGAATGTCAGCATTTTATTATCCCTTGATCATTTGACTTGTCAATGAGAACTAAGAATGTCAGCATTTTATTATCCCTTTATCGTTTGACTCGTCAATGAGAATGGTGAATTTTTCATTGCGGCACATCTTTGACCTTCTTATCCCAATGAGGACCCCAAGTTTGGGTCACTATGTGAGTAGTTTTTGTCCATTTGCATGAGAACTTTTGTGTGATTTCTGAATCAGGAAACATTATCTTGACTAGATCTGAAAAAGGATCTGCTACCAGAAAAGAATTATGTTTGGCTATAAAGCTGGCAAACAGTGTCTCAGCACATACAACTTTGAGAACTTTTGTGTGCTTTCCGAGTCAGGGATTATTTGGACTAGATCTGAAAAATGATCTGCTACCATAAAAGGGAGATTATGTTTGGCTATAAAGTTGGCAAACAGTGTCTTGGCACGTATGACTTTATCCACATTTGATGCAGATTACACAAACAAGGATTTCAGTGATGACATATTTGTTGTTGTGTTTAATATGCTTTTTATGAGATGAGGTTTCTGCATGATGTATAATATCATTCTTGCCACTTTAGCAGATTTTAAAATCAGCTTTAGAGAGAGGGCATAACGCATATTCATGTCCCTTTGAACTTGATTCCAGTTACTGAAATTCCAGGTTCCATGCATCATTACATTTTATGTGATATTTTGATTGCTTAGATTTTGTTGTCTTAAGATTGGGAGATAACACAAGCTTAGACATTGAAGTCAAACTGACCCTGTTTTATGTTAATTGAGCTCTTTAGTAATCCAACCATAATCAGTTAACATCTTTAATCTGTCCAAATTACTTTTGATCACATATAATATAAACTCTAATCCATCTCAACAACTTAACGCACTGAAGTAGAACCCACGCTGCAGAGAGAATCAAAGTAATGTTAATTGTTTTATGCTGATTGAGCTCTTTAGCAATCTAACCATAACTGATTAACCTCTTTAATACTTTTGGAATTACGTCTAATCATACATCGTATAATCCATCTTGACAAACTTGCCGAGAGAATCAAAGGGATGTTGATTATTTTATGCTGCTTGAAATTAGCTACTAAATTGACATGCCCTGCTTAAGCCGTTCACAGTCATGTGATCACAGGCAGTTTTACCATAAATATACTACATTGGCAGCAAGGTATGGACAAAAAAGGAAAAAAGGAAATTTTTCAATAATAATTTTGTGTACATTGGAGATTTCAGTGAGCGATAGGAGACACCCCTCATCTCGGGAGAATAACTCTCCCAGCCTGGAGGTTCACATGTATGCTTGATCCTAGAACAACCTGAATCTAAGTTACTTTGAATTTAAACTACCAGATTTTTGTTTATAAAACATATATCCTTACAGTTCAAAATTTTTTGTTACAAGGCAAAATATGTATTTGTACTGGAGCTCAAAAACAGGACTTCCATAACTCCAGACAGGCACTCTAAAAATTTTGAGGTATCCAAGCCAATACACCTAACCCCTTCCTGTGACATATTCCCTCTGGTTTTCGAAGACATGTCCTTATGTCTTCATCTTTTAGAGTATGAAAAGTCTATACTGCATGATTCCACTGCTGCCACCAAATGACACAGTAGATATGTGACCATACTGGGGTTCAAATCGAAGACTTCCTAACTCTAGATGGGCGCCCTACCATTTGAGCTATCTGAGCTGATGCACCTAATCTCTTCCTGCGACATTTAAAAAAAAAAAAAAGAAAAAAAAAAGAAGAAAACAAATTGCTTTAGTGGCAGCAAAATCTAATCAGGTCATCTATTAAAATACATACAAACATGATTACCAAATTTAATTTGTCTATGTCAAGTGGATTTGGGCAATTGTGTTAACCAGGCTTTCACTAAACAAGTCTATGGCCAAAAGATAAATTTTATAAAATAAAAATGCACAAATTGCTTTGGCATGAAAATCTGATCAGATAATCTACATAATATGCACACCAACTTGGCAACCAAATTTCATTTGTCTACATGTAGTAGTTTTTGGAAAATCTTTCTAATGAATTTCCCAGGACAGATGGACAGAGATAAGGAAGTATGGACATACCAACATACAGATGGATGGACAGACATAAGGAAGTATGGACATACCAACATACAGATGAATGGACAGACATATGGAAGTATGGACATACCAACATACAGATGGATGGACAGACAGGACCAAATCAAGATGCCCCTACTGCAAGCAGTGTGGGCATGCAAATACAATTTTTTTAAAGAAAATACACCTGTTAAAATATGAGAACAAATTCTATGTATATCCACATATCTGGATTTGATAAATGATATCATGCATAACTACATGCAATTTATAACACCAAACCCAGTTATATATCTATCATTGTCTTATTTGTTAAAATATCCAAACTTAACTTGACAATACTGTTTTATCTACCTTTTGCACAATTTTCAGCAAATTTTAAAGTCAAAATTTCATTAATTTCATATCACTGATGCAACAAATTGTAACTTATACAGCATGCTCTTGCCTGCTCAGGTGTTGGTATGATGTAGTCTATGATGTAAAGAAAACAAGAGAACAAGAAGCCTTTGAAAAATTGGATGGGTGACCACATATTGCTTGTAAGTGTTGCAACCAGGAAATAAACCTGGGAGCACAAAGGTGCAAAGTGGGCATATTACAGCTGTTCTATCTAGGCCCTACAAATAAAACGTAAAGAAATAGAATTAACAAAAGGAAACCTCTTTCCAGAAATAGTCTTTCTACTTACCTTGCAGACAGGCATATCTCTCACTGGCAAGCTCATTATCACTGATGATCACCTCATGTGGGTGGATCCTGGCTGGAGAGACAGTCAGTTTCTGACACTGTGAGTTGACCAGCTGCACCAGTGCTACATCCATTTCGGGTGTCCACTGCTTGGCCATACATTGGGCTTGACTGGTGTCCAGACATGAGCATCTATAATGCAGAGTAGTGATGTCATACAATACCATTTCAAGTACTTTCAAAAGACTTTGATAGGAATGAATAGATCAGTGTCTTAAAACTGTTCAAGATCATCCTGAAAGCAGTAAATCCGCCACAAACTCACAAATTAACTTATCAGCTCGTGTAATATATTCGCCCAATGCAAACAGTGTTGACTCAGATTTGCCTTTGCATAATGTGCCAATAGATCAGGGTCTACATTCCCTTTATCTATAGTTTCAAGCAAATAACTCAGACCCCAATCTGCAGGTGCAGTTTGCAATGGCAGATTTGAGTCTGCACTTTTTACAATGAAATGTGCATTTCATACAAGTAAATACAGCACCTGCCATTGAGTCGGCACTTTTCACAATGAAATGTGCATCTCATACAGGTAAATACAGTATCTGCGATCAAGTTTGCATTTTTCGCAATGAAATGTGCATTTCATACATCTATACAGTACCTGCCATAGAGTCTGCACTTTCACAATGAAATGTGCATTTACCTGACATTAAGTTAGCACTTTTCACAATTAAATAAACATTTACCTGCTACTGAGTCTGCACTTTTCACAATGAAATGTGCATTTCAAACAGGTAAATACAGTACCTGTGATTGAGTCTGCACTTTCACAATGAAATCTGCATTTCAAACAGGTAAATACAGTACCTGTCATTGAGTTTGCACTTTCAGGATGAAATGTGCATTTCATGCATGTAAAAACAATACCTATTAAGTCTGCACTTTTCACAATGAAATGTGCATTTCATACAAGTAAATGACATACTCTGCACTTTTCACACACTGAGTCTGCACTTTTCACAATGAAATGCACATTTCATATTGGTAAATACAGTACCTGCCATTGGATCTGCATTTTCACAATAAAATGTGTATTTCATTTTTACAATCAACAGCATAATTTGCTTAGATAGGCAGATTGTTCAAACCAATTAATAAAATCTTCTCCATTTTCAGTTCTAGACAGATTAGCCCAACGAGAAACTGAAATTAAATTGCCCTCTGCCTTTCAGTTAATTATGCATCAGCATCCATCTAAAAAAAAGTGTCAGTCTATCCATTTTCATAATTAAAATAAAATTGATGAACAAAGTTAGCAAAACATGCGAAGTCTATTCTCATTAGTGTAATCCTAACATGTAGTCTATTGGCAATAATGTAATTTCTGTTTATGAAACTATCCAATTTATTAAGACAGAATGACTGGAAATATTTTTTGGAGGACAATTTAAAATGCTACCTATTTTACAGTGACACTTTTAATGTAAATTGCTTGCCTCAATTTAGCTTGACACTTTAAACTTTTAACAGTGGACACTGTGAAATCAAATTTATATGTACACATTAAGTACCTCTCTAGATGTATGTCAAAACCACAGGCTAGCAGAGCTCTCCACACAGCACGAATATCCTGTTTGGCCAGGTCAGCCACATACTGCAAGAATCCATCCAGTGTCAAGCATTTAGATTCCTCCTTGTCTTTTGACACACCCTGTGAGTCAAATCAAAGTAAGAATATCTTGTTTGGTCCAAATAAAACTTAGAAATCAGTCAATCAACCATAAGGTAAAGATATATTTCATGAAATCTCACAACCATCAAATAGCAATAAGTAGGACCTAAAAATACAGTAGAACCCCGCTATAGCACGCTTCGTTATAGCACGGATTCGGATATAACATGATCGTGGCATGGCTCCTGAAATTTCATCTATTTTTTTTTTACATAAAAAAAAAAAAAAAAAAATGTCTTCAAAGTAAAATAGTGTGTACAAAATTAATTATCATTTTGGGGAAGAGATCGTGTATGAATTCGGATATAATACGATTATGGCGTGGCTCCTGAAATTTTACAATAATTTTTGCCAATTTCTTGAACTATTGCAAAGTTTTGTGCCAAAATAAACAAGAGCTTGATTTAATAATTTGGCAAGCTGTATTGTATTCTTGAAGAAAAAGTGTCTTATGATTGCATCTTTCTTTATATGAATAAAGATGCTGAACATTTCTATTTGTGAATGTTCATTTCAAATGTGTCAGTAGTCAATCACTGCACTTTGATCTTAGTTTATTTTTGAAAGATGTCAGCTCATTTTAAAGCTGATAAGTGTTAATCTTATAATTACTGATACATGAACAATAAAGTCATTAAATCTTCTTTGTGTTTGTCTTCAATACATTCTGTGTACAATTGTTGCTCAAACAATAACCGACGTATGTTTGCTCATTCAACTGCATACACAGCCAAGCACCAAACAAAGCAGTGGTTGATAAAAGATTCGCACCTGAATTTATAAATCAATTAATTTAAGTCATTGACAATCATCAAAGTCAATCTCAAAGCTAATGGTTGTTCAAACCATGTGGCAATGATTTATTAAACATCAAAAATACAAAAGCTGCCAACGCACACATGTGGCGTGGTGGTGTTGTTAGACAATTGCCACGCAATCAGTTAAAGAGTGAATCGAGACTCAGGATGTTGACTATATCTGAATTCTTCAATTGAGGAATATGGTTGACTTTGCAAAGAGTAAACGTGACGTTAGCAAGAAGCAGCTGAAAATTAATCAGTTTTTCCAAAAACAATAAAGTATTCTAATTCGTAGCTGATAAAATTATAGCAGTATGAAATTTATACTTACACTGTTCATTGAACTTGGGACGTACACGTGCATACACACTGTAAATGTGCTTCATCATTCCTTACGTGATTTATTGATTATAATTTTTTTTTTGCATTGAATTCAGACACATAATGATCTATGACTAAATATTATACTTCTGTGTGCATATTTTCGATGGAATTATTATGGACTCACTCCTACGTATTCCATGAGATCAGTTGGTGAGTACACGTGTTGATCCTTTAACTATTCATGCTATACATTAGACATGTACATATAAATGTACTAATGCATGGTTCTCTGAATAAAGTAAAATATTATATGTGTAATCTCTGTTTTCACTGCATGTGTATTTCTCGTTTAATATGCAATGATTTAAGATGGTAACTGTGCCAATGAAGCATGTTGTTTTGAGCCCACAATTTACCCCCCCCCCCCAATTTTTGTGGTGCATGCATCATTTTCTTCAGCTAAATGACTTGGTTTTGTCTAGGTTGGTTATAGCATGGTTCGGGACATAGCATGATCTCGTTTTGTGGACCCTGACCATCATGCTATAGTGGGGTCCTACTGTATATCATACCAGTAGGTTAGGGAAATATACGCTGGATGATGGGTAATAAATAGTAGTAAATAAGGCTGATGAATCCATTCCCTTCAATTACAGAACCTTTAATTCCTTCAATGTATATGGCAAAAACAACAACCATTAACATTATTCATCACAAATTAAACTGCATCTTTCTTTCTCTTTATCTCTGCTGCCATTTTTCACATAATTAGTCTAAGAGACTTGTTTCTTCTTATGGACATACTGATTTTTACATTGGGAAAATAAATTCTATGTGCTGGTCAATCATACATACGTATTTTCCGCCCTATAAGTCGCTCCTGCGTATAAGTCGCGGGAGGAGGAAATCCAGATAATTTTGGAAAATTCAACAGATAAGTCGCTCCTGCGTATAAATCGCTCCTGCGCACTTACCGTAATCACGTCTTTGACACCGCCGGCCATTGCATGCGACTTGGTAATTTCCAACTTCGTGTAAGAAATATTATACAATTGTTTAAGAGTTATATAAAAGTCAGTATTACAATAGAAATAGAAAATAAAAGCAAATAAGATTTATAAGTAATATTTATTAAGTAAATAATAGCGCCACTGTTATTTGTTTACGTTGTCGCTAATCCGCGTCAGAAAAACCGTCAAAATCTTCGTCTTCCGTATCAATTACCGGTACTTTGAAGTTCTCTCCATGAAGCCAGTCTTGGCTTAATCCAGAGTTTAAAACTAGAGCAATCATCAGAGGAATTATTCATGCTATGGTTTTTTTTTTATAACAAGCCATTGCGAAACCAACCGAAAAAATGATTGTGTGTTTTTATAAACTACTATTGAAGTAAATTATGAAGCGCTACCAGAGGTCTTGGAAACGCTTTACAGTGACATAATTCGTTGTTTAAAATAACAAAATAACCCCAGTTCTGCATGCTGTATTTATTTGAGTACCGGTACATCAAAAGAACATGACGCAATAGCTGGGCGGCAAGTTCAAAGGACTTTGACTAGCAGCTTGGGTGGGAAAATGTGCTGAAATTTACAACGACTGAATTTAGAGACAGAAAGATTCTAAGATGTACATGCCGAATAATAAAGGAAATACAATGGCAATCATTATTTCAATATTTTTTTTATTTATTAATAACAACAAATTTTAACACATATATAACTAAATATTATTTGATTATTTAATTTGATAATCCTATAGTCTAATACTTACGTGTACCGTATGTAAGTTTCCAGCAATTGGCTTGCCGGTATACCGGTAGATGCATTTCGCTAAAGCACAGCATCACTGCGCATCAGTCACAGTCGTTAAAAAAGTTTATTTATCGTATAAGTCGCTCCTGCATATAAGTCGCACACGTCATTTTTAAGAAAAAAAACGAAAAAAAGTAGCGACTTATACCCCGGAAAATACGGTAGTGCTTTAGTATTTTTGTCCCTACCTGTGTCTACATAGAAAACTCCTGTTTAAAATTGTATCCAATAACATTTTTATTTTCCAGAATTTCCTCAACATAATTTGTAATGCAGAATTTTTACAAAATATTAATAATAATTTGGTAACAAATCCATAATGGTTGGCATATCTGTACATCTTTCTGACACAAACTCAACTAAATGATACTTGTACATTTATATAGGCTGTAAAAAGTCAAATGGAGCTCCTGTTTACTTGAGAGAAGAATTCCACTGAATACTGTGTCTCACATGCTCTGCTGGGGCATAATCCAAAAACTTTTAAAAGTTGCTAGAGCATGAAAAGTAGGTTATGGTAATCTACTTTTGCCTGTGCTGAGTAGTGCCCTACAAAATGAATACACCCATCAAGTTTCTTGACTGTACATACAATAGTATCAGAGAAACTGAGCTAATGTAAAAACTTCACGTTGATTCTTATCCCATTGTAAAAGTTATCCCTATCTCTCGTCTGTGCTTCACAGGCGAGACAAAAATGCATGTCAAATTGGCATGAATCTTGCAGAAAATATCTGGTGTTGCTACTGGTTCCTTCTTGTTGTTAGCTGAATCTGACCTAGGACATTGATCAACATTATTCTGGGACAAGAGATTTCACACAGACACTTGGGGCTAGAAATGGTACATGGTATTATTTAAGATTAAATCACTGGTGTGCAACAAGAGATTTCACACAGACACTTGGGGGATAGAAATGGTATAGTTGTATTATGTAAGTTTAAATCACTGGAGGATGGTTCTTATACTTGACCTTACCTTTGCTCCTTTACTTCCCAACTCAGAGGTCTGTACATCCTTTCCTGCCTTTTCCGATGGCATCTCTTTCTCTTTGGATTTCTTTTCTCGTCCTGGAATTCTGAAACACAGTCTATCCAAATGCATTCAGTACATTATAATATGGACAGGCTTCATCTACTAATTAATTTTACAATATCCATAGTATGGAGTGTATTAGACCATTAACTCTATACTCAGACTAATTTTACAATATCCATGGTATGGAGTGTATTAGACCATTAACTCTATACTCAAGACTAATTTTACAATATCCATGGTATGGAGTGTATTAGACCATTAACTCTATACTCATGACTAATTTTACAATATCCATGGTATGGAGTATATTAGACCATTAACTCTATACTCATGACTAATTTTACAATATCCATGGTATGGAGTATATTAGACCATTAACTCTATACTCAAGACTAATTTTACAATATCTATGGTATGGAGTGTATTAGACCATTAACTCTATACTCATAAATAATTTTACAATATCCATGGTATGGAGTGTATTAGACCATTAACTCTATACTCAGACTAATTTTACAATATCCATGGTATGGAGTGTATTAGACCATTAACTCTATACTCAAGACTAATTTTACAATATCCATGGTATGGAGTGTATTAGACCATTAACTCTATACTCAGACTAATTTTACAATATCCATAGTATGGAGTGTATTAGACCATTAACTCTATACTCAAGACTAATTTTACAATATCCACAGTATGGAGTGCATCAGACCATTAACTCTATACTCAAGACTAATTTTACAATATCCACGGTATGGAGTGTATTAGACCATTAACTCTATACTCATGACTAATTTTACAATATCCATAGTATGGAGTATATTAGACCATTAACTCTATACTCAGACTAATTTTACAATATCCATGGTATGGAGTATATTAGACCATTAATTCTATACTCAGATTAATTTTACAATATCCATGGTATGGAGTATATTAGACCATTAACTCTATACTCAGACTAATTTTACAATATCCATGGTATGGAGTGTATTAGACCATTAACTCTATACTCAAGACTAATTTTACAATATCCATAGTATGGAGTGTATTAGACCATTAACTCTATACTCAAGACTAATTTGACAATATCCATGGTATGGAGTGCATCAGACCATTAACTCTATACTCAAGACTAATTTTACAATATCCATGGTATGGAGTGTATTAGACCATTAACTCTATACTCAGACTAATTTTACAATATCCATGGTATGGAGTGTATTAGACCATTAACTCTATACTCAGACTAATTTTACAATATCCATGGTATGGAGTGTATTAGACCATTAACTCTATACTCAGACTAATTTTACAATATCCATAGTATGGAGTGTATTAGACCATTAACTCTATACTCAAGACTAATTTTACAATATCCACAGTATGGAGTGCATCAGACCATTAACTCTATACTCAAGACTAATTTTACAATATCCATGGTATGGAGTGTATTAGACCATTAACTCTATACTCATGACTAATTTTACAATATCCATAGTATGGAGTATATTAGACCATTAACTCTATACTCAGACTAATTTTACAATATCCATGGTATGGAGTATATTAGACCATTAATTCTATACTCAGATTAATTTTACAATATCCATGGTATGGAGTATATTAGACCATTAACTCTATACTCAGACTAATTTTACAATATCCATGGTATGGAGTGTATTAGACCATTAACTCTATACTCAAGACTAATTTTACAATATCCATAGTATGGAGTGTATTAGACCATTAACTCTATACTCAAGACTAATTTGACAATATCCATGGTATGGAGTGCATCAGACCATTAACTCTATACTCAAGACTAATTTTACAATATCCATGGTATGGAGTGTATTAGACCATTAACTCTATACTCATGACTAATTTTACAATATCCATAGTATGGAGTATATTAGACCATTAACTCTATACTCATGACTAATTTTACAATATCCATGGTATGGAGTATATTAGACCATTAATTCTATACTCAGATTAATTTTACAATATCCATGGTATGGAGTATATTAGACCATTAACTCTATACTCTGATTAATTTTACAATATCCATGGTATGGAGTGTATTAGATAATTAACTCTATACTCAGACTAACTTTACAATATCCATGGTATGGAGTATATTAGACCATTAACTCTATACTCTGATTAATTTTACAATATCCATGGTATGGAGTATATTAGACCATTAATTCAATACTCAGACTAATTTTACAATATCCATGGTATGGAGTATATTAGACCATTAACTCTATACTCTGATTAATTTTACAATATCCATGGTATGGAGTATATTAGACCATTAACTCTATACTCAGACTAATTTTACAATATCCATGGTATGGAGTATATTAGACCATTAACTCTATACTCTGATTAATTTTACAATATCCATGGTATGGAGTGTATTAGACCATTAACTCTATACTCAAGACTAATTTTACAATATTCATGGTATGGAGTGTATTAGATCATTAACTCTATACTCAAGACTAATTTTACAATATCGATGGTATGGAGTGTATTAGACCATTAACTTTATACTCAAGACAAATTTTACACTATCCATGGTATGGTGTGTATTAGACCATTAGCTCTATACTCAAGACTAATTTTACAATATCCATGGTATGGAGTGTATTAGACCATTAACTCTATACTCAAGACTAATTTTACAATATCCATGGTATGGAGTGCATTAGACCATTAACTCTATACTCAACACTAATTTTACAATATCCATAGTATGGAGTGTATTAGACCATTAACTCTATACAGACTAAAAATCAAATCCTTCCAAAAACTGAATTTACTCCAAAATAATGCAAATTACATCGAGAGATGATGACATAAAGTTCTATGTGTATCTGCATAAGAAGGCCTCAACTTGGTTTTCAAATTGGAAGAAATATTTTTCTGGCTCGACTGGTTTAACACTGCCAAAATATCATATCAACATATTACATACATAATATCTAACAAAAAATTCATTAAAAATCCTGTATTTTTAGCAATTTTGTGGGAAAATCAAGTAATATGACATCAGCAAAAGTATTGACCCCATATATATATATTTCAAGACTTTTGAAACAACGATTTTTGCCAGACATGACCATTTGATGTAATGGAACATCCATTATTGAGTAGCAACTGATATATTTTGTGAAGTTCATGTAAAGACAACACTAACATAAAGCATCAAAGAATTAATAAAGCCCCCCCCCCCCCCCACTCCCAACCCCCGAGTTGCCACGTCGGGATACCTACACTTTTTAGTATCTCCTGACTCAGCTGTGATGTGAGACATACAAATCAATCAGTTAAATAATTTAGGTAATGATAAGACATAATTACTTCATCAAATAAACAGTTAAGGTATGAGACAAATAATTATTTTACAGCCAGGGAACCAGTCTACTGGTGGGTGAATAAAAAATAGAGTACTAAATCTTTTGAGATGCGCCCATTGGGTAATAAATGGGTTCAATTTAGTTCGATTATTAATTGCACAAACTTCAATCTATGTACTATAGCTGACAAAAAATATTTACTTTTATTTTGATATCCTGTATTTAATTTCCTAATGACAAAATAGCATATGTACTCTTGGTGCGAGGCTATGTTATTAGGTGCAGACCAGGGATCCCCCCGTATAGCATCATGAAACTCGAAAACATGCTGCAAAGCACCTGTTTTTTAAGACTGAATTTTTTTTTCTTTAACTGTAATGAATGGATCCATGTGTGGTTTGTATGCCAAGCTAGTGAAGAATTTATTTTTATTTTGTAATATATTAACATTAAGTTCTATGGGAAATGAATTAGTGGTCCGATCCCTTAATATGTAACCTTATCTCTCATGTGTTTTTCATGCTTTAGCTAGTCACTAAGGTACTGTATATATTAGCGTATATTCTCGCGTATAAGCCGAGTCCAAATGCAAACAACATAGATTCTGATCTGCTGTCACATAATGCGCCGGAAGATCAGGGTCTATGTTGTTTGTTCTACTGATTAATCCCTACAAACTGCGCAGACCCAGATCTGCCGGCACATTATGCGACGGCAGATCTGGGTCTATGCAGTTTGCAGTTGGTATCGGCTTATACGAGAGTATATACAGTAAGTATTCTTTGCAGTGATAACAGTGCAATTTGCATAAAGCTGAAAAGAAAATGTGGACTGAACATAGCTGATGAAAATACTAATCCTAAGAAAAAAGGTCAAACTTTCTCCCCAAAAATGGCTGGAAGAGTTTTCCTGGCTCCACTGTGACAGTAAACTTCATGCCAAAAACATGGATTAACAAACAATTTTGTAACCCTGGGATCAGTGAATTTTAGAAAATCAATCCTGCTTATTTAGATCTGAATAGGATTTCCTGCAAAAAGTGCATGCTGTGGGGTATGATGGACTTTCTGTTATGATAGGGAAGAATGGTGGTGTAGCAAATGAAGGCCCAATCACCGTACTTGCTTGAGATGCATTGTGTGGCTCATCGTTTTACACTTGCTTGTGTGGATGTGGCTAGGACTATCTCGGAAAATTTTACTATGAAAGTATTTTGAATTCCTTGCACATGTATTTAAAATATCAACAACATGCTCATCAGCTCTAAAATTCTGGCAGGATCTAATGGATGACCCAAAAGTGACCCCTTTAAAAGTCCACTGCCTGTGCTGGCTTTCCATGACTGCAGCAATTGACAATGTGCGGTGCTCTTTGATCTCACTGTCACATATGTCTGAGGTGGAGACTGATTCAGATATCATGGCCAGATCATTATACAGTGCCCTGACCTGTTACAAATTTCTCTTTCTGACTCATATTCCTTAGTAACATTTTCAGACAAACTGGAGTGTTAAGCAAAGCCTTACATATCAGGGTTCTTAGTTATACACAAAAGCATGACAGAGTTGATGCATTTCTGCAATTAATCTAAGCCCAATACTAGACAGAGAATCCACATTATGGGCACATGGATGTGTTATGGAGTGACGTTTATACAGTTCACTGGTTGTGATGACATGGATGTGTTATAAAGTGACATTCATATAGTTAATTGGTTGAGAAGACATGGATGTGTTATGGAGTGACATTCATATAGTTAATTGGTTGAGATGACATGGATGTGTTATGGAGTGACGTTCATACAATTAATTGGTTGAGATGACATGAATGTGTTATGGAGTGACAGTCATACAGTTAATTGGTTGAGATGACATGGATGTGTTATGGAGTGACATTCATACAGTTAATTGGTTGGGATGACATGGATGTGTTACGGAGTGACATTCATACAGTTAATTCGCCGAGATGACATGGATGTGTTATGGAGTTACATTCATACAGTTAATTGTTTTGGATGACATGGATGTTTTAAGGAGTGACATTCATAGTTAATTGGTTTGGATGACATGGATGTGTTATGGAGTAACATTCATACAGTTAATTGGTTGAGATGACATTGGTGTGTTTTGGAGTGACATTCATATAGTTAATTGGTTGAGATGACATGGATGTGTTATGGAGTGACGTTCATACAATTAATTTGTTGAGATGACATGGATGTGTTATAAAGTGACATTCAAACAATTAATTGGTTGGGATGACATGGATGTGTTATGGAGTGACATTCATACAGTTAATTGGCTGAGATGACATGGATGTTTTATGGAGTTACATTCATACATTTAATTGGTTGGGATGATATGAATGCGTTATGGAGTGACATTCATACAGTTAATTGGTTTGGATGACATGGATGTCTTATGGAGTGACATTTAATTGGTTTGGATGACATGGATGTGTTATGGAGCGACTTTCATACAGTTAATTGGTTTGGATGACATGGATGTCTTATGGAGTGAAGTTCATACAGTTAATTGGTTGGGATGACTTGGATGTGTTATGGAGTGATGTTCATAAAGTTAATTGGTTGGGATGACATGGATGTGCTTTGGAGTGACATTCATACATTTAATTGTATGATATGACATGGCTGTGTTATGGAGTGACATTCATACAGTTAATTGGTTTGGATGACATGGATGTGTTATGGAGCGACATTCCTACATTTAATTGTTTCGGATGACACAGATGTGTTATGGAGTGACATTCATACAGTTAATTGGTTGGGATGACTTGGATGTGTTATGGAGTGACGTTCATACAGTTAATTGGTTGGGATGACATGGATGTGTTATGGAGTGACATTCATACAGTTAATTGGTTGAGATGACATGGATGTGTTATGGAGTAATGTTCATACCGTTAATTGGCTGTGATGACATGGATGTGTTATCGAGTGACGTTCATACAGTTAATTGGTTGGGATGACATGAATGTGTTATGGAGTGACATTCATACAATTAATTGGTTGGGATGATATGGATGAGTTATGGAGTGACATTCTTACAGTTAATTGGTGGGGATGATATGGATGAGTTATGGAGTGACATTCATACAGTCAATTGATTTGGATGTCATGGATGTGTTATGGAGTGACATTCATACAGTTAATTGGTTGGGATGATATGGACGTGTTATGGAGTGACATTCATACAGTTAATTGGTTGGGATGATATGGTTGTGTTATGGATTGACATTCATACAGTTAATTGATTTGGATGACATGGATGTGTTATGGAGTGACATTCCTACAGTTAATTGTTTTGGATGACATGGATGTGTTATGGAGTGACATTCATACAGTTAATTGGTTGGGATGACTTGGATGTGTTATGGAGTGATGTTCATACAGTTAATTGGATGAGATGACATGGATGTGCTATGGAGTGACGTTCATACATTTAATTGGATGAGATGACATGGATGTGTTATGGAGTAACATTCATACCGCTAATTGGCTGTGATGACATGGATGTGTTATGGAGTGACGTTCATAGAGTTAATTGGTTGGGATGACATGAATGTGTTATGGAGTGACATTCATACAATTAATTGGTTGGGATGATATGGATGAGTTATGGAGTGACATTCTTACAGTTAATTGGTGGGGATGATATGGATGAGTTATGGAGTGACATTCATACAGTTAATTGGTGGGGATGATATGGATGAGTTATGGAGTGACATTCTTACAGTTAATTGGTGGGGATGATATGGATGAGTTATGGAGTGACAGTCATACAGTTAATTGGTTGGGATGATATGGACATGTTATGTAGTGACATTCATAAAGTTAATTGGTTGGGATGATATGGATGTGTTATGGAGTGACATTCATACAGTTAATTGGTTGGGATGATATGGATGTGTTATGGAGTGACATTCATACAGTTAATTGGTTGGGATGATATGGATGTGTTATGGATTGACATTCATACAGTCAATTGGTTGGGATGATATGGATGTGTTATGGAGTGACATTCATACAACTAACTGGTTGGGATGATATGGATGTGTTATGGAGTGACATTCATACAATTAATTGGTTGGGATGATATGGATGTGTTATGGAGTGACATTCATACAATTAATTGGTTGGGATGATATGGCTGTGTTATGGAGTGACATTCATAGAATTAATTGGTTTAGATGATATGGCTGAGTTATGGATTGGATCAATGGATATTATCCTGCTTCCTTACACTAAAACATAAACTTCATGAACATTTCATAACTACATGTTTCAAAAGTAGAAGGAAACACACAAGAAATACTAGAACTTTTAGTTATTTTGAATTTTCTGGCAAAAGTGCAGTACTAAAAGAGAGTAGTATATTTGTATTTTCTCTAACGTACTTCCAATATTGAATTGTTTTACAATTTCTTCATGCAGACATTATAGTAAAGGTAAATAATAATTAAATGTAGTTATTTCAATAATGTTTGCATGGTTGTGCCCAAGTTTCACAAATAAAGATGTACATGTATAAAAGTTTGTGAATAATCCATTTCTAGAGTTGTATACAGCAGCAACACAAAGTAAAATTTCTGCTTTTATGATTCAATTGATCTTTTATGTCATGCATACAGTGCAGAAATGAGGTAACTGATAATCTGAGTTATCACTTTGCTTGAGCTAGTGCAAAAATGTAAAAAATCTCCCTTGAGTGAAGCAGTGTCGCAACTCAAATCAGCATTTCAATGAGGCATCCCTTGTCGTAATTGGATTATCTATGGATGAATGCACAACATCAGAAATCAAAGGAAATAGCCCAAGGGAGGTGTGCATGAATGGGTTTTTGATTGTATGAGGCAATTAATAGCTTCTGAGTTTGTTTTGAGATTTCAGATATGCTCAACAACTGGACACTGACATTCTACACACACTATTGAGTCAGAGTATTTTTAAAAAAGAATCCAAATTATTAAGGCTAAAATAAAAAGTAATTTATACAACAAAGAAATGTCATGTCCTGAACCATAACTAAAACCTGTGGATTTCCTGGGAAATTGGGAAATCATGTTCATGTGGACCTTAGCCAATAGACTATGTTTACAAAAGAATCAGAAGAAGACTTTGGCAATTAATGTTTTTCCTAATTTAAAGCCATCTTTAGTGTACATAAGCACAAACTAACAAAGCAGAATATATTGTTTAGAACAAATAGGTGGGATGGTGTTGGGTAGATGTTTAAATATGAGAATAAACAATTTGGCAATGATGTAGCTTTTGAACAGACAGACAAAAAGACAGACTGACATACAGAAAGGAAAACTGGTAAAGATATAGAGAAAAATGTAAAGAGATGGAGTGAAAAGTGATCAAAGAATCCATAGCAATAATTATTCTTTGTGTGTGTGTTTCTGTGTGATATGTAGCAAAAGTTTTATCCTCTGGCCAATTGAGTATTTCATATTTGTGCATATTGTACCAATAGCTATTACAGTTATCACAAAAACTTTATAGATTCATTTAATGTGTTTGTTTAACACTGTTGTTATGTGCATGCATGTGAGACATAGAGAGAGAAATTGAAAGAATAGATATCGGTTGCATTGGTCTTTCTCAGTACTCTAGTCAAAGATGTATGTATGTATGTATGTATGTATGTATGTATGTATGTATGTATGTATGTATGTATGTATGTATGTATGTATGTATGTATGTATGTATGTATGTAGTAGCATTTTGTGACACCCTAGCACAATAGTGGCTATATATGGTGTCAACTAAAGATAAAGTTAGAAAAATGAAGAATTGCACAAAAACTTAAGAAAGATAAACCCTTTCAAACGTAAATGTTAAGCACAACAAGTAAAATATAAAATCAAAAATGCAAAAATTCTGCAAAAGGTATATAAAATAAAAGAATATCTCCGGCAGAAAAGCTCCATATAAAATTAGAATAGATATTCACAGAAGAGAAATGCAATAAAACTCCCAATATTTTCCCATATTTAACATAGATACAGTCATATTGTAGCCGAACTATTACATGTAACATTGTTAGCTATGTGACGTAGAACTACTTTTATTTACAGAAAACATGGCGTACAGAGATGCTGGTGGTAGCGAAATCAAAATCACAATATTCTAGATTTTAAAGAAATGTTCAAATCGATGCCATTGTCGGCAGCAGAGCAGCCAATGTGGATAAGTGGTTACTGACTGAATGATAATCTCAGCTTCTATTTTGTAGACAAGAAAATGAAATCACAAAAACTGGTAGAACAGCCACTCAAATGGACAGAGAGACACATATTTTGTACAAACTAGAGTTGCCTGGGTACAAAAACCACAGATCCTACAATTTAAAAGAAAAAGAATATGTTCCAATAATGGTTAAGTTTGGTTTTGGTGTTGTATAGCACAGTAGGTTATTTAGTGCCAAGACAATTGGAGTAAAGTGCCTTGCCCAAAGACACACCATGGCAGACAAACTGGGCTGATTCAATGGTAGGATTTGAACCTGCACCCTTTTGGTCGCGAGTCTGGCACACTAATCACAGAGTCACCATGGATCCTGCCTCCATTAGTCACCCCTTACAACATGCAGGAGAGTACACTGGGACTATTCTACATCCCTGAGTCTGCAGGGGGTTCCAATACTGGTAACACAATATTACTATAATGGGAAGGCATGATTACTTGCAGAAAAATAGATCCTTCAATGACAAATGAAGAAGAGGACTAGAATTTTTTGCTGCCATGAAAGCCAGCAATGCAACATAGCAGCTCCATTTATATCACTGCTATAATGTGATGACACAAACAAGTAAGCATGAATGGAATTCATTCAATGAGAATTAATGATGGATATCTTTTAAAATCATTCACTTGAAGATGAAAAATGAAATATTTAAGTTCGAACATCATTTCAGCATTTATTTCAATAACAGAGTGCTAACATCATTGTTTATGACATCATTTTGTTTAAAGTATATCATAAATAGATTATTGAATCTGTATTGAAAAATATGTGGACTAAGTGTTTTGGTGGGTCGTCCATACAAATATTGTTCAGTACAAATTTAGTAACACATACAAATATTGCACCTTTAAGCATTCTAACTGTCATCTTATAATACAAAATCATTTTAAAAGTTAGTTGAGCATGAAAAATTACTCAAATAATGTTAATATGCCATTACTTTATATTCACTACTATTAACATTATTTCTTCAACATTTTTCTTTGCTGGTTTTTTTTTTCGTTTAAAATTTCTTAGCACACACAATTTTGACAATTGAATGTAAAACTCTTCACACAATTTTTTTTAAAAATTCAACACCTATATGTGCATATTTCAAGCTGTACAGAGAGAATAGAATGTTATGACACAAATGCCATGATGTCAAGTGCATATTTGTTTTTAAACATTACGTTTATATGAATACCTTATTAAACACTGCTGGGATTCCAAATAAATTCATGGCTTTTAGAATAGCAAATATTAAATAAGATGTAAAGCCTTCAAAATACAGAGCCTCATCTTATTATTGCATTAAGAGCTTTTAAACCTAATACGCTTTTCCTTCCTTTTCTTTTCGTTTTTATTTTTTGGACTAAGAAGACATAAACAAGACATCTGCTATGGTATTTGTGATTTTTATAAAGTTTATGCTTAAATACTTAAATAAAGCTTGAATACGGGTCATAGATTTAATGAAAATAGACTCCATCTAGGATGTGTTAATTTTTCTACAAATACAGCACTCTCCGAGTCTTAGTACAAGGCTTTCATTATAACATGGTTACTGTTAAAAGGCAAGTGAGGTCATGGATCCCATTTCATTCAATGCTAATAACATTATATGTATCATATACTTCATTATAATGCTGTACATGCTATTGCTCACAGGTGCAGCATTATAACGAGGGAGTACTTTACTATGGTATATACTTGTGAACACAGAATCATGGCATGATGAACATATTACTTTCATAAAGGGATGTCCAACAAATTTGGTTTTCCTGCTATATGTCAAAAGGCAGCGGTTGTTCTTGAAAAAAAAAGTATTTTATCCATCAATTAATGTTTTTTTCTCACTAGGTAAAATCCCAAGATTGATAAAAAATGTCTGAAGGTACCTTTTCTTGTGGTATGTCTTATATATATATATATATATATATATATATATATATATATATATATATATAAATTTTATCACAGAGTAAAAAAGGACAAGATTTTCTAAGGGCTCTGTATATGCAGACAAAAGCAGATAATACACAACTACATAAATACTGTCACAAAGTGGTAAAACCAAATGCATCGGAATGTCTTGGTCTCCAAATGACAATTTAGAGGAATAGAGTTCCTTCGAGACCCACAAGTTTTTCTCTGCCACTTTTAATTATTTTGAACACCACTGGCTATGGTACAGTGACAAATGTAATGGACAATGGTCTGCCCTGAAGAAATATTAGATTTTGGTGACTTTGACTATCAACTAACAAATTGATTGTTTTGGACTGACCGTTGGACCCAAACAGTAAGTCTAATCCTTTAACATCCATTACATCAAGTCTTTTCAAAAAAACTAATGTTTATCAGCAATTCCTCTTTGAATTGACCACCTATCAGTCTCGAGACTGTTGAACTACTGTGGGAATTGCTATCATGCGTGCAGACTGTCCACCATTGAATCTGTCGCTGTATGATTCTTCTCCACTATGGCTAGTAATGTCAGAAAAAAATAAAATCTGGCAGAGAATGACTTGTTGGTCCAAGTTCATTAAAAACATTTTTAACTCATTCAACCATCAAGATCCCACAAGAATCTGAATGAAAGAATTGGAAGAAAATGCCTGAATAGACAGAGCATCTCTCTACTGCATGAAATACTACATTCCAATACTGCTGAGGATGACTGGATAGACAGAGTATCTCTCTACTGCATGAAATACTACATTCCAATAATTCTAAGGATGACTGGATAGACAGAGCATCTCTCTACTGCATGAAATACTACATTCCAATAATTCTAAGGATGACTGAATAGACAGAGCATCTCTCTACTGCATGAAATACTACATTCCAATACTGCTGAGGATGACTGGATAGACAGAGTATCTCTCTACTGCATGAAATACTACACTCCAATACTGCTGAGGATGACTGGATAGACAGAGTATCTCTCTACTGCATGAAATACTACATTCCAATACTGCTGAGGATGACTGGATAGACAGAGTATCTCTCTACTGCATGAAATACTACATTCCAATACTACTGAGGATGACTGGATAGACAGAGCATCTCTCTACTGCATGAAATACTACATTCCAATACTGCTGAGGATGACTGAATAGACAGAGTATCTCTCTACTGCATGAAATACTACATTCCAATACTACTAAGGATGACTGGATAGACAGAGTATCTCTCTACTGCATGAAATGCTACATTCCAATACTGCTGAGGATGACTGGATAGACAGAGTATCTCTCTACTGCATGAAATACTACATTCCAATACTACTGAGGATGACTGGATAGACAGAGTATCTCTCTACTGCATGAAATACTACATTCCAATACTGCTGAGGATGACTGAATAGACAGAGTATCTCTCTACTGCATGAAATACTACATTCCAATACTACTAAGGATGACTGGATAGACAGAGTATCTCTCTACTGCATGAAATGCTACATTCCAATACTGCTGAGGATGACTGGTTAGACAGAGTATCTCTCTACTGCATGAAATACTACATTCCAATACTGCTGAGGATGACTGGATAGACAGAGCATCTCTCTACTGCATGAAATACTACATTCCAATACTACTGAGGATGACTGGATAGACAGAGCATCTCTCTACTGCATGAAATACTACATTCCAATACTGCTGAGGATGACTGGATAGACAGAGTATCTCTCTACTGCATGAAATACTACATTCCAATACTGCTGAGGATGACTGAATAGACAGAGTATCTCTCTACTGCATGAAATACTACATTCCAATACTGCTGAGGATGACTGGATAGACAGAGCATCTATCTACTGCATGAAATACTACATTCCAATACTACTGAGGATGACTGGATAGACAGAGCATCTCTCTACTGCATGAAATACTACATTCCAATACTACTGAGGATGACTGGATAGACAGAGTATATCTCTACTGCATGAAATACTACATTCCAATACTGCTGAGGATGACTGGATAGACAGAGCATCTATCTACTGCATGAAATACTACATTCCAATACTACTGAGGATGACTGAATAGACAGAGCATCTATCTACTGCATGAAATACTACATTCCAATACTACTGAGGATGACTGGATAAACAGAGCATCTCTCTACTGCATGAAATACTACATTCCAATACTGCTGAGGATGACTGAATAGACAGAGTATCTCTCTACTGCATGAAATGCTACATTCCAATAATTCTAAGGATGACTGGATAGACAGAGTATCTCTCTACTGCATGAAATGCTACATTCCAATACAACTGAGGATGACTGGATAGACAGAGCATCTCTCTACTGCATGAAATACTACATTCCAATACTGTTGAGGATGACTGAATAGACAGAGTATCTCTCTACTGAATGAAATACTACATTCCAATACTACTGAGGATGACTGGATAGACAGAGTATCTCTCCACTGCATGAAATACTACATTCCAATACTACTGAGGATGACTGAATAGACAGAGTATCTCTCTACTGCATGAAATACTACATTCCAATACTACTGAGGATGACTGGATAGACAGAGTATCTCTCTACTGCATGAAATACTACATTCCAATACTACTGAGGATGACTGGATAGACAGAGTATCTCTCTACTGCATGAAATACTACATTCCAATACTGCCGAGGATGACTGAATAGACAGAGCATCTATCTACTTCATGAAATACTACATTCCAATACTGCTGAGGATGACTGAATAGACAGAGTATCTCTCTACTGCATGAAATACTACATTCCAATACTACTGAGGATGCCTGGATAGACAGAGTATCTCTCTACTGCATGAAATACTACATTCCAATACTGCTGAGGATGACTGAATAGACAGAGCATCTCTCTACTGCATGAAATGCTACATTCCAATAATTCTAAGGATGACTGGATAGACAGAGTATCTCTCTACTGCCTGAAATGCTACATTCCAATAATTCTAAGGATGACTGGATAGACAGAGTATCTCTCTACTGCATGAAATACTACATTCCAATACTACTGAGGATGACTGAATAGACAGAGAATCTCTCTACTGCATGAAATGCTACATTCCAATAATTCTAAGGATGACTGGATAGACAGAGTATCTCTCTACTGCAAGAAATGCTACATTCCAATACTGCTGAGGATGACTGAATAGACAGAGTATCTCTCTACTGCATGAAATACTACATTCCAATACTACTGAGGATGACTGGATAGACAGAGCATCTCTCTACTGCATGAAATACTACATTCCAATACTGCTGAGGATGACTGAATAGACAGAGTATCTCTCTACTGCATGAAATACTACATTCCAATACTACTGAGGATGACTGGATAGACAAAGCATCTATCTACTGCATGAAATACTACATTCCAATACTACTGAGGATGACTGGATAGACAGAGCATCTCTCTACTGCATGAAATACTACATTCCAATACTACTGAGGATGACTGGATAGACAGAGCATCTCTCTACTGCATGAAATACTACATTCCAATACTGCTGAGGATGACTGGATAGACAGAGCATCTATCTACTGCATGAAATACTACATTCCAATACTACTGAGGATGACTGAATAGACAGAGCATCTATCTACTGCATGAAATACTACATTCCAATACTACTGAGGATGACTGGATAGACAGAGTATCTCTCTACTGCATGAAATACTACATTCCAATACTGCTGAGGATGACTGAATAGACAGAGTATCTCTCTACTGCATGAAATGCTACATTCCAATAATTCTAAGGATGACTGGATAGACAGAGTATCTCTCTACTGCATGAAATGCTACATTCCAATACAACTGAGGATGACTGGATAGACAGAGCATCTCTCTACTGCATGAAATACTACATTCCAATACTGCTGAGGATGACTGAATAGACAGAGTATCTCTCTACTGCATGAAATACTACATTCCAATACTACTGAGGATGACTGGATAGACAGAGTATCTCTCTACTGCATGAAATACTACATTCCAATACTACTGATGATGACTGAATAGACAGAGTATCTCTCTACTGCATGAAATACTACATTCCAATACTACTGAGGATGACTGGATAGACAGAGTATCTCTCTACTGCATGAAATACTACATTCCAATACTACTGAGGATGACTGGATAGACAGAGTATCTCTCTACTGCATGAAATACTACATTCCAATACTGCCGAGGATGACTGAATAGACAGAGCATCTATCTACTTCATGAAATACTACATTCCAATACTACTGAGGATGACTGAATAGACAGAGTATCTCTCTACTGCATGAAATACTACATTCCAATACTACTGAGGATGCCTGGATAGACAGAGTATCTCTCTACTGCATGAAATACTACATTCCAATAATTCTAAGGATGACTGGATAGACAGAGTATCTCTCTACTGCATGAAATGCTACATTCCAATAATTCTAAGGATGACTGGATAGACAGAGTATCTCTCTACTGCCTGAAATGCTACATTCCAATAATTCTAAGGATGACTGGATAGACAGAGTATCTCTCTACTGCATGAAATACTACATTCCAATACTACTGAGGATGACTGAATAGACAGAGTATCTCTCTACTGCATGAAATACTACATTCCAATAATTCTAAGGATGACTGGATAGACAGAGTATCTCTCTACTGCATGAAATGCTACATTCCAATAATTCTAAGGATGACTGGATAGACAGAGTATCTCTCTACTGCATGAAATACTACATTCCAATACTACTGAGGATGACTGAATAGACAGAGTATCTCTCTACTGCATGAAATGCTACATTCCAATAATTCTAAGGATGACTGGATAGACAGAGTATCTCTCTACTGCATGAAATACTACATTCCAATACAACTAAGGATGACTGGATAGACAGAGTATCTCTCTACTGCATGAAATGCTACATTCCAATACTGCTGAGGATGACTGAATAGACAGAGTATCTCTCTACTGCATGAAATACTACATTCCAATACAACTAAGGATGACTGGATAGACAGAGTATCTCTCTACTGCATGAAATGCTACATTCCAATACTGCTGAGGATGACTGGATAGACAGAGCATCTCTCTACTGCATGAAATGCTACATTCCAATACTACTGAGGATGACTGAATAGACAGAGCATCTCTCTACTGCATGAAATACAACATTCCAATAATTCTAAGGATGACTGGATAGACAGAGTATCTCTCTACTGCATGAAATGCTACATTCCAATAATTCTAAGGATGACTGGATAGACAGAGTATCTCTCTACTGCATGAAATGCTACATTCCAATAATTCTAAGGATGACTGGATAGACAGAGTATCTCTCTACTGCATGAAATACTACATTCCAATACTACTGAGGATGACTGAATAGACAGAGTATCTCTCTACTGCATGAAATACTACATTCCAATAATTCTAAGGATGACTGGATAGACAGAGTATCTCTCTACTGCATGAAATGCTACATTCCAATAATTCTAAGGATGACTGGATAGACAGAGTATCTCTCTACTGCATGAAATACTACATTCCAATACTACTGAGGATGACTGAATAGACAGAGTATCTCTCTACTGCATGAAATGCTACATTCCAATAATTCTAAGGATGACTGGATAGACAGAGTATCTCTCTACTGCATGAAATACTACATTCCAATACAACTAAGGATGACTGGATAGACAGAGTATCTCTCTACTGCATGAAATGCTACATTCCAATACTGCTGAGGATGACTGAATAGACAGAGTATCTCTCTACTGCATGAAATACTACATTCCAATACAACTAAGGATGACTGGATAGACATCTAGTATCTCTCTACTGCATGAAATGCTACATTCCAATACTGCTGAGGATGACTGGATAGACAGAGCATCTCTCTACTGCATGAAATGCTACATTCCAATACTACTGAGGATGACTGAATAGACAGAGCATCTCTCTACTGCATGAAATGCTACATTCCAATAATTCTAAGGATGACTGGATAGACAGAGTATCTCTCTACTGCATGAAATACTACATTCCAATACTACTGAGGATGACTGAATAGACAGAGTATCTCTCTACTGCATGAAATGCTACATTCCAATACTGCTGAGGATGACTGAATAGACAGAGTATCTCTCTACTGCATGAAATACTACATTCCAATACAACTAAGGATGACTGGATAGACAGAGTATCTCTCTACTGCATGAAATGCTACATTCCAATACTGCTGAGGATGACTGGATAGACAGAGTATCTCTCTACTGCATGAAATGCTACATTCCAATACTACTGAGGATGACTGAATAGACAGAGCATCTCTCTACTGCATGAAATGCTACATTCCAATACTGCTGAGGATGACTGAATAGACAGAGTATCTCTCTACTGCATGAAATACTATGTTCCAATAATTCTAAGGATGACTGGATAGACAGAGTATCTCTCTACTGCATGAAATACTACATTCCAATACTGCTGAGGATGACTGGATAGACAGAGTATCTCTCTACTGCATGAAATACTACATTCCAATACAACTAAGGATGACTGGATAGACAGAGTATCTCTCTACTGCATGAAATGCTACATTCCAATACTGCTGAGGATGACTGAATAGACAGAGTATCTCTCTACTGCATGAAATACTACATTCCAATACAACTAAGGATGACTGGATAGACAGAGTATCTCTCTACTGCATGAAATGCTACATTCCAATACTGCTGAGGATGACTGGATAGACAGAGCATCTCTCTACTGCATGAAATACTACATTCCAATACTACTGAGGATGACTGGATAGACAGAGTATCTCTCTACTGCATGAAATACTACATTCCAATACTGCTGAGGATGACTGAATAGACAGAGTATCTCTCTACTGCATGAAATACTACATTCCAATAATTCTAAGGATGACTGGATAGACAGAGCATCTCTCTACTGCATGAAATACTACATTCCAATAATTCTAAGGATGACTGAATAGACAGAGCATCTCTCTACTGCATGAAATGCTACATTCCAATAATTCTAAAGATGACTGGATAGACAGAGTATCTCTCTACTGCATGAAATGCTACATTCCAATACTGCTGAGGATGACTGAATAGACAGAGTATCTCTCTACTGCATGAAATACTACATTCCAATACTACTGAGGATGACTGAATAGACAGAGTATCTCTCTACTGCATGAAATGCTACATTCCAATAATTCTAAGGATGACTGGATAGACAGAGTATCTCTCTACTGCATGAAATGCTACATTCCAATACTGCTAAGGATGACTGAATAGACAGAGTATCTCTCTACTGCATGAAATACTACATTCCAATACTGCTGAGGATGACTGGATAGATGTAACATAATCTGCAACACAAATTTTATTATGCTTTTCACCCACAATTTTAAGCTTACTTGTCTGTGGTTACCATGACAACCTTCTCTTTATTAATCTTCTGAGGTTTCTTGCCCTTGCTTTTTCCATTTTTATCTGTTACTGGAGATCTGAAAGAGAACATAACAGAATTATAGCAAATTAACATGACTGTCACCTTGAACCCAAGGTCAAATGGGTAAACTAGCATGTTGCAGAATAAATTGTCTTATCTTCATAATGATTCATCCCAAGTGTGAACAAAATCCATCAAGCAGTTTAGGAAATATCAGTAAATGAAAAAGCTGTAACCAAAACCTTAACACTCATTGTCTACATCTGTGACATTGACTCTGAGGTCATAGGGGTGAGCAAGCGCATCATAGAATGAACTGTCTTAGCGTCATAATGATCCATGCAAGGTATGATGAGAATCTATCTTTAGGAAATATAACCAATACCTTAGCACAAATTTTCGATGACTGTGACCTTCAGCCCTTAGTCAAAGATGTAAATGACCATGTCGCAGAATAAACTGTCAAAACTCCATAATGATTCAACCCAAGTATGAAGAAAATCCATCAGGAGGATTAGAAAAAATAAGCAAATGAAAATCTGTAACCAAAACCTATGCCAAGTATGATGAGAATCAATGAAGGGGTTTAGGAAATATATGCCAAGTATGATGAGAATCAATGAAGGGGTTTAGGAAATATATGCCAAGTATGATGAGAATCAATGAAGGGGTTTAGGAAATATATGCCAAGTATGATGAGAATCAATGAAGGGGTTTAGGAAATATATGCCAAGTATGATGAGAATCAATGAAGGGGTTTAGGAAATATATGCCAAGTATGATGAAAATCAATGAAGGGGTTTAGGAAATATATGCCAAATATGATGAGAATCAATGAAGGGGTTTAGGAAATATATGCAAATGAAAATCTTTAGCCTAAACATTAACAAAACGTTGCCATTGCTGACACAGCCAGAAAAGTGACTGCTATGTCCCGCTTCCCACTATGTGGGCCCAACAATAAATAACTGCATGGAATAAATATGGGCATCCTATGTCAAATGTCCTATATGCTGAGTTAGCAACTAGTCATTTCAGCCTGTCTAGTGGACATGCCTGGCAAAAAGTGGCATTTTGGAAGCTCTGGTCTACATGTATTTGGGACAATGATTGACCAATTGTGATTTGCTTGCATGGGGAATTGAAGAATTTGTGCCTACATAGGAAGTAATGTTATGTTCTAATTCAATTAGGACTTGATCATTGAATAGAGCAATGTTCATATTATCACTTGAGTAATTATTTAAACCAATCATCTGGATAGGCAATATTCACATTATTACTTGAGCAATTATTTCAACCAATCATCTGGATAGGCACTATTCACATTACTTGAGCAATTATTTCAACCAATCATCTGGATAGGCAATGTTCCAATCATCTGGATAGGCAATGTTCACATTATTACTTGAGCAATTATTTCAACCAATCATCTGGATAGGCACTATTCACATTATTACTTGAGCAATTATTTCAACCAATCATCTGGATAGGCACTATTCACATTACTTGAGCAATTATTTCAACCAATCATCTGGATAGGCAATGTTCCAATCATCTCGATAGGCAATGTTCACATTATTACTTGAGTAATTATTTCAACCAATCATCTGGATAATCAATGTTCACATTTTGCTATTTGTGTAATATTCAATCAAACATTTTGGAAAGAAGTATTTCATGTTATTATACATAACCTCTTACTCGACAGAATGTATAATCTTGATTCAGTCAGATATTCAGTAATGAGGGTATGATCATGGTATTGCATGCTAATGCAAACATGTGTTTTTTAACAAAAATAACTTAGTCTGTTTGAAATCAGGCTTTTGTCCCTTACTATCATATATACTCGTGTCTAAGTCATTACCAACTACAAACTGCATAGACCCAGATCTGCCGCCGCATAATGCTCCGGCAGATCTGGATCTATGCAGTTTGTAGGGAATAATCTGTAGAACAGACAACATAGACCCTGATCTGTCAGCGCATTATACGATGGCAGATCAGAGTCTATGTTGTCTGAATTTGGACCTGGCCTTTATGTGAGTATATATGGTAGTCTTGTACTGCTCGGTTATGCCTATGACAGGTGCTATTGTTACCATATGGGTAAGACAAGTATGAGATCTGGTTAATCTCCAACCACTGGTTTCTGGTTTGGGATATAGAGTTATAGACTGACACAAAGATGGACAGATGGAGGGTATCACAATACCCCTGATGCTACAGCATATAAATAAATATCCTTACTCTTCTTTGTCTGGTGTCCTGGCCATTCCATACTGTCGCAAGACATGCATGACTTGTTCTGACAATGACTTTTTGGGTGGTCTCAGATTATTGAAGAAAGCACAGAGCAGGTTCTCTGGGGTGTGCTGTAGAATCTGTTCCTTGCCCAGGTAGATGAACCCCGATTCCTGACGGTATGGTTCTAATGAACCGATAAAACAGCTATGGAATATTTCTGTTAATGCTAGAGAGGCTGTGTCACTGATTTCTACCTTGTTGCAGAAAAATTTGTGCAACAAGTACTCTTCCAGAGCATTATTAGCATCATGTTCAGCCACTAAAGAAGCATTGACACAAGATATGGATGGCATGATCTCTGGTACATCAACAAGTTCTTCTTGATTGGAGGTCAGTCCTTCTACCAGTTGTTTGTTTTTCAAGATGGCCTTCTTGATGCTTTCCAGTTTGGTCTTGGATCGGACAGAGATAACAGCATATCCTTTGATTTGTTCCTTCATCTCACTTTTAGTTGTAGAGGGCAGATTAACCTTTGTTGAACTGGTAGTTGAAGACATATCATGAACTTCTGCCTTTTCCTAGAAATAAAATGATATTTCCTTTGGTTAAAATGTTATAAAAAAATTCTTTTTTTTTCCATGTAGGTTTGTGAGTTGTTGTTGTTGCTGTATTTTTCAATGATGCGTGATATGTATGTATTATAAAACGAGTATTCAGTCATTAAACAGCCCCGTTACCCCCCCCCCTGCGGTTTTCTCGATGTACAGTGGGGATGGCATCCCCTTCTTAATTTTTTTGAGGTCCCTTGGTAACTCGTGCCCTCGCTTATAGTGCGGTCTACGTTTTTGGACCCCGTTGTGTGCGAGTTATCAAGGGAGACGTGTATTAGGGTTTAATGTTACATTAACACAATAATGGCTATATGGTGCCAATTAAAAGGTGAAGTTTTAAAAATATAAACATAAAGAATAGCACAACAAACTTAGGAAGATAAACCATTCTAAATAAACACACACAAAAATGTAGTACCATAATTTACCTAAATATCTGATACCTCCAATTTTCGGGACACTATACTTTCAAAATTGTTAATAATTTTCAATAGTATACAAAATTTCCAGACACCAAATATGTTTGTTTTTTAAAGTAAAAAAATAAAGCATTCAAGTTGGAACTTAAACTAAGGAAGGTGTGACATATACTCAAAACAGGTGTTTGAATAGACAACCATCAGACCATGAATCCACTCAGACTATCCATATCGCTTCGTGGATTAACTGAAGGTTTTGTCAATAGGCAGTAACAAAAACAGCTGATACGCTCATCAACTCATGATTACTTAGTGTGGATATATATGTTATGTTTTTCATGTGTTTATGTAAATAATTTTCAAGGTGATAAAGAGCAATCTATTTAGTCTAACAATAATACATTGCATAGTTCCACCTCCAAAAATCAATGCTATGATCAAAACTGTCCTGCGTTTGTCCTACCCCAGTGAGTCTTGCAAGTAGCCAACCTAAATATTGAACATTTCCTCACTAAACTGAATGAGATTAAATTAATGCCATAACAAACTAGATCAGTCAATATTCTGGATCTACCATATAGACTCATGTATAAGCCAATACAAACAGCAAATTGCATAGACCCAGATCTGCTGTCGCATAATGCGGCAGCAGATCTGGGTCTGTGCAGCTTTTAAGGACTAATCAGTAGAACAAACAACATAGACCTTGATCTGCCGGCACATTATGGGTCTATGTTGTTTGCATTTTGGACCTAGATTATACGCAAGTATATACGGTACATGAAACCTTTCTCTCTACTGATACTGATGATTTTGCTCTCCAAATAAAAGGGTTCAACTTTAAAAGAAAAGATAGGGTATTTATTGTATGGGGGTGTTCTTCTCTATGTTGACAGTTCCCTTAGTTATAAAGACATGTCAAACTAGACATTATTATTGTGGAGAGAATCTGGACTGAAGTATCCCTCCCCAATCCAAGCTAATACTCTTATGTTCAGTTTACAGACCACCAAGTTCTACAGCTGACTAAATTGATTGATTTGAGTACCAAATTCAAAAAGCTTGACAAAAGAAAGATTTAGGTGACTTTAACAATGAATAAATGAAAACTCTGTTAAAATGGATAGGTAGTTTTTAAACTTACAACTTTACACAAATAATTTACACTGCAACTAGAGTAATGAATAAAAGTACTACTATCACTGATCATGTCTATACTAATAAACCTGAAAATATAAGTGACATTAATGTGCCAGTGTATGGAGTTAGTGACCACTATCTGATCTGCATAACTAGACATGCTCCCCAACTGTCTAAAAATGGTCACCACACTGAAATGCAATACAGGGACTTTAAATAGTTTGATGAGGAAAAGTTCTTAAATGATTTAATTTGCAAAGTTCTTAAATGATTTAATTTGCAAACCTTCCACTCGGTTTGCAATATAGTGATGTCAACACTGCCCTTAACAGATGGTATCAATTATTAAATAGTCTTTGATAAGCATGCTCTGATTAAAACAACCTTCTGTTTCACAAGGCACAATCAGTATTTAGAAAATATCACCCTTGCAAGACCGAACTCTCCAATTTAACAAATCTTTGGCTACAAGAAATGGATAATGGCTTTTTGACTGGGATTGTTTTTCTAGAAAGCCTTTGATCTAGCTGATCATGGAATTCTGCTGCTAAAGTTGAACCATTACAGGTTTGTTAATTCTTCTTTAAACTGGTTTAGATCATACTTAAATCAAAGGTCTCAACAAGTAACCATTGGCAACATTAATTCCCTTACTTGCACTATTCATTCAGGGGTCCCTCAAGGCCGTTTTAAGCGCTCTCCTCTTTCTTATGTAAATGATCTTCCATTAAATACTGAATTCACAAATACAGATTTGTTTGCAGATGATGCAACCATGTATACATCTAGTTCTGATATTGAAGTTATCCAAACAAGATTAGACTCTGACCTTATCAGAGTTCAAAGTTGGGTACAACAAAATAAGATGGTAATAAAAGATGGTAAAACTAAATATATGATTTTGTTGACAAAAACTACATAAATTAGAGAACTCAAAACTATTTCTTACAATAAATAAACATCACTTAGAAAATGTCAAAGATGAAAAGCTTGTAGGTGTATTTGTACTCAATAATTTACAATCAGATGACCATACTGACAAGATTTGTAAAGCATAGTCATCCAAAATTGCCATACTCAGTAGAATCATGAACTATTTATCCACAGAAACTTGCATTCTATACTACAATATATATATACTTCCAACAATGGATTCTTGTTCAAATGTATGGGAAAACTGTGCCAAATCTCAGCTTGATTGGATTTATAAACTTCAGAAGAGGGCAGCAGGCATTATTTTAGCTGCATCTATTGATTATTCATTAAAAACATTGTTTACAGAACTAAAAAAGGCTTACAGTATATTTTAGGATTGATTTTCACAAGGCCATTCTTGTATATAAATGTCTACATGGATTTTCACAAGGCAGTTCTTGTATATAAATGTCTACATGGATTTTCACAAGGCAGTTCTTGTATATAAATGTCTACATGGATTTTCACAAGGCAGTTCTTGTATATAAATGTCTACATGGATTTTCACAAGGCAGTTCTTGTATATAAATGTCTACATGGATTTTCACAAGGCCGTTCTTGTATATAAATGTCTACATGGATTTTCACAAGGCAGTTCTTGTATATAAATGTCTACATGGATTTTCACAAGGCAGTTCTTGTATATAAATGTCTACATGGATTTTCACAAGGCCATTCTTGTATATAAATATCTACATGGATTTTCACAAGGCCGTTCTTGTATATAAATGTCTACATGGATTTTCACAAGGCCGTTCTTGTATATAAATGTCTACATGGATTTTCACAAGGCCGTTCTTGTATATAAATGTCTACATGGATTTTCACAAGGCCGTTCTTGTATATAAATGTCTACATGGATTTTCACAAGGCAGTTCTTGTATATAAATGTCTACATGGATTTTCACAAGTCTGTTCTTGTATATAAATGTCTACATGGATTTTCACAAGGCAGTTCTTGTATATAAATGTCTACATGGATTTTCACAAGGCCGTTCTTGTATATAAATGTCTACATGGATTTTCACAAGGCCATTCTTGTATATAAATGTCTACATGGATTTTCACAAGGCAGTTCTTGTATATAAATGTCTACATGGATTTTCACAAGGCAGTTCTTGTATATAAATGTCTACATGGATTTTCACAAGGCAGTTCTTGTATATAAATATCTACATGGATTTTCACAAGGCAGTTCTTGTATATAAATGTCTACATGGATTTTCACAAGGCCGTTCTTGTATATAAATGTCTACATGGATTTTCACAAGGCAGTTCTTGTATATAAATGTCTACATGGATTTTCACAAGGCAGTTCTTGTATATAAATGTCTACATGGATTTTCACAAGGCAGTTCTTGTATATAAATGTCTACATGGATTTTCACAAGGCAGTTCTTGTATATAAATGTCTACATGGATCTGCACCAGAGTATCTTCAGGATTTATTCAGGCCTTATTCAAAATATTACCAGTTGAGATCAACATCACATGGAAACCTTCATCCACAAAAACCAAGAACAGAGCAATTTAAGAAAAGCTTCCAATACTCTTGTACAGTTCTGTGGAACAAGCTTTTACTGCATGTAAGATTTCCAAAAAATGTTACAGTATTTAAGAAGAGATATCATGAGCATTTATGTGTTACTAATAGATTATAATTGAATTTAGTATTTACAATGCAAAAGACATCTTAATTAATTTTATCTTTTGTATGATGTTAAGTTATACTTTCTTCTTAAGAGGTCCTCAATGGAGAATAGTTTTTGACTAAATACATACATACGACTCTACACACGGTAGGCCAAAAATACAGTTTTAAAGGCCGTCTACCGTACATACCATTTTATAGTTTAAATCTACCGCTTTTGATAACTGAAAGAATTTTTTTAAAAATTGAATAAAAAAAAAACAAACACCATATTTTTACATGTTCTATCAACACATTAGAGAAACCAGCCAGAACCAGTCTGCAGGGGACCAGAAATGTCTCTACCACAGCGACCGGTGTGATGATGTGTGGCCGAGTAATAGAGTTAGAATTTTTAAAGAACAGCTAGCATGTGTACACAGCAAGTTGTTAATTGATTACCTTATTGTTGTAATTTAGAGAGTTTAAGGCAAAATGCGGGATGTTTTTTGAAGTGTTATAAGTAATAAAGCGATCAAAGGTGGTCTATGATGTCTTCTGAGTCTTTGATGAAAATCAGGTGACCCTTGGTGGAGGGAAGATAAAATGGAGACCGACCATACAAAATGATTTTGACACATTAGAGTAAATATTTTAATTTTTTGTCTGGTTTAATTGTTATTGTATTGTTCAAGATGTTTTAAGAGGAATATTCAAAGACAGCTTTTACATTGTTTGTTCAGGTCAAAATGCTGAATGCTAAGAAACCACTGGCTAAGAAATATTACAACAAGTTCAACAACACTTGGATTTTAGCGTTTAAGTGTATGCAGGCGAGTAGCAAAGGTCCTAAGTTTGCAATGTGTGTTTCAAAGGTATGCATCTTCTGTATTTCATAAACTATTTAAAGTTTTCATGCACATAAATTAAGTTCAAGACATAGATAAAAATACCAGTTACAAATATATTACAAGATAATTAATTTTAAAGTTGGAATAAACTATTCATAAAAGCATAAATACATCATGTATTTTTTTCATTGTAAATTTCAAGTCTAAATCAATCTTTATTTTTTTTTTTATGTACAGTGGTGAAACTTGCCAACAGATTTTTTGATCTGAGTCATGAAGAGAAAGAAGCCCTTGATGATGAGGCTCAGGAATACATTTTAATTTCAAGTAAGAAACTTCCTACTAGGGGTGAACATAGCTTGGAGGAGTATTGGAAAGCAGTCAGCAACCTTACCCAGCAACATTCTTAGCAAAAAACAAATACAAAGTGATTCAAGGGGAAATCTGGACCAGTGAACTGTTGAGATTCTGTTAAGTGTGAAGCTTAATAATCATAATGAATGTCATCATTGGTCACCAGACAGTGATCTTGTGAAGGAAACTAAAAATGCTATTGAGTTTTTCATTAATTGACAATATACTGACTTGTATTAATTAATTATTAATGTAACATTTTCCATCAGAATCCAAATCTGATTCATGTTCAAACTTGCTGTTTTATTATAGTATGAAGAGAATAAATATTATGGTAAAAAATGCACTTTTATGTTTTCAATTCCCATACAACACATACAATTTATACTGCTAAAAAATCTACTGGTTTAGAAGCCATTCTACTTATCAAAAATTGTAAATCTACTGGTTTGAATTCCTGGTTCTGTCTCGTGTATGTAAATGAGTCACCCTCTATAGATAAAGCATTATCATTCTTCTTCTTATTATTATTATTATTATTATGTGATTTCAGTGATATATTCTGCTGTCAAAGACAATCATTACACTATGAAACATTATTGATATTAGAACTGGCCCAAATCAGCAATCTGCATATATTATTATAATCTGTTCTAGTGATAACTGATTTTGCTAATACTTTACTCAAACAGAATAAGGAACATGATATCTTTCATGGTTCACGAACTTGACCAGAGTTTACATAAATTAAAGTACGGTAATGATATCATTTAGGGCTCCTTAACACTTATCACCTGTGTAGTACATGTACTCGATAAAATAACAGTTTTACAAATAAAAACAAACACCAGAAATGCAACCAGAATTCTTTAGCTGTAAAAGAAAAGTAAATAATTTAGTAAATTATATTTCTCAGAGAATACTTACTCAGTCACATTAAGTTAGTAAATAAACTCCACTACCTCTTGAATCCAGCCCTCCCAGAAAAAGAAAATATCCTCTTTATTTCTATATACCATATAGACAAAGGGAAGAAACTATTGCCTATTACCTCCCCTTGCCACTGCTAAGAGGCTACCCATCAGCTGGATGTTTACCACTTTAAGAAGAAAGATACATCAATGAGGATGTTCACATTTTGTGGGGAGATGTGGGAGGCTTTGATAGTGATGTGATCAGGTAAGTATTCTTGTAGAAACATAATTCACAAAAATATCTACTTTCTCCATCAATTACATTCCCCAATCACGTTAATGTTAGGAGAATAGATAACAGGAGCAGGAAATGCATTGGCACCTAGCATGGGCACCCTTTGAGGGAAGATTGGCTGGATTCCCTATATGATGGATAAATTGCTCTCCTAACATGAGGACAACACAATCCATGGTTGTGTAACACACGACGACAATACACAGATAAGAATGACTTTTCCAGAAAAATTCAGGCAAATCTTACGAAAGTCCTAAACCCACACCTATGAGGAGGTTGTGCTGATGTCAACTGGGTCTGGTGGTCATTTGGGCCACAGCCACTGGACCCACCAGATTCTTGTCTATGCGATGCTAGATCTCAGAGATAAAAACTAGGGAAGGTTGATTGAGCATGCCAGAGAATGGCTTCTATTATGTTTTGACTTGCTGAGATCACTATAATCTCATGAGCTTAAATCTTCATAAGGTCGACTCATCTTCCGACATATCACTCAGGACTTGTCCCAGCTGAGAGGGGCTATCAGAATCAATTTGCATTTCTGACCTCTCATTTTCTGTATTATCCTTGGTACCAGAACAGTGGGGGGGGTAGGGTAGGTGTAGCCCCAAAAGCCCTGACCAAAAGTGCATACATGGTCCAGTTTTCTGGTTGTGGAACTGGCACCACGTCGCACTTACACTGCAGGTCAAATTCAACGAACACTCTGTGCAAGCTAGACTCGTATCATAAATAACAACACCAATGTTACTATGCTGGAGCAGATGGTCAAAATACCAAAGTCCACCAGTGCAAAAAAACTCACAAAATCATCATCAAAATAAAAAAATAATAATGACTGCAACATGTAGTAAATACCTTTTTACACACAACTGTACCGACTTTTTGTCAATGGATGGGTTGAAACAACAAAGATATCTTTGGATTTCGAGAGGCAGAGAAGTACAATGATGACTGTACTAAGCAAAATTTTTAACTGGTAAACATCCAGTTGATAGGTAGCAGCCTAGTGCTACCAAGTTATATAGATAGGAAAGACACAATTTTAGTCTTTCCAAGACTGCTGGATTTGAGAGGTAGCAGAGTTTATTTCCTAACGTAAATGTGACAGTGGAATGTATTTGATGGAGAAACTTAGGTTCTGTAGATGCAGAGTGTCTTGCTGCAAACCATAATATGAAACACAAAACATGGAATGATGTACCCCCAATGAATATGACAGGCACAGATATTAACATAAAATCTTCATATAGATGCCTCCAGCAGAACTAAATTACGTTCATGGACCACATATGCTTCACCAGAGTGCCTGAAATGATTTAAATGCAAAACTTGACCAAAGTGTGATGGATGTACGTATGGACAGACACACAAGGTAACTCTATATGCCCCTACCACTGTCGTGGTGGGGCATAAAAAATTAAACATATTACTTGGTATCTGCTAAATGTAGTAACATTAATTATTATCTTTCACCCAAGATGATAAATCACAGTGGTAAGTTAAGTCAAATTAGCACCTATCATCAGTTCTTCTACACATTTAGGTATGTATGTAGTAGTGTTTTACTGCACCTCAGCACAAAAGTGGTTATCTAGTGTCAACCAAAGATAGTTAGAAAAACTGTAAATTGAACTGCACACAAATTTTGAAAAAATAAACCCTTCCAAATAAATGTCAACATTTACGTACAAGATAAAATATAAAACATAAAGATGCTAAAATTCTGTACAATGTATATAAAATAACAGAGAAAGGTAATACACACGTTAAATCCTTACGACACGATTAAAATTTGTTTCATAAACCATATTCCCTTACAAACTCCAAAATTGTCTTGAGTGGTACATCCTCATAGTTTCTTCATGCAGTTCACAGCAAAATACTTCTGTCTCACTGGGTGGAAACTGACACACTCAACAAGAATGTGCACAAGTCAGGTATGTGTGTCTGATATGCAATCGGCACAATACCACCGCATCTCTGATTTGTTCTATACGAGGGATTCCACTCTCAAATAGCGTGTTTGATGCTATTAAGTTCTTTTGTGGAGTTTTCATTGCACATATTTTGCCAAGTATGTTAAAAGGGTTATTAGATTTGTAGATATAGACATTTAGTACTTTAACTTCATTTATGCTTATTAATGTATATACTCACGTACAACTCAGGTCCAACCGCAAGTTTCATACACCCAGATCTGCCATCGCATAAAGTTCAGCAGATCTGGGACTATGCAGTTTATTATGAGTAATTAGTAGAACAAATAACATAGACTCTGATCTGCCGGATCAGGGTCTATGGTGTTTGCAGTTGGAATCGACTAAACGAGTATATACTGTTCAATATTGTATTCAAGACCTGAGATTATAATACAATATTTCAGATTTTTAAAATTAGAGGACAATATGTTTATGCTTTTGACTTCCATAAAGATGTCAAGATTATAGAAATCTGATTTGTGATTGTAAGACATGTATGTCCCCACTGCAGACATGCAGATCAAAAGTAATTTTTTTTTATTGAAAAACTGGCAAAATTACTATAATTGCATGAAAATCTCACCAGGTCATCTATATATGCATGCAAACTTGCATACCAAATTTCATTTTGTGAATCTGAAGCCCAGAAAGTTAAAAAATGTGTAGGTGGTTTCAAAAATTTACAACTGTATAACAAATTGATGAATTGATGCAATGGTCTAAAAATCTAATCAGGTCATCTACTTATGGATACAAATATTCTAGCCAAATTGCATTTGTCTGCATTGAGTGGTTTTTACGCAATCTGGGCAACAAGCTTCTCAAGACTGATGGATGGACAGATGGACAGACAAATATATGGTCACATGCATGGATGTATAAACTGATGGACAGACAGGACAAAATCAAAATGCCCCCCAACCCTGCAAGTAGTGGAGGCATAAAAAAAAAAAACACAAGATTAAATGAGCGCATGATGAATTTTTCTGCAATAAACCTTTTATCCACCTTGCTTAGATTCCTCCTTACTTACTTCTGATGGCAAGTCTGCAGGCAGCACGGCAGAAACTGTAGGAAGGAAGATCTCATCTCTATCTGCCCCACCATTGGCAGCACAAGCCTTACTGACAGCTTGCTTCACAAAGGCTGGATCCAGATGGCAAGGGATTCCAGTGACTATCAGAAGGCGCTGATGAGCTGTACTTGTATTCAGGACTTGGGCTGCATCTGAGACTGCATCAACTAGTGCCAGCTTCCCATTCTTCTCATTGAATGCTATGCATCGGAGGATCTGAGAGACTGTCAGAGCTCTATGAAACCACAAGACATCTTCTGGCTTTACACTTGGATCAGTGGTGGTCTGACCATCCTGGGCCGAAGCCCCAGAAACTAATGACGGCAAAGACTGATCAAGACTAGTTGCACTAGATGATGATGTACTAGGTGATGAAGATATCGAGATACCACTTGTTGAAGGTCCTCCAACTGCATCTCCTTCACTCTCGCTGGTGCGATGTCCCTCTCGTCTATGTGAGGGGCCGTCTTTCTTCTCTCGTTTTGTTTTCAATTTCTTACGTTTTTTAGTATGGGTCGGACTAGTTGGTGGTTTCAAGGCAGATCCAGGTTCTGCTGTAGAAAGAGCAGAGCCTGACATTGCTCTGTATCTGCTACTCATCTTTGAAATCTCCGCAAAGGCCAAGTTCACCTCCATTATAGCATGGAAATATGAGGAGAAGCGTCCCTGATCCATCACTCCAATTCCTATCCCTGCACCACTTGAAGTGGTCAAGGGTGTCCATCCTTTAGTTTCTTCTTCATAAAGCATTTTCATTTCTGCCTGCAACTGGACAAAAAGTCTGTTGATTGGGTTAAGGTGAGGCTGAACAGTTTGAAGTTTTGTGCCATTATTTCCCTCACTATAGTGAAGGATCCTGATGGATTGGGCTAAAAGATGGAAGAGGTATTCCTTCACAAGTGCAGGTGTATCAGTTTTCCACATATAGCCACACATAATCTCTATCACATGAGAGAACACTGGAGGAGGAATAACAATATTATCCAGATTCCATAAGCTTCTCTGCAACTCAGTTTCCAAAAAGAAAGGACTTTGTGATTTGGGCATCTCATCATAGGACTCCTCGGTTTCTTTATTCTGTCCACAACTCTTCATTCCACAACCATGCTTCTCAGTGATAAGAGTCTCTATGTAGGCCAGGGCTAGTAGGAACTGAGGGGGTAGGGCATGGATGGTCACAATAATGCCTGGGGGTGGGGACACACCCAGGCGTAGATGGATACGATCACAGGGAATCACAGCTGGGATGTACTGGTCACTCAGATTACTTGTGGAGGAAGAATCCCGAGGGTAGCACAGCACTTCCTGTTTGGACACCTGACCTGTCTTCCTCACCTTCTGCCCTGTGTAGCAAAAAACACGTGCCCAGGGTGACTTGTAGGGGGAGGTCCTGTGAAAAGACAATAATACATGTAGTTAATCAACATCAAGTGTGAAGAATGAATTATACCTTGCTAATATAGTGCTCAACCATTAAGCCCTATATTACAGTGGTCATTCACTATAAAGTGTCTCAGCATAATGTGTCGGGAGATCAGGGTCTATGTTGTTTGTTCTACTGATTAGTCCTTACAAAACGGATAGACCCAGATCTGCCGGCATATTATGTGACAGCAGATCTGGGTCTATGCAGTTGGTATCCTATTATATGCGAGTATATATGGTATTGTACATACCACCACAATATCTGAATAGCAATAACTTCAACACAAAAGTTCTACACAGAATCTTAATATTGATGCCACTGCCATTGCAGCAAGAAAAAATTGATACCCATGTCTCATCATGCTTATACAGGTGAGACAAAAAAGTAGCAAGCAATTTCAGTGAATCTCAAATAGCTCTTACATTACTGATGAAAGGAAAGTGTGATGGAAAATTTAAAATACTGACCCATGACCATGACCTAGAAGATACAATGTGGTACATGACACACTTTCTAATGATAATGTACAAGTATACCAAGTTTCATCCCTAAATCTGAAATGGTTATAGAGTGGAAAAGAAGTTTTATGGACAACTTAAAATGCTGACCTGTGACGGTGACCTTGAAATGACTACAAATGTGGTACATAACATACCTATCAATGATGATATAAAAGTATACCAAGTTTCATTCCTTAATCTCTAACATCATTAGATGTTATACTTAATCTCCAACAGCTCTAAATTTATAGACTGGTGTGATAGAAAGTGTGATAGAAAACTTAGATATTAATTTGCGACCTTGACCTTGAAGATATGATCCCAATGTTGTATAAGTATACCATGTTTCATCCCTTAATTTCAAGCAGCTCGAATGTTATAAATAATGAGTCATGACCTTGACCCTCAAATTAGGAACGCCCAAGGTGGTATGCAACACACCTTCTAATGATGTATAATTATACGAAGTTTCATTCTTTAATGTGGTTCAGGACACACCTTCTAAGGATGATGTGCAAATATACCAAGTTTCATCCCTTAATCTTGAATGGCCTGAAAGTTACAGAACGGAAAGGAAAATGTGATGGAAAACTTAAGACACTGAACCATGATCCTGAAGATAGGACCCCCAATATGGTACACAAAACACCTTCTAATGATGACGTATAAGGATACAAAGTTTCATTCCTTATTCTCAAATGGCTTGATAGTTTTAGAAAGAAAAATAAAATAAAACTAAGCTGTGACCTTGACCTTGAAGATAGTACTCCCAATGTGGTTCGGAACAGCTTCTAATAATGATGTATAAATATACCAAATTTCATCCCTTAATCTTGAATGGCTTAAAAGTTATAGAGCAGAAAGCATAGTGTGAATGAAAAACTTAAAATACCGAGTCATGATCTTGACCTTGATATATGCAATACACCTTCTAATGATGATGTACAAGTATACCAGTCTCAAATGGCTTTAAAGTTATTTAGTATTAAGGAAAGTGTGAGGGAAAACTTGAAGATATGAAGAATGAGGTACATGTGACACCTAATGATGATGGAAGAGTCTACCAAGGTCATTCATTAATCTCAAATGGCTTTAAAGTTATAGAACAGAAACAAAAGTGTGACAGAAGGATGGACAGTCAGAAATGCAGATACTATGTACCCTGCTTTTGACAAAATGGGGGGGGGGACAACAAGTATTTACATGTATAGAGTTATTATTCCTATATCTAAGCATGAAAAGCTTAACTCTTTAACTTCTAGTGCTACTGTAGTGGCTCACTGCTATGCCTAGCTGCTGGGGTCACTACTGCAGCTGATTTGGGGGCTGACTACCAGAGCCTGATGCTGCTGCAGCCAAATGATTACTTTTTAGCTGATGATTTGGGGATATGGCCTAATTGTTTTAGCTATTTTCTGTATAATAGACCGATTTAGAAACTAAAACCATGCATATATAAAAGCTATAACTACCTTGCGTCTGTTTTATTATTTTATCCTGCTGACATCCACAAGATTGGTACAAAATCCATGAATAGAACACAAAACACTATTTGTAAACACTAAAATTTATGTCGGTCTTTTATACAAAGATATTGGTCAAATATACACATGTAATTACTAAAAAATGTTTAACAGGTCACTATGTTCTACTACTTCTTAAGTTCTGCATGGTATTTATAGAATCAGTTATGCTTTATACACAGACAGACATTGCACTATTTGTCTATTTCTTTCTTCCCCTCATCTAAACGAAAGTTGGGCCGACACTTTCGGTAAACACTGACTTTTGGAGCACGTGGCTCTCTTGTCCACACTTAGCTGTCTTCTTCATCAGATTCTGTCTCAATTTCGGACCGACTTGACAAAGAAGATAGTTTAATGTCACTACCAACACTTCTTAATTTAATATTGTTAAGTTCGTCCTCAGAAAAACCTGAAAATTCGGATTCTCGATCGCTAGCGTAAGCAAAAACCATTGTTTCCACTGTCAACTACAAACACATGTATTAACTAACACGTGGTACAAAATTGTAAAAAATCCCCGGATTTAGTAAGAACAATCATTTGTTAACTCTATTTTGATTGGTTGAATGTCCTTTTACTTTCAATTATTGACCAATAAGACCGATTGTACCATGAACATACAGTGTGGATCTATCCGTCACCGGGGTACAGGGAGCATAACCAGCAAGCGGATATATCAGTCACTGGGAGTAGTAGTGCTTTGTTTACAAGCGGATTTATCAGTCACTGGGGAGGCAAGGTACATTTATGCAGCAGATATACACGTCAGTCGAAGCTAAAGAGTTAAACTATAATGTTGAGGATGGTCTATAAACTCACTTTACTTAATTCTGACTGCAGCACGACTTAATTTTATGACTATACATGTAACTATTTATGCTTGTTTGGTTAAATTAAGGAAACCTTACTCTTTTTTGGTTGCTTTGGGATCTGCCTTACATGACACTACAAGACATGCAGCTCCTGGGAAGTAGACATCTGTGCTGACCTTGACTTCAGTCACAGGGAATTCCTCAAATGGAAACATCTCTGGTGCAGTCTACAGAACAAAAACATGCAATAGAAGATCTGGCTGATACATAAGCATTTTTCTTTAAATCTACGAATAATTTAGATATTTAAAACAATCCATATGCAAGGCTTATCAAAGGTTTTCAGAGGCATCAAAATAATTTGTTAAAATGAGAAGCAGATCTTACAGAGGGTTGGGGCAAATTTATAAAGTTAATGGAGTGGCATTCAATCTAAAAATTATTCATGGTATGCAACTCAGCCTACATGGTTCTGATACCAATTGCATTTTACCTTCTTTAATCCTTTAATAAAAATTTCACCAAAGAAGAGGTGAAAAAAAGGGCTGCAGCTCAGAGATGTCCATCATTCCAACATGGGGCCACTACACACAGACATCAAATGGATGGATGCTCTATACCTCTGAATATGGGAGAGCACATCATCATGCAAACTGGATTAAGTTCTTATCCATATCAGAATTCAAACTATGATAGATGCTAAACAGTCTTTATAAAAAAATGAAAATACATTTACATATTAAGATTTTCTCATAAGGTCTTTTTTCTGTCAAAAGATCATGATGCCAACAGAAAACACTGGTAATACCTAAAAGAAAAATTGCTATAATCAAAAAGATGCAGTCTCTTAATATATATTTTCTTCTTAAACACAACACGCAAGGCACCAACATAGCCCAAATTTACTAAGATGAGGCCCAAATTAGTAAGATGAGGCCCAAATTAGTAAGATGAGGCCCAAATTAATAAGATGAGGCCCAAATTACTAAGATGAGGCCCAAATTAATAAGATGAGGCCCAAATTACTAAGATGAGGCCCAAATTAATAAGATGAGGCCCAAATTACTAAGATGAGGCCAAAATTAATAAGATGAGGGTTGATGCCTGTCTTATTAGGGTTGTTTCATCCAACAACAAACAAGAGTACCATGAACAGCACATTATACGCCTGCCCCATGTTTAATAATCCTCTATGTCCATAACTGAAATATCTGCACAGAAACCATTTTTCTTCTTTCAGTCAGTGACCTTGACCTATGACCTTTTGACCCCCAAATCGATAGCTTTCTTCCTTACCTGAAGTGCAATCAATCTACAAAGTTTAGTTGAGGTATGTCATGTAAAAGTAAAGTTACTGCCTGAAACAATTTTTCTTCTTTCAGTCACAATGACTTTAATCTTTGACCTTTTGACTCCAATAGGGTTCTTCTTTACACCAAGTGCAAGCCAGCCACAAAGTTTGGCAATCACAGATTATGAAGGACTCAAGTTATCAAACCATTTTTCTTCTTTCAGTCACAGTGACCTTGGCCTTTTGCACTCAAAATCAATACGGTTCTTCCTTACCCCAACTGCAAGGCAGCGACAGTTTGGTAACTGTGGATTTGGAAAACTCAAGTTATTGTGCAGAAACCATTATTCTTCTTTCACTCAGTTCTTTTGACCTTGAAATCAAGAGGGTTGTTCCTTACCCCAAGTGCAAGCTATCCACAAAGTTTGGTAACTTTAGATGGTGAAGAACTTGTGCTATTGTGCAGAAACCATTTCCCTTCTTTCTGGCATAGCGATCATGACTTTTTAGCTTTTGAGCCTGAAATTAAAGGGTTCCTTTTTACCCCAAGTGCAAGCCATCCACAAAGTATGGTAACTCTCAACGGTGGACAACTAAAGTTATTGTGCAGAAACCAACTTGGTAACAGATGGATGGATGGACATCATAAAATAATACACTCCGCCTTATGGCAGGCAGATAAAAAAGGGAAGTGGTGGTTGTCAGAAGACATTTATTTTTTAAAAATCTATATGGGTTGCGGGTATTCTAGACCGATTTAAGTGTTCTGTGTTCACCAGTCTGATTAAAATCTGACGAGTGTTGGGATCTTTCATAAAGTGCCTTCCAATGCCACCTCCCTGATAACCTGTGTTTCTGGAACAGTTCTAAGTTTTAATGACAATTTGAAAAAAATTCACATACCTGCAAGCAAATGCAGATCTGATTGGTCAGTTCAATCAAGTAATCTTCTCCCTGATTGGCTGCCCGAGCAATCGCTACAGCCAGTTCCTTCATGAGTCTATCTGTGTTTGTGTAAATGAAGCTAGCAAAAGAGCATATATGTGCAGCTAGACACTGCTGTGGGGATGCTGTCATTTCCAGGGATGTAGCTCTGACTGTCCCATGAGGCTGGGGTGGACACAGCAGTTCATTGGACAGGAGCTGAAGATTCTCTATATCTAGTTCTTGGAGTAGAGCTGCACTGGCTGCCATCCCCGAACTAAGACTGGCTGAGCACGATATCACCTCAACAGCGGCAGAGTTACAGTGGTCAATCAGCTTCAAGAGTGCAGTTCTGCAGAACATTCGAGCCAGGATGTACTCACATCGTACCAGTTCCCTGAAAAAGGAAGCAAAGGAAGACTATATATCTCAAGAGATGCCCTCAATATAAAGTGGAACCTGTGTAATTTGACTATATATCTCAAGAAATGTCCTCAAAATAAAGTGGAACCTATGTAATTTGACTATATATCTCAAGAGATGCCATCAAAATAAAGTGGAACCTACGTAATTTGACTATATATCTAAAGAGATGCCCTCAATATAAAGTGGAAACTGTGTAATTTTATTATCTCAAGAGATGCCCTCAATATAAAGTGGAATCTGTGTAATTTGACGATATATCTAAAGAGATGCCCTCAATATAAAGTGGAATCTGTGTAATTTGACTATATATCTAAAGAGATGCCCTCAATATAAAGTGGAACTTATGTAATTTGACTATATATCTAAAGAGATGCCCTCAATATAAAGTGTAAACTGTGTAATTTGATTATCTCAAGAGATGCCCTCAATATAAAGTGTAAACTGTGTAATTTGATTATCTCAAGAGATTCCCTCAATATAAAGTTGAATCGATGTAATTTGACTATATATCTCAAGAGAAGCACTCAATATTACATGTCAGTCTTAGTTCTAACACACACAAACACAAATGCACACACACACATATGCAGCTTACAACATTAAATTCACCTGTTAATATTGATGTTAGAGGTGTCCAGTATCTGGCCACCAGTGATAGTAGATTTCCTCATACCCTGTGGAGGTCTTTCCAGCATCTCAATTGGGTACCAAAACCTGACCAGAACCCCTTCACTGCGCAGGTATGTTTCCACCTGAACCAGCTCATTTTGCTAGAAACAGATACATATGCAATTAGGCCTGCTATACTGACCACATGCATAGAACAATCACCAGTGTTTAAAGGTCAAGAAAAGATCCCATTTGTATATGAATTAACAGATTTTCCTATATAACAAACCATCTGATATAACAGCATACAAGTCACAGAACAGAGAGGTCAGCTTAGGACAGATCAGGAGATTTGCAAAATTTGGTCAGGAGTTTTTATTTCAAATCAGGCGGATTTTTACTGATCTGAGTTTTAGCATGCAAATAGACAAAATGACAACTATTGAACAAATATCCTTTTTCTATATTAAAATACTGTAGTATCTTCAATTTTCGTTCAGGACCAATTTTTGTGGTTTTCGTTGTTGCTCCGAACCACGAATTTAAATACCCAATGAAAAATTAGCCACGTATGTTGATGACGCCCCCCCCCCCAGCTTATTTTCTTACTGTGTGTCGTTCCTAGAGATTCATGAACCTACTAGTATTTCATAATCAACATCAATACTGTAATTTGGAAATAAAATATTAGCTTTTACACGTGTTTGTTTTATTTTAAACCTTTGAAAAAAGAATTATAAAGCATTTTATATTGTTTCAATGTACATGTGTCTATAATTTCCACTCACTGCCTTAAATCAATATGCGAGATAAGGATAGAGAGAAACGAGAAAAAGCAAAAGGTATTCAAACACTAGTAATGTTGAAAATGAAAGAAAGAATAATAAAAAATAATAGTATATGAAAATTAAATTAAATACTTATTCAAATCGATCCTTCACTCGAGGACAACTGTTCTTGAAGAATTTAAATCCTCCTGAAACCACATTTCATTTTATCCATGCATTTTTATTGCTTGAAGCACTATTATTAATGAAACACTACGTATATACACTAATTACAGCAGAGTATTAAAGCTCACACTTCACTGATTTTTGGACAAAGCCACTGTATCAACATCATGTCAAACAAGTCTCAATGTACACACAAATGCTGGTCAGGTAAATAATCAAGAAATCACAGAATTAAAAAAGTCCAGCTTTCTCCAAACCACTGATAATTAGGTCGCATCTTTCACTCATTGTCGCATGAGCTGCAATTATCTATTCAGCCAGAATTGGCTTGAATAATGACGTTGCAATAAGTGATCGTCACCAGTAGCATCTTCTTTTTTTCGTGATGGCCTCCGTGACCTGTTTAGCATACCAGTTGTGGAAGTGTGATTTTAATTATTCTTTGTACTCTTTATTTATTGTCAAGTCTAGTGGTTGAAGTTGGTGTGTACATGAGGCAGGCACAATCAACGCGTGATTTCACTCTCTTTCAATTTAGTTAGCATCTTCTCACATTGATGGGCTCTAGACACATTCAGCAAAGGGCAGCCAGTCACGTGTTTTGTTCCCTTTATGGATAGTGGTTTAAGTTAGAGATCATACAGGTTACTTTAATAACCGATTGACTTAGTGTTGTTGGCTGCGTCGGCTTCCATTGATGTTATTCACTTGGACAAAAACACGGTGTCAGTATTGAACTTGTCAGGTTTTTTATTTGTGCTCATACATGTGAAAGTATTGTTATAAACATTCAAGTGACCGCTGTTTGCGTCCGCAGAGTTTTATTCTGTTTTATTCTTTATTTTGGGTATTTGTAGAGGTTAAACCACGAAATTAAACACTTAATAATATGCAAACTTTGACAGGCAAAACCACGAATTTAAGTACCCATGAAAATGTCTTTTTTTTTACAAAACCACTAAAATTGAGCCCCACGAAAATAAATGATACTACAGTATGCACATCATCTCATCACACCAATCCTTTCAGAGTAACTTGTTGCCTTTCATCCTGTCCTTAATTGTAGCACAAGCATTTTTAGCCTTTCTTAGTAGATCATTGCCTGGATTATATTTGTGGCAGTCCTCATTATTGTTGACCTCAACAGTTAGAAGATAATGTATCATAATGAATCCAGGTTTCCTCTGGAGTCAGTTGAATTTTCCTCAAATCAGAAAATATCCTTTCAATGTCTGCATTGGAATGTGTCAATCTCAGTACAACTCTGCTGAGTCCACCAAGAAGTTTAAATTGTTTTTTGCCTGTTGGCAGATTTAGGTTACTGACTGCCTACCAGAACTGCTCAGGATTGGTACTATCTATGTTGAATTTGTGAAGTTCTTCTTAAAACCAACTTTACCGGAATGGCAGAATGCATATTCATGTCCCCTTGAACTTGATTCCAGCCAATGAAATTCCCGTTTCCATCCATTATTGAATTTTGTGTGATATTTCAGTTGTTTAGATTTTATCATTTTAACATTGGGAGATAACACAAGGTTAGATAAACTGTAAATACCTAAGCATAACTGACATAATTTTATGCCACTTTGGCTCTTTAGTAATGACTAATCCAACCATAATACATTAACGTCTTTAATCCTTTCTGAATTACTTCTGATTACACATAGTATAATCTATCACAACAATCTTTAAACATTTAGTAATTCAACCATAATCCATTAACATCTTTAATCCTTTCTGGATTACTACTAAATCACACATAGTATAATCCAATGATTACTTTAAGGTTATTATCTGCTGAATTAGCAAATAAAGTGTCATTCTCATGTAAACCAGTTCACAGTCACATGATCACAGGAAGTCTTTACCATAAATATACTATATTGGAAGCAATATGTGGAGAGAAAAAAAAAGGAAAAATGTCTGTTCTGGAATTCTTTTAATAATAATTTTGAATATGCAGGAGATTTCAATGAGTGATGGGAGGTATGGGAGACACCCCTCATCTCATAATAAAAACACTCCTGGCCAGGAGGTTCATATGTATGTAACAGTCAATTCTAGCCGGTTTTAAAAGCAGATATTATGCATAGGTTTGACTATATATAAACACAGGATACTTGTGAGTTCACTATTGGGGGGGGGGGGGGACAATTTTTTTTGGGAATTTTTGGTTGCTATAAACCACAAATTTACAACAAACAGTAATCATTATGTGAAAACCACAGAACAACCTTCTCCAACCAAGGAATTTAAGTATTATTGTTTGAAAAACCACAAAATTTGGTACCTACAACAATAAATGAATTCATAGTACTCCTCAGATTCAAGCATATCCTCCTCATGTTGGGTTACCTCCCTTGGGAGTATGAACTGTGAGCATGATTTATGGGATATTTTGGTGTTTGTTGTTCTATTCTTTAGACTCCTGTTAGTGATGTGTAAGTTTTAAGAAGTATTTCACACTGCAAATATCTAATTCTCTTTATGTGAAGTATTAAGAAATGCAACAATATTATGTAAGGATTTGAAGAAATTCATGTCTAAGACTCAGTTAGGTTTGTCTCGTTGACAAGACTGAATGACAAAATATGACAAAGGTAAACCTGCTTGTAATTAACTCATACTTTTGTGACTTTGTATACAGCAAATTAATAAATTAAGTTGGAACAAATATTACATGAATGTAATTTTTGTTGTGATTTTGTGAAATTCTTGTTTAGGTGAATAAATTTCACTTGCCTTTAGGGTTTATTTTCAGTAGGGATAAAATGTTCTTAGATTCTGTCCTAAACATGAAATAGAATGAAAATGATTTATAACTGATTTCAAGAAAGAGTCTTAATTTCATAAAGTGAATCACAATAATATTTCACCGTGTCTATGTCGAGAACTGTTCCCACAAGACCAAAAGTTCTCAGCATGCTCCGAACAGCAAACTTGGGCAGAACAGTTGTTCCACTAACTGTACTGCCTCCTGTTGGATCTCTGACCACGACAGTTGTGCCTTTACGGACTCTGTCAATGGTGAATTTTGCTAGTTCCTCTTTAATGTCCTCTATGGTGGGGAGGTGCAAATCTCGTGGCATGCCACCATTCTCCTCGTAGAGAAATTCAACTGTCTGCCGAGCAATGTCTGTCATTCCTGGCATAAAAACAAAAATTTACTCCATGAGGCTTTGTACAATGTTTACTACTAAAATGTCTCATTGAAATTTGCTATGGGAAGCTGAATATTCTTAAAAGCTTACCCAATAATTTACAGTATTTGGATGTATTATATAAAAGACTCAGAGAAATACCCTGTATCTTTGATACACCACAAGATATATACATTTTTTCATTAAAAAGAAACACGGCTTGCTAAGAAATTTACACGAGTGATATATCAAAGATATGGCATAGATACAAACAAATATACATACTTACATTTACAATGGAGTTAAGACTGATTACTAAAAACTGAGTACTGATAGAGGGAGTTAACATCCCTGCTGAGTGTGACCGCTACAAAATTTAGTTCTGCAGCTATTCCTAATCTTGTTGGAAAGTGTGAATTTGCTTCTTTTTCTGAGCTTCTATTTTCATTCATATTGATTAAATAAATAAAAGAGATGCTTCAAATTCAAATGAGAAAATTGGTTTAAATAAAAAAAGTACGAACATTGCACTGCTAGCATCCAAAGGCCAAATGGTAACAGCGCTGCCATTTGTATCGATGAATCACTGGCAATAAAGCCGAATGTGGAGTGGGGAATAGGCTATGGGAAATGATGAACATACAGGAAATAGGTCAAGTCAAACATTTAAATTGTGTACAGCTGACCTATATCATTATAATGTTCAACTTTTACCATCATAGATCCACAGACAGAGACACACACACAACACAGAAAGAGACAGATAGACAGAGAGATCTCTGGATCCACTGAGGTAAACCTGACAGGACTGGCCAACCAAAACACACAGAGAGAGTGACATTCAGGCATTTAAGCATTCTTAAATGGTCTGTTTTAGAACTTATTTAAAGAAAAAGCATCAAATGTGCCATCTAGCCAAGGAATTTACAGTATGGCCCTCATGACACCATGTTTTGCAACTTTGTATCATTGGTACTGTGCAACACTATATTAAAGTACCAAAGAAAGGCCACACATACCATAATAATAACTCAGGTTCTTGAAAGTTACTTGATGTAAGTTCAAGTTCAAGGTTTTCATCCAGTTTCAATTTTTTGTTCTCTCTCACTCCACAGATTTCCACTTATTTATTTTTCAGTTAATACTCATGGCAAGACAGAGAGAGAAAACAAGGAAAGCAGAGGGGTTTTCAATGAAATTGTGGAAAGTGTTTTAATCATTTAGAAAATGTAGATTAAATGGTGAATATTTATATTATTCTTATTATTTTCCTATTTTATTAATGACTGGAAAGGAAATCACTAATCTAGAGAGTACAGAAGAGTCTACTGTTGAAACCATAATTATACATGTATCATACTTGCCATATTCCCAGACAGTGTTGGGGTTTTTTTTAGACTCAAAAAGTGTGTTTAGAGGTCCCAAGAGGGGTTAGTGCACGTGACCCCCCAAAAGTGACAGCATCCAAATGAGAATAAGTTATCTTTTCAAATCAGCCTATAGCAAATGACTGGAAATTCAAATCTGAATAAAAGAAAATACCATCTGTTTTCTCTGAAGCATTCAATATACTTACAAAAAAAAAAAAAGGTAGACTTAGAGTTGTCAAATAACATCACCACAAACATGGCCACAACCTCACAAACATTAAATACAATAATACACCAAGTTACTGTCTTTAAAATCCATTGGACAGTGAAATGTAGTTTTAATTACATGTTGTCTTTGCTGCTTTCAGTAGTTGGTCTGACAGTAATGCAAGTGTCATTTGTGTTCACAAATATGCCCACAGTTTTCCTTAGCGAATGTTCATCCACATCTATGTTGGCGCAATCAATGGCCAAAGTCGCTAAAAGTGATAAAACCTGTAAGATGACAATGAATATCCATTTCAAAACAATGAATCTGGCAATGAAAACATTTAAGGTTTGTGTTAGTCGGCCGAGTTGCTAAAGTCTTTGACCGCCACTATTGTAATGTATTTTCGAGGTTAAAGTCACACCTACGGCAGTGAAGATTTAATTTATTCTCAAGCTGAATTAATGAAAAAAGGTACCAATTTATGCAAATACACAATTTGTGATTTGATTAATGATTTAATATTTTTATATTATTAAAATTCCATGGTGCAGTTCATTTCAGGTTAACCAGATATTCAAACATGTTGATGTTTTCATGAGTTACTTGGTCACATGATAAAATGTTTATTGCAATCATGTAAATTTCCAAGGAAAATACGAGAAAGTTAAGGTGGCAAAACTGTCAAAGCAAATAAGATTATCTCATCTTTTAGCACTTCTAGTGGATTATGTACTACAATATTCCTTTGTCCCTTTAAAATGTTGTGTCCCCCCCAATTCTGGAGGGTGAGGGACACAGTGTCCCCTTACCTTTAGATCCTAGGTGCAACACCGCATTAGAGATTGAATGGTGCTGTTGTTCAACCTACCACATATTTCATGTTTTGAATTTTATATATGGAGTAAAAATCTGACTTCAAAGAAACGTTGCCGCTGATCACAAACTTTAATACAGATGGCTTCAACATTCTCATTCAATGCAGTCAGTGATAACATCTGTTTGATGTATTTATCTTCAGACAAATTGGGTTGTTCCACTTAGTGTACTTTACCTATGCAAATTAGCCTAATGGGCTCTCCCTCAGCAGTGCTCAAAGGATTTGACACAACACATCACCCTAGCCATTGTGAGCCAATTCAGCAAATCTCTGAAAGGTGTCTGTTTATCACTGACCGCCTTATCTTTTAATTGTCTCTAAAACATCTGTATAAACTGCCCCAAAGATAGTTTTACATGAGCTCTGAGCAAGACTATTTCTGTTTATACATAACACAGATTACGGGCATATATCATTGTGATCATGAAATTTACTTCTTTTGTGGGAAATTTTTTTTTCCGCAAAGATTGCTGACAATTGTGTTTTTCGAAACAAGATCATGTCGGGGCATTTGGGAGTCCAAAATCGTGTTTTTCGTGTGACACATCGTGTTATGGCATGTATGATGTATTCATGTGCCATGGGTGAATCACAATTTGATATACCCACAGTATTGGTATATCGAACTGCTTTATACCAACATTTCCATAAAAATTTTTTTTTATCCTTGTATCTCTTTTGTACACATTGCTATATAAAATAGTGAAAATACATAATGAGTGTGGATATGATCTCAATAGAATTAGTTCACTGATAATATTAAACTGGCAAGAATAAATTATTTGATGTAATTCAGACAAGCTGTTTCTAACTACCACTACTACTCTCTCTGTGGCTAAGATATATATATACCCAGTCAAACCTGTCTACAGCTGCCACCCATGGCAAAGGGCCCAAGTGGCTGCTGTATACAGGTGACATCTGAAGGCAGGTTCAGCTCTCAAACTTGGTTAATGACAAATACATGAACTATGCATCGAATAGCATTAGTATTATTATTAGCAGTAATAGCAGTATGCTATCAAGATACAAATATTTAGTTGAGTTATTTAGCAAAAAGCAAAATAACAAAATAATAAAATAAAAAGTCCCACTTTAATCCATCATGTACATTAAATCATCACTTGTTAGTAGAAACGGCATCTAAATAAAATTACTAACTGACAGCTTACCTGTGATTGTCAAACACAGGACGGACTGTTCGTTAGGCCATCTGGTATAATTAGGCATGAAAAAAGGTGTTCACACTTCGAACAAGTGATGGATTAAGTAGTTGCTCAAACTCACAGAGAGCAAAAGACAGTCGGCTTTTGCAAGAGACCTTTGATGATTAGGGAATGAAAAGAAGCTTCCTGCAGCTATTGTAAGTAGTATATAAACCGTAAGGGATATCACAAGTACAGTATACATGCATCTGTACTCATTTGGTGTGATTGTACATAATCTCTTACACTCTGGATTAACATTGCTCTCAAAATTTGCCATAATATCTCGCTTATGCTTAATGATCACTTGGATCTGAGTTTGCCTAGCTTCCATTTCAGCTGCAACTACGCGACTACTGTGTCCACTATCCAGGAAACGAATTGCTTCGATTCTGTCATGCAAGGACAAAAACCGCTTTGCTTTTGAAGCCAACATGTTGACACCTTTGAGTTTGACTGACAGCGTGACTAGACTACAGTAAGTACAATCGAGATATGTAATGCTTGGAGCGGTCACTGCTGATATGCTCCAGTGACCGCTTAAGGCACGGTGAAACCAGTGTTTGGTTAGGAAACAGCTGACCGCTGAAGGCAGGTGACCATTAAATACAGGGCATTTATATAAGAAATTTACCTGGGGGAAATTAGAATGACCATTGTGACCAGGTGACTGCTGAACACAGGTGACCATTAGGACAGGTTATATATATATATATATATATATATATATATATATATATATATATATATATATATATATATATATATATATATATATATATATATATATATATATATATATATATATATATATATATATTTGCCACAAAAATTGCTTAAATTGACCATTGGTTTGCTGTACGAACATTGTTTTAGGCTAAATTAAAGAACAAGTTATAGATTGGTATTTTTGAAACAAGTGTGTTTAGAAAACAAAAAGTTCAAACAAAATAACCAGGAGTAAATGGTAAGAACAAAATGAGTGGCTAGACCTCGTTTACTACGTCAAAAGACCAATTGCATTTGTTTAAAAAGGTACTATCAATGGTATTTTATACAAAACTTTACTAAAATTTTACCAGATTTGACATTTAAACAACAAATTCACAATTAAACCATCAATTTACTTGAATTTTTGACAGTCAGACATTTTGATCTTCCACGTTTTTCTAAATCAATGATTTCAGAAAGAAACCTATAATTATCATTATTATTATTATTACACCTCTCCCTCGATAACTCGCGCACAACGGGGTCAAAAAACATAGATCGCACGATATGCGACGGCGCGAGTTACTGAGGGACCTCAAAAAAATTAAGAAGGGGATGCCATCCCCGCTGGACATAAAGAAAACCGCAGTGGGGAGGGGGGGTAACAGGGCTGTTTAATGGCTGAAAACTCGTTTAATAATTACATTGAGAATAATTGTCAATAAAGAGCTTTTTTCTAATGTAGTTGTTTTCTTTTCTGTATAAATTACCTCTATTTTCAAGATACCGAACCTCTGAAGGATCATTAACAACATTAGTCCAAGAGGTTTCAACAACACGTGTACGTGAAAACATTGTGTATTACGTCACTGCTTTTTGTTGTTGTCGATTCACAACTAAACAAGATTCCTTTTTTCAAAAACAAGGGACATTTATTTTGTGACACAACCGTCAACGTCGAAACTTGATTTATTTATTGTTCTATTAATAAAATATGGATGCCATGATTTCATATCAAGTAACAGTGAAACTTCGTCTCATCCTTGAGGAAATCCCTGAGTAGCAAGTTAGAAATTTTAAGTTTATTACAAACTCTGGAACTGGCTTCTCTGTAATGAACCGTATCTGTAAAACAAAGCTTTTTATTCTCCAAGTACTCATTTGGCTTCGTTGCCTTACTATCTTTGATCACATTTGTGAATGAGTAGGCTAATTCAAGATAGTTTAATTATATTACTTACATAATAATATTTATAACAGTGTTTGATTGATCAATTGAAATGAGTTGACCTAACACATGGCTGTGACCGCTAGCTCTTACGCAGGCAGGATTTGCAGGCCTTTTAACTTTTCTGTTATTCCACCCCCTTTCTTTGATTTGATACAAGACGTAATTAACGTGATAATACAAAGCAGGTGTGCTATTAATTGAGTGTAACAACAAAACAAATACTTCCGCAAGTCGGAGATAAAAAAACGGTTGGCACTTAATTAGGTTCTCATGGAAACGCTCGCGGTGATAGCTGGTCGGTTGAATTATATTTTTCACGTTTGAATACAAGAGGGCATATTGCATTTATGATGATTACACTGAAACCAACTTAAAAGATAGAACTAAAACACAAATTTCACTTGACAAAACTTATTTAATTGGTATTTATTTTTAAAGTATTGCCACCAGTAGGTATTAGTGACGTTTTCATTTTTTGAAATTTTGTCGAATATTTATATTTATAGTGTACTGAGATCGTTGTTTGGAAAGAAAATTGAACAAAATATATGTCTTATTGAAAGTTGAACATTTCATGATGTTCATTCAAATTTCCGGATACTAACCACTGTTTTTGATGATAAAACAAGCGATATATCAAAGTTTCATTTACTAATTTTGATCGAGATTTTTTTCACCTTCAACAAATAGGGGCCATTTTACAAAAAATTTTTTTGTATTTTCTAGTTTACAAAAATGGGATCCACGCCTGACCCCGCATTATAAGCGGGTTAGCGAGTTATCCGGGCACGAGTTATTGAGGGAGCGGTATATTATTATTATTATTAATTATTATTATTATCATCATCATCAAATTCATTGAAACTTTGCATCAATATTTCTGACACATTAGTTTAATCATACATATATGCCTTTTCTATCCCGATGAAAATATCTCTCCTAAAAGAACTTCTCACAATTACTATGAAATTAGTCCCTATCTATTTTTAGAGTATTTTTAACATATGATTTGTTTGGATTTGGACACATTGAAAAGTTCAGTACTGGGAAACATATGTAGAGAACATATGTCAAGAGAAAAGGTTGCCCTAATTTTCTACAAAATCTGTACTCTTGTGAATATTTCGACACTTTTTCAAGACCATTCTTTCTTGGAAAGATCTCTTATTTTAAACACTTCATAAACAAATTTAGTTAATGTACTTCTTGTTTTCTTATTACTAAAAATTGGAATAAATAATTTGAGCAATTTACAGAATCAGGAAACACTAGTATTGCTGATTTGATGACATGGCAAACAGCATGGGATTAACTCATTGTTCCCTGGAGATTCTTTTAATTTTTGCCTGAAATGGGGGTAGGAAAGTCATTTTTGGAGTTACTTCTGAATGCATCTAAACACATCTGTTTTCGAGAGATTTTTGTTTAGCCAGATACTTAGGTGTATAAAGGACGTTTTAAATTGGTTATTTTGCCTATGCAGGGGTGAAAATTAAACTTCTTTTTTTTTCTTCTTTTTGCGTATTGGACCCACGATTTTCACGTCTTGGACCCTTTTTACTCCATATCTCAAACTTATCCAACTTTTGCAAAGGTTCATCTGTCCATGTGCAGTTTGGACTGGTCTGCTTTAGATTTAAGGCCAAAAAGTCTAGAATCTGGACACAAACTCCAGTTCCAAAGTTCGTGATTTTCAGCCTAAAAAAAAATTGGGTTTAAAAAATTGTTTTTTTCCGCTGTATTTTTTATCACGAGTAGAAAGTCCACATTATTTGCTAAATTGTAGAACAACATCTTTCTCCTTTTCTGTAATACCACCCACTTTTGTGTGTCATAAATGATGTATTTTGATGTTACAGAGCTCATAAGTAGGGTATTACCTCATGATGCATAAACATGGCACGTGGGGATAATGAGTTAAACATCCATAATCAAAATGTTGAAATCAGTTTGGCAAGCTACAGTCAGTACTACCTGGAAATTAGGTCTCTTATCTTATGTATGTGATTTGACTTTGAATCACACAAAATAAGGGAGAGATAACATAACCTTTTTGGAAAGGGCTATACGTGATGCAACAATAGGTACATGTGTAATATGTGATGTAATGAATGATGTACCAATAAGCAAAGGTGTAATATATGATGTCACAATATGTATATGTGTCATATGTGATGTCACAATAGGCATATGTACAATGAATCATGTCACAACAGATAAAGGTGTAATATGAGATGTCACAGTAGGTATATGTGCAGTACATGATGTCACAATAGGTACAGGTTTAACATAAGATGGTTCAGATCAAATGTATAGAGCATTTTAAATGAACTTTATGAAACTTGCTGCATAATTTAAATCTTTGCTAGCAAAGACACACAAAAGCAAGAAATTATTAAACTTGTTTCGTAAATTTCATTTGAAATGTGCACTTATGTCAGAATATCTAATTACAGCAATTCAAACATAATTCCACATGCAAATTGGTCATCAGTTGATGAAATTTTCAAATATAGTATTTCTCTCAGCCTTGTCAAAGGGGGAGTGGTGTAAATGTTTAAAAAAATTTGGACCTGTCGTTAGAAAATGAGTTCTGAAATTAATAATTGCCCAAAAATTTTACAAGTAGGAGATGGGCTTATTATCAAGTAGATTTCCTTGGAAGAATAATGCTACATAACAACTAATATATATGTGCTGCATGATGATTTATCAATTACCTAGCTGAAGAGCTCCTTTGATTTGTTCCAGGCCATCCTTTCTCTCCGCTTCATTTCGGAAACGTCTACGAATAACTGGGAAAACTTTCTGTTCCCAAGCTTTGACAAGAAGAGCATAATGGTCCTCTGTGGGTCCCTCATCTTCTGTGGTCTCATCGTCTGATTCTTCATCCTGCCCTGGTACACCCATCTGTGCATCAGGCCCAGTTGTGACAAAGTTGTCATAGCTTTGAAGCAGCTTGTATTGCTGGCATGTGTCAGGGTTGTATTCTGATAAAAAAAAATTAAACAAGGGTTATGTGAAATGTGACATCTCGTCTGTGACCCGTGATACAATATAACTCACTATTATTGACTTTTGCATAGAATCTCAATGTTGATGCCACCACCATTTTCGTCACCATGGAAACAGTGAACTCCATATCCTGCCATCAGTTAAATGTATGTTCGACAATGAAATGAATATAAATTATGGTCTTGCTGATACAGAATATCATTAATGAACTCGACATCAAACTTGCAGGTTTGATACCCGTCCTGGCCTGCCCGGCTTAGCTGTAGTGTGTCCTTGGAAAAGGCATGATTAAGTCAATAAAGTGATAAAAGTGCTGTTAAAAACTAATCAATCAACCATCAAACTTGGTTGTTCACCAAAACTACTGGTTGATCAATGAATCTTTCATGCAATCTTGTTAACTTGCTGCAAACTGTGGCAATAATGTTCTGATGAGAGCAGTATGAGCAGTATACATATACATTTATACATATACTTTTATAAACAAGAGGGCCAGGTCCTGCACTTAGAGCCCTTGCACACATGAAAAATTACCAAAAACCTTAAAACAATGTTAACGACGCTGCTGCTACTTTCAGAAAAGTGACTGCTATGTTTAACTTTCCACTAATGTGAGCTCAACAAAAGTTTGAATGAAAAGCTGAAATGAGAAGAATAATTGCAACATGCAAAGTGACAATCTGCCTGCTCAAACACACCTTTTGGGACATTTGCTATACATCATAAACCTGATACCAACCTTTCAAAGGCGCAGGAGGAGGCACAGTTTTACACTGTGGACCTGTTGTGGGACTTGTTAGATCCTTGACCTCGGTGACACTGGCAGGGCTGCTGGCAGCTGTAATAGCACCCTCGCTATCACTCTCTGATGCAGTGTGAAATGGAAGGTGACCAAAACTCTCACGAATTTCCCTGGTCAAATCATTAGCTTCATCAGCAGCTTCTCTATGTTGCTGGCCTTCAGCATAGGCAAAAGGACGTGCACCAAAATTGGCCCTCACTCTGACAGCCTGTTGAAATAAATAAAATCTGTAAGAAGTTTGGAATTAAAACTAAAACTATTGTATGCATTTTTGTTTAGTTACAGCTTTATTACAATATTCCGAGTTTTATGACTTAATGCATACTGGATGCAACCTTGGATTATAATATGTTGATGTTATTTATTAGGTTCATAAAATTATTTCAAATATTTGCATATTATTCATGTGTAATTTAACATATCATGATGTTACAAATGACCTCGTGTCATCATATAGCAAAGCCATAATGTCTGAGCATCTGAATTTAGTTAATTGTCATTTTACTTTGGGTCTTAGTATATAAAAGCAGTTTTTTTATTATGTAAATAAAATCTTACACTACTCTCAAATGAAATAATAAAACTCATTTAATGATTTCAATCATTTGTTCACCAAGGCTATAAAAAAAAAATGAAAATGTATTCAACTCCTTTCATAAATTTCATCTGAAATTAGCACTGGTGTAATAGACTCTATTTACTTGTTTACTGATAATTATCCTCTATGTTTTTGTGTCATAGGGTGTTCTTGTGAAGGAATTTTCCCATTTGAAATTTCTGAATAATCTTGTAAGTCACATAATACAGTTAATTTATTATTTGTTGTGGACAACCAATTGTCATGATTTTTTTAGTTTCAACATATTTTATTGCCATAAATACTGACTAATGGGGCAGAACTACAAGTTCTAAAAAACTTGGAATAAGCCCTTCCCTACAATCAATTAGAAATGTACATGGGTAGCAAAAGTAATATGGTTTTATGCAATTATAAGTAAATAAACATGATTCATGCACAGTAAGGAGATAGAGAGGGGGAGAGGGAGAGCAGAAGAGGAAGAGGGTGTGCACGAGTATCTGATTGCATAAATGAATGAAATCATGAATAAATAAATGAATCAACTGTGGCAGATATTGGAGAAGAGTAGATACACCAAAAAGAATGCATAAAACAATCAACAGCTAGAAATGAAGAATGTCATGTCTTTATTTATAAATATGGCAGTAATTAACTGAGTGGAGAAATACAATTTTAATACTCTTTAATTATATAAATCATACTGCATCTTTAATATACATTTGGAATAAGTCAAATAAGTGGATATTAACATACTTGGTAAAATCACATGATCCATAAAACAAAATATTAGTAGTCGCTGGTATATAGAGATGATTTAGACTCTGAACAAATTTCTTATTTTGTTCTCTATAGTATTTGCAAATAAATATGTATTGATATACATCTTCTACCTAATCACCAGAAGTACATAATGGGTTATCTCTTTAATGGTTAAAATATAAATCACAATGTAATCACTATGATTGCTCTTAATTCTAGTATGCAAAATAGATAAATTCCTGTCACCAACTAAGAAATCGGCAGGCATGTGTTTGGTCTTTGCCTCAATTTTTCTTCAGAATATAATATAGTTGCTTTAACTTTTAATTGAATCAGGGGGTGTATTCCATATATGAATAGAAGAGTGCAAAAATGAATTTCTACTTATGTCAAGTCTAGAATTAATTTGAGCACATTATTCCAATTTCTATGATTATACCTTATACCTCTGTCTCACCAACCAATGGTGGCATAAAGTCAGCAAGATAAGAAGGAGAGATGCCGTATAGTTTTATGAAAGTAACATAGTTTATGAAATTTTTTTCAATCATGATTGCTACAAACTACAAATTGAAAGACCTGATGAAGACTCATTCATCTTTGAAAACAATAGGACTCCATTTTCAATCAATGCACTTAAGTACCAAAAGAAAATTTAGTTTTCTGTAGAATCGTGAAAATTGAAACTCGTAAAAATAATCGAATTTACAGTCATTTAATATTAAATTCCAACCATAAAAAAATTTGAGTTATAAGTAAATAACTGAAAACTAACAATAAGGATAAATTACACTTTAAAATTACCTTTTATGATGTAAGTAGGTACATATGATGTTCTCAATGTAAATTTTTTTGCAAGTTGCAAAGTATTTTCTTCACTCATATATCCTAGACGATAAAGGCCGTTGCAGGCTGTATGACCAATATTGCCATGGCCATACCAAATTTTGGACCATCAATGTATACATACAGATGTGTAGAAAATTAGCAAGCTTTAAAGTAGAGCATTTACAGATCACCCGCAAAAAAAAAAATGCAATTCTCCATAGAGATTGAAATAGTTCATAATTTTTATTGTTTGCCATGGGAAAAAATCTCACTCACACATCACTAGAGATATGAAATTGCCATACCAAAATAAATTTGGTGGCGATGGCCCAGAGAATGTTGTAAAGGAGAGGCAATCAAAGACAGAAAAGTATGATTCAGCAGAATAAAGAGTGAGAAAAAAGTATTTCCAATGGGGAAATCTTACCTTTTTCTGGATATGAACAACAGGATACATGCCTCCTGACACATCATCAATAGTGGCCGGTAACCTTCGTCCCTTGTAGGTGAAATATACTCTCCCTTTAGGTGGCTGGTTAGGGCCTGGAGCCTCTCCTGTTCTCTCCCAGCCAATCCCAGCTGTGTCTCCTGCTGACATGGAAATGTCCAGTCTGACACTCCTCCACTGCAGCAAGCTGGCTCCATTGTAATGCACAGCTTTCCCATTGCTGTTGAACAAGGAAAAAATGACACATATAAAAAATAAATTGGACATGGTGGCAGTATATAAAAAAAAACAGAGGACCTCGAATGGCACATTATACACTTGCCCAATGTTTAATAGTCCTCTAAGTCGATAACTCACATTTTTCTGCAGAAACTATTTTTCTTCTTTCAGTCACAGTGACATTAAACTCTAACCTTTTGACCTGAAACTCAGTAGGCTTCTTCCTTACCCAAAATGCAACCTATCAACAAAGTTTGGTCCAGGGATGTGATGCAGGACTAATGTTATTGTGCAGAAACTATTTGGATTCTTTAAGTAACAGTAACCTTGACCATTGACCTTTTGACTCCAAAATCAACAGGGTTCTTCCCTACTTCAAGTACAAGCCAGTCACAAAGTTTGAGAGGGTTCCTGCCACAAATTTAGAACAAGATTCCAGACCTTTTCCAGACCCAAAAATACAAATTTTTAGATCTAACAATGTGACAAGTTTATTGACCTAATGATGCTAAAATGCTTAAAAATTGCAAGTAAAATGAGAAGAGATGAAAAAGTATAATATAAACTATAAGATTTTATTTACCTTAGCAGAATCTTGCAATCTGTTGTTTATAGTCAAGAATAATATAGAAAAAAAATTAGAGTTCCTATATACGTCACAATATATTTTACACAAGAATCCAGATAAACTACTTATCCTATGTACATAAAAATGTAGTGGTGCTTCTAGTTTGTAAGCTGAGAGACCTTCTTGTCAATGAGGTCTCTAAACTCGACCAGCTCCGTCTCTTTTTCTTTGGCTGCTTTCCTAAGGGCATTAGACCTGATGACATGTCATCCGCACTTTTATATGAATAGTGCGACTTCACACACTTTAGAGACCATATTATTTCTGCTCTGTTGACATCATCTGTGGTGAAAAAGTTTTTTAATGGGCTGCTTGCAGATGGGCAGGTGCTAGAACTGGGTGTAGATACTGTCAGGGGTGAAACACACCTTGCAGGGAAAGCAGCTGTATTAGGGGAGACAGCCGTGGTCGATGAGACTTTCATAGAAAACATTGAAATAATGGATACTGATCATGATGAAGCTTCGATATGTTTAGATGATTTCATATGGCTTTTAAGAGCTGAAATTCCCATGTTTGAAATATCGATTTCTTTCCTGCATAACTGACATGATGCTTTGGTCATAAGTTTGGACGGCCCTATCCAGGCTTTAAAGTCATCATTCTCTTCCCACAAAGAGCTGTAAACACAATGTCCAGGCATTATTTCACTAATAATATCAGGTACACACAGACCCACACACAAAGATCAGTCCAAGAATGGCAAATCAAATCAAATCCGTGTCAGCACAAAAGACCAGTCAAAATGGCGTGACCTTCTCCCGCGCATTTATCTACTATATTTGCGCCTTGAGAGGTTGTGTTCCATAATAACGCCCGAAGAGCTCCAAAAAAAGCGATCACGTTTCCTGTTTCCGGAATAACGAAAATTTAAGACTTTTTAAAGACATTTTACTCATTTTTCAATTTTTCCAGACATTTTCAAGACCTGGAAAAGCAATTTTCAAATTTAAGACTTATTCCAGAATTCCAGACCTGCGTGGGAACCCTGGTTTGATAACTGTAGATGGAGGACTCAAGTTATTGTGCAGAAACAATTTGTCTTCTTTCAGTCACAATGACCATGACCTTTGACCTTTTGAGTCTAAAATTGATAGGATTCTTCCTTACCAAAAGTGCAAGGCAGCCACAAAGTTTGGTAACTGAAGATAGTGGAGAACTTAAGTTACTGTGCATAAACTATTTCTTTCAGTGACATTGACCTTTGACCTTCAGACCCTGAAATTGATAGGGTTCTTCATTACTCCAAGTACAAGCTATAAAACAAAGTTTGGTAACTGTGCATGGTGGACAACTAAAGTTATTGTGCAGAAACTAAATTGGAAACAGACAAATCAATAACATTATAATATAATACAATCTGCCTTATGGTGGGCAGTCAAGACACATAAGTGATCGATTTAAGTGACTAATTGATTGATATGATAGAATGCAAGGTACATAAAAAGAATATCATGAACAGACAACCTGTGCATGATTTCCAATGGAAGTGAAACCAGTCCATTGCAGGTTAACCCTTCAATGGGTGCTGCTGTCTAGTATTTAGTATTTAATAAAATACACAAGGTCCAGCTGGCCTACCGGCCAAACAAAAAAACTGAATGAATCTGGTATCCAAGTACAGCTGGACTGACTGGACAAGTGAAGCTCAGTGCTTTGTTAAAAGTTACAGCAGCAACTGCCATGGCAAAGATGAACCCACAATCGTTTGATTAAATTGCAACATCTTGGATGTACATAGTGGCCATTTATAAACACAATAATGTTACTGATGTCACAACAAGTCAATGACATATCATTACTTATAGTAACGTAAACAACAGTTGGAGTCTACTGAAAATGAATGATTTCTTAATTTGTTTCCATTTCATACATTACAGTTATTATAACAACATGAAAATTAAAAGTGCAGTTATTATTGGTGTCTGATTCCAAATTTCCAAATTTTGGAAATGTCACTATAATGATCTTAAAGTATCTTTAAGAAGAGTTAAGTACATTCCACTTTCATCAGAAAGAGACAAAGATGTTCCAAAAGCTTCTGATCCAGAGCTCATAAAGCCTGCCACTCTGTCTCATATTGCAAAGCTTCAGCAGCCAATTGCTTCTTTAACCAACCAAACACAAGGGTCATGCCTTTCCATTAATAACAGACTTTAAAACATTTTCAGATGAAATTCAATATTGTGACTAATATTAAAGACTTGCAATAAGATGCAATATTAGAACCATACAGTTTTAAAGTTTAAGATAATACTCTATTCGAGTTGTGAGTATAATGGTTATATACAAAACTAGGTCTTGTCCATGAAAAGCGTTATATGTTGAATGGATTTTTAAATTAAAAAAAAAAAAAAATCTTAACACTGATGACAAAAAAAATGATAAGTATACAACTGCAGCAGAAAATGAAATAACTCAATATCTCAATGCAAGCGAGTCTAAACCATTTTAAACCTACTTGAGGTAGAGACATGTGCCCACTGGATTGGTCCATGCACCATCTTTCTTCTCAGCTGGAGGTGCAAACCCAAATGACACATTGGTGCCACTCTCCTCCTGGGTCTCTCCAAAAGAGCAGATCTCCAGTTCCCAGTAGAAGGAAGGAGCCTAATTGAAATAAAACGGAAAAAAATAAAGTTTGCAGTAGGTAAATATTCTCTTTGAATCTGGAATATAAGTCACTCCTTTGATTTAATGTTTCTTTACTTGTATATTCATTTCACAAGAAATCTTGGTTTACTGTTGTGTTAATTTAATTCTGATTTAAAAAGATAAATATTTTTGTCCTTTTTTACAATTCTATAGTGAACTTTGAAGGGAATCTAACAAGCTGCAAGTAATTTCAATTCATACAAAGAAATCTGAATAAAATGGTTAAAGCAGCAAGTGTAAAATTGTCAACTATCAGCTGATAATTCATGGATACTTCTTTTTCTCCATTATACACTTTTGATCCCACTTTGGGATCACCTTTAATCTTGGTAATCAAAAGTAGGAAGATGACTTGCAGGATTACACATTTACCCAAGACCTGGGGATAGTCTCTGACAAGCTGTGGAAATATGTTACAGGAGCTGGCCAAAACTAAAGTTAACATCCTTGTGTACTAAGTGTGAACTAATAGTACACCAATAGTTCACTGACTTTACACTTTATTGCATATGAATTGGAGAGCACTTATTGTTTAAATGTAGTGCACATGAAGTTCACTTTGTGCAAGGTGGTGCAACAATAGCCCAGATAGTTCATGATGTAGAACACCCAAAACAGTATTAGGGTGGTCCTAGATTTGACTATTGGGTTTGCAGTGTAGTTTGCTACCCCTGTGAAATGCAGCTCTATGCTTACCTGCTGTGGTATGGGAAGGTTGGCAAACACCAATGTACCACGAGGGAGACCACTTCCAGCACTAGGATCCCCAAGGAAGGTAATAATTGTCTGCCCCTGGGAAAACAGGCAGGAACGTACTGGCGGGAAACTCCGACCCGAGTCCCACATCATTTCTTTGTTCTGCAATTGAAATTCATATGCCTAGATAAAGACATAAAAACTTTTAAAACATTTTGAATACATGCGTGTACATTCTAGAGGTAGAATCTTAAATTTGAATAATGAAAAAAAAAAAAAAACTTACAAAAATGTCCATGACATACTATACAATCATTCAGATGTAAATGTATGCTCTATACTGTAAAGAATTAATGTCTTTATCTTCTCCACAAAAGTATCACTTGAAAAATTATTTTAAAAAACCTGTAAAATAGTATGAACAGAGAGATGAATGAATAAAACACATACAGTTTCTTGGAATGTCATCAAGCAAATTAAGATTTTATGTAAGCAGTTTTCTCCTTCGTTACTTTTGCCTGGTGAGAGGATTCAAACTGCTTGAATCCTGGTGAGAGGATTCAAATTGCTTGATCTCTTCGCCTGGTGAGAGGATTCAAACTGCTTGATCTCTTTGCCTGGTGAGAGGATTCAAACTGCTTGATCTCTTTGCCAACACACTTCTGGACTGCTTATTTAGTTTTGACTGGTGAGAGGATTCAAACTGCTTGATCTCTTTGCCAACACACTTCTGAACTGCTTGGTGTCAATGGGTGTGTCAGAGGATGGGAGATCCATCTCTGCCATTCTAAACTCTCACTTCATTTCCACATAATTAGGTATTGATGAGATCATTAAAGTTGTTCTTGAAAGTTTATCATCGCTGTCTAATCAAATTTTAAAAATATTCAAGGTAAAAAGGTCAGACACACCAAATTTGCCATAAATGGCTTCATTGCCAGGGCCAGCCATGACTGATTGTGTACAAAACAGCAAGCAACTGATGATCATACAAAGAAAAGGACTCCTTGTAAATATGAACTATTTCTACTTTATTTCCATTTTACGACAACATAACTCACTGATGGAAGTATCAGAGAATCTGTTGCAGAAATCAATCAAAATTATGACAGTAATGCACATCTTTTTGCATATTAATTATTTTATCAATGTTCAACAAATAACAATGAATTTGCCAAAAGTAGGCCCACGAAAAAATTCATATGTTTGGGCAAATAGTGGGTCATATGTTTGGCACGTAACTCGATGTATTCATAAGTAAATGATCAACACTGGTTTCCTATGTTAAATAAGGAAATTCACTGCAAATGTAAATATAATGCAATAAATTATCTAAAACTAGATGTAAATCAAGATGTCATGGATGCTCCTGCCAATATGATGCAACTGAAGGACAAAGTTCTCAGCAAAACAGGGGTCATAACTCCATTAAATATTTTCTAACAACAGTACAAATCTAACCTGACCAAAGTCTTCTTAATGTCAAGCCGTATACTAAATTTGCTTCCAATGCTTTAAGTCCTTCTAAAGTTTTTGAGAAAAATTAAATTCAAAGTGGATATGACATGACATGATGTGATATGATGAGTCATAACAGGACAGATGGACATGGGTAACATGTCCCTTCCGAAGATAGAGTTGCATCTAGATTGTTAAAAATGTGGGTTTATGCCCCATTACCTATAGAAGCAGGGGACCAATCAAGTAAGTGGCTCAGTGTTCATTAAGAAAAACTTTCTTGAAATGAAGATTGTATAGAGAAAAAAAAGAATAATTAGGCTGTGATCTATACGCAACAAGCTGACATTTCTTCATATTAATGACCTGTAACAAGCAGACATTTCTTCACATTAATGACCTGTAATAAGCAGACATTTCTTCATGTTAATGACATCTATACATAACAAGCAGACATTTCTTAACTTTAATGACCTGTTTGTGGGAGGGTAATTTCACATACTGATCCAATGTAGCTGTTCAAAAGTTTGTATTTCCATAAGTGAAAGAGTTTTTCTTCCCAGTTTTTAAACACCAATCACAAAACATCTCCTATTTCTCACTTATTTTGATATATGGATGGGTCTTTTTCCTGTTCTCATTACAGAGTATTCTTTTCTTCATGTTCGTTGCACCATTTACATCACACATAATGTTTATCACCAGAACTATAATTGTCACTGTGAGTGCAAACATCTTCATTTTCCTGTTCATCCTCAACACTTTCAGTACTTTCTCTGGAATTATCTCTCAAAACAAGAAGGTCAGGACCTGTATGTTGAGCATGCAACCAAAGCATTACTGAAAAACTTTAACCAAAACCCCAACAAACTGCTGACGACAACAATGCCTGCACCTGAAAAGTGACTATGTCTTGCTTCCCACTAACGTGGGTTGACAAATATCAAAATATTTGTGATGATGAGGCTGTTTCTCCATTCTGTTACATATAGCAAGCCAGGGGCATGAGGTACGCAAAGGTAAGACAGCCAATCAGAACTCAGCAACTGACAATTATGTCACTGACTCGAGTATTGATTTTTCCAAAAAGAGCCAGCATAGATTCTCGTGATTAACAAGAAAATTAAGCACATGATTTATATAAATTTGCAAGCAATGCTCTGTTTTACTCCATTTTGAGCACAAGGAGGCTATAATTTTGCAGCATATTTTCACTTTTTGCTGGAATTGCACAATCGCATGTCCCAGATGTAATCATGCGAAGGTATGGCAGGGGCATAAAAAAAAGACTTACTCGACTGTCGACTTTGCTTGGAGGTGGGGGTGGCTTGGCACAGTCTCTGTACAACATTCTCAATTTATCACAGCGAGACAAGATAACCTGTAGTCTGTCCCCTGAGAAAAAGCAGACAATTTAATCATAATAAAATAGTGTGTGCATAGATTGGAAAGATTCATACATACACAGAAAAAAACATAGGTTCTATGGAATACTGCATCTTGCTTCTACACCATGCTGTCATTTACCTCCACCATAAATGACTTGTAAAAACATTAAACAAAAAACTTGAACACAAACTCTAAACATAGATGGCAATGGCTGCATCGCCATCAGATGTCTTGCCATTTGCTAATAAAATGCAGGCACGATATAAATAACTCTAATGTTTTTCCAATCTATCAAGATAAACATCACACTGGCACTAAAATAGTATTTTCTACAGAAAAATCACATTTTTTTCAAGTTTTTATTTGCCATTGTTTTATTTAATTATTAGTATAATTTTGATATAAATCATATGAGAATGTTGCTTATTTTGTTTCAGTTTTGATAAAGGAATCTGCCTTTAATATTTTTGTATTTTTTCTTTAAGCTGCATTCTAAGTGTGGAATATGTCAACTCTTTTCACAAGCAGTTGTAAAGATATATTTAAACAAGTTTAATTTACTATCCATGCTATAATTGGGATAAAGTACTTTAAAATGTATTCTTTTAGAAAGTTTGCTTTCTACATCTTGTTTGGTTTCATTTTCATTTGCTGCAAGAATAAGTGATATGACACATACAGTGCACTGTTTCATTGGGGTTAATTTTCTTTCTGTTCTGTATGGAACTTCATCCAATTAATAACATCCTCAATGAATATTGGGCAGTTCAAGAAAGACAAAATGAAAGAGACTGAGGGAGAACTAAAGCATTAGAGAGAGAGAGAGAGAGAGAGAGAGAGAGAGAGAGAGAGAAATTACACTTATGCCAACTGTCTTACAACTGTGTATTATGATATACTGGAACAAGAGGCCTAAGTGAACCAAAGACTGCTCACCTGGATGACATCAGCAAAACTGCCTAATGCAAAAGCAGTTGCCCAGATAATCTGTGCTATCAGAATGCTTTCTGTAAAATTTGGTCAAATACTCTTGCGTGGTTTTGGAGGAGTTGTTTAATGGATTTTATACTTTTAGTAACAACAGCCACCACAATAACAACAATCCATGCCAGGATGTATCTATCAAATCTGGTCAAGTTCTGTGGAGCTGTTCTCAAAAGAAGTCATCCTAGGGTTTTTATATTTTTATTCACAGTGGCCACATCTGATTGTGGATTGACATCATCTGTACAAATTTGAAAGGCCTTTATGCCAGGATGCTTGCTGTCATATCTGGTCAAATTCTGCTTAGCAGTTTTTGAGAAATTGTTGACAGATTTTTCTGTTATGTAACAGTTGCCACATTTGATTGCAGACTAGTATCAATTATACAAACTTGCAAGTAATTGATGCTTCCATTTAAATTTTTTGAAACTTGATCATTCATTTGTTAGAAGAAGCTGAAAATAGCAAATGTGGACAGATAGGTGTGGAACAACATTTCATATGTAGGACTATGCCATAAGTTCACTTGACCTTACAACCAGGTGAGCTGGAAATTATTTCCATTAATTTTTAAATCTGTTCTGGATCAAGATTTTTAATGATCATTTCAAAGCTAAGCAATGAATGTTACCTGTTCCACATTCCTTGGCAAGAGATTTCAACATGTCTATGGTTGAACCACAATGCTGGATGAATTCTTTTGTGAAGTTAATGTCATCAAGATAGTGGGCCAACACCCTGCAGGCTCTAGACTGGATTTCTGTGATAACACGAGCAAGCTGATTGGTCAGGCTATTGCCATCTCCAGTAGTTGGGAGCCGCTGCTGAAGGGAGCAAGTTTTGTCATCCTGGGGAAGAAGAATTGCTTGCATGGCCTTAATTACTGCCTCTGTCATTGGAAGGTTCTGGCTAGAGCACATCTAAAATGTACATAGGAACAAAATGTTAACACACTTTCTATCAAATACTGGTAATTCATTGATTTTTGTAGGTACAAATTTTCAGTTTTCCAATAAAAGGATAATTGCATTGGCAGTTAAATATGTGGATTGGCATTTATGTATGTATGTTTAATGGCATGACAGCATGATACTGACTATATAGTGCCACCTAGGGATGGGGTGTCCAACTGTCTTCACAGATTGTTTATCATTTGTCAGGTCTTGAAATATCTGGTTTGTAGCAACTATGAAATCTGCAAAAATTGGTACCCCACTAATAATAATTAATTTAAAGTATGCAGAATGATCAATCTGTGACATTTACTGTGACTTCTTAAAATTTTGTGGATATCAATTAATGGTTTTGCAAAAATTACATTGTTATTGGTATTTAAATTCATAAAGGGAAAGATGGGGATCCTAATGTTTTAACAGATTGATCTCCTTCAACGGGTTTTAAAATGTGTGACTTGTAACAACTATAAAATCCATGAAAATTGGTATGTGATAAATAAAGTGAATTTACAGTAATTGCAATTTTGTTCAGGTGTACATGTTTTAGACTGTCTGAGGGTCCCATCATTAATGAATTTCTTTCCAACAAAGTATCTATAAACATAGATAAAATATATGAAGGTTTTCCTTTTAAAGCTAAACAATTTGTATTTCTTTTTCTTCTTCTACTTTTATCTGAGGTTATATGAACCAAACAGCAGAAAAGTGATGAATTTTTCAGCTGCAAGTAAGCTCCTAATTTCATATTGGCTGATATCTTGAAGGATTGTGTCAATAGTTTTAAAATTTCATTTAGCGTTTACTTTTGATAAAACCTTAAAAACTTAAAGCCAAAGACATGCTGACCACATGTAGATATTTTTCTGTATTCTACAGATTTTTGATACAAGTGACAGACTTGAGAATGGAATAAATATTTTTTATTATCAAAGTATGGATTTTCTGCTTTAGCTGTAGATTTCCTTTTAAATATACTGTTGACCTAAAAGTTGTACAATATACCTAAAACAGATCAGAAAAAAAAAGAGTTAGATAATGAGAAATACTTTCATTGCAAAGCTACAGTAAATACGCAAAAAAAATTACACTTTTGTACACCTGCATTATATTCTCCTCTTGTTTATGCTTTTCCAACTTAAGCTGGTAATGAAAGTACAGATTTTCTTCCAAATCTGCAGACATATACATGGGTATTTTGCTTTACATATCTGCCCAGCCTGAACAGAGTTACTTTGTAACAAGTTCCACAGAACCTGGTGTCTCACCTGCATCCATATGCTTGCCAGTATAACCACTGTTCCTAACTTTCAAAAACAATAGCACAAAACACTGTTGATAATGACAACACTGACAGCAGCAGAAAAGTGACAACTATATGTCACCATGCTTATGCAACTGTGACAATAAGGGTCAGAAAATAAATCCAAGTTGGATTCTCACCGCATGTCTAGCTGGTATGAGCCTCTGGTAGGGAACTTTGATCGTATCACTGTAACGTGGAGCATAAAAGCCATCAGGGTCTGGGTCTAACTGTACAGTTACCATGCCAGTCTGTTCTGATATGCCAATCACTGTTCCAGACGTGTTATGTACATCTCCTGTTATCTGAAATATTACGTATTGAGAAACAATCAAAAAGTCATATGCCTCGGTTACAGATAAAACAATTCCACCCAAGCCATGATGTAAATATTTCCACAGGCATAATTACTGAAATGATGCTCATGAATTATGATCCTGAGGGTACTGTTACTCCTAAGATAAATTTACTTCCGATACAATTTCATGCTACAAATGGCCAATATGATCAACATTCTAAAAAAAATGCAAAAATGGCATTTTATTGTCTTAGAATGTCTTTATCTAAGCATTAAATTTCTGTTTACTGTAAGGCGATAATTACCACAAATATGGTAATGAAACATGTTTACATGTTAGAAAAATTTTAAGTTTTCCTGAAAGGAAACCAAGGTCAAGTGTTGACAAATCTGTCAGAAATACAGCGAACACCTTTGATGTTTTTGCATCCTGTTGCCATTTCATGTACGCAAGTGCAAATTTATGGATTATTGACAAGGCTTTCGCAAATTGCACTATGTATAGTCCACAGCTGGTAACAATGCACAATATTTGTATAATTGTTTTGGTTTTGGAATACTCCACAACTTATCAACAGGTATGGTAGATGCTGAAAACTTGTTTTTGAATTGAAATTTTAAGAATTTTTTTTTTTCTTTTTAGAACTCATGACTCACCCTTAGTCTACTTTCAAATTTGACAAATTCATGTTTGCGGTTCAAAATGAAAATCATGCAAAGTACCTTAGACATAGATGTGATACCAGCCTGCTTATATATAGATGTAGCATTTCCTAACATCCTTCCAACCCTCAAATAAATAATAGGTGCTCTGTTTATACTTAACATTTGTGCCATGATATCATCTATATTATCTATGGACTCCACTTAAAATGTAGCTTTCAAACACCTTTTAAAAGTCTATCATTTACTTCATTATTCTACATTTAATGAATTACCCATTTTGACCTTTTAAAATTTAGCCAAGTGAACATCTGTTTATTTTACCATTCTATTTTTAAGATTTTTATGTATATCTCTATCCATAATCAATATCAGAATAAATGATACTATTTATTGATGAGGGAGGTACCTACCTTGACATGACAACCTGGCTTGATAATTTCTGTAAATCCGCCGAGAGCGCAGAGGGCAGCATTGGCCTGCTTGGCCATTGACATCAGCTGTTGACTTGGACAGCGAGGGGAACCAAGAGTTTCCATGGAGTTCATCAGTACATTAAGAGAGCTCAGGGCATTTATTAACACCTGTTAAAATGCAAATTTTACAAGTGATTTCTTTTTTGGTAAAATGGTTATTTACAGTGGTCTCCTTCTTGAAAGACCCCCCTCACAACAGAGACTAACCCCTCCTCTGAGGCCACCTTGCCCTACAACAAATGAGTACACTAACCATGCCACCCTCCAAGCAAAAGGCCACCTTAAAACTGCAGAATGGGAGGCATGGCCACATAAGAGGGCAATCTCTCTGTTCCATTTAATTCCATTTATTTACATAGATTAAAAATCTATTGAAGGTTTTATTTTGTGGTTTTGTAAATCACACTAATCCATTAGCCCATCTATTTATAATGTATATCTTTAATGATATTTATATCTCAATGTAGATAAGAGAGAAGGTGGGGGTTTAACTATCTGTTTGAAATGATTATTTGTTTGCACATTATTTCAATCAGCTAAGTCAGCTGGTATCTGCTGATGGAATATAACATATAGCATATACAGTACCTTATGCAAGCATAATCAGATATAATCTAAGAAAGCAATATAATAATATGCCACTAAATGGTTGCAGAATGTGGCATTCCGTCTTATTTGATGTTTATATATTTCATATTTAATGAGGATGAATTTGTCATTCAATTTAGCATGAAACTGCATAGAATTTTATTTTTCAAAGATGATGCTATGCAACATTGCTAAGTACATGAATTATAACAGTTCTGATGTGATTGTATCATTCTAGCAGGGTTTCAAGGTACACCACCATACATACTAATGTACAAGTCAGATCCAACTGCAATCAACACTGACCGTGATCTACCATTGCATAATATGCCAGAAGATCTGGGTCTATGCAGTTCGTTAAAAACAATCATTAGAACATAATCCGTGATCTGATGGCACATTATGTGGTGGAAAATCAGGGTCTATGTTGTTTGCAGTTGCATCCAATTTATATGTAAGTATATACAGCAGGTCTTGTCTGAAGACCATGCAATGAAAATCTTGTCCCAGGATTTTGTTAAAATAAATCAGAACACACTGAAGCTTTTCTACAAAAATAGAAACAGTCTGATGGAGTAACACAGTGTAAAAAGGGAGCAATCACCAGAAAATATCAGAGAACTTAGTCTGATCCTTAGATCTGCCAGATAAAATCATACCATGCCCAAAGCATACTGATTACTATGTAGAACGTTTTGCAAATGACACATAAACTTTCTACAGGGCTCTAACTTAAAATGAGAAATTTTGGAATGTCTTTGCCTGGACAAATTCACTTCAATCGATGAGAGTCTTGATATGTACTATGATGATGTTATATCGCAAACAAGGTAAATGTATATGCAACTGTGGATATGATATTTCTGAATTGTTTTGCTGGAATTAAAAGAAAAGCATGAGTGAGTTCCAATTATCTACTAATGTAGGAAAGACAATAAATTAAAATGTCATGTGATTTTGTAATGACTGATATGAGACCTACACTTTTCACAGCCTCTGACCAGGACTTGCCAATGTTGGATTCTGGCGCTGTTAGCAGACTGTGGAGCAGCTCAATCACCTCGGCAGCCATACTGTTGGCCACATGGGCACTAATAAATGGTCTCACTGGGTCTGTCCTGAAATGAAAGAATTCATATTTAGAATTTTACATGCAAAGGAAATTCATCTATCTTTGAAGTATTGTTTTTTCTCATGAATCTCTTTGGGCCTTGACAAATACGGTAAAACATACAAACCATCCACTAGTGCAAGCAGGAGATGTAAAATCAATTCAGGAAACAAGAGGCCCAAATTGGCCTGATATTGATCAAATGGCTTACACACAGGAGCATGACATTAGATAGTTTTTACTTTTAACTTACTATTTACTTTTTTCCTGGATTGTACCCTCTGTATAATAAAGTCAAGGATGGATAGTTGCCATCTTGTTCTCCTTAAAGCCAAATTATTTCAAAAGACATTTCTTACCTATTCAAAAGTTTTGCTTGCCTTCTACAATATATTTCCACAGGGAACTCATGCATCAAATTATTCTTTCTGTTTTTACTCAGAACAGCTCAGTGAAAGTGGAAACACATCCCTTGTCTGCATCAATTCAAGAAATACACAAAAGTTTACAACTGGCTAGACCCGGGTGAGTAGTGAATGTAATCCCTGTTTTGTGTTCATGCTTTCAACCAATGAGAGCTAGGGATTCCATCCAGTGCTGACCCAGGTCTACCAGTTGTAAACTTCTGTGTATTTCTTGGAATAAAATGCCAGCAAATGATGCCTTTCCACTTTTACTGTCTTGGTTGGGTACAAACTGAAAGAATCGTATAATGCATGGAATGAATGAATATAGCTAAGTATAATATAAGAATACTGGATTCGGTTTCCAGGGTGATGACAATCTTAGCCAATCAGATATTAGATTACCTCATTAATATGTACAGATCTTACTCATAATCAAACCCATCCAACATCTTGACTGTTTAACAGGTTTGACCAAACTCTGAGCAGAAACATAGTTGCTAGAGTGTTGACAAGCTCAGCCAGTCAGATGCAAAATTCCATCATTAATATATATGAATTTCACTCATAATTATATTCCACCAAGATCTTGATGACACAGGTCTATTTACCAAGTTTGATCAAAAGTCGATACATATTATAGTTTCTAGAGTGTCAAAATTAACTCAGCCAATCTGATTTATGATCATCTCATAAAAATACATAGATTTATGCTCATAATGACAAGTTTGATCAAATTCTGATTAGAAATATAGTCGCTGGATTGCTGACAAGCTCAACCAATCAGATGCATGAATTTCACTCATAATCATTTGCAACCAAGATCTTGATGACACAGCCCTATTTACAATGTTTGATAAAAATCCTATCAAAAATAGTCTCTAAAATGGTACAAAACATCAGCCAATCAGATGCAAGATCACATCTTAAATATGCATGGGTCCTACTCATAATATAAATAATTCAACATCTTGATGATATTTGCCTGTTTACCAAGTTTGATTGCAACTGGGTCAGATATACAGTTTCTCAAGTGGTAAGAAGTGGTAAGAAGCTCATCCAATCATATGCAAGATCACTTCATCAACATGCATAGATCTTGCTCAGCATAAAACACAATAAACATCTTGATGGTAGAACCCTATTTACCAAGTTTAATAAAAAAATATGATCAGAAACAGAGGTGCTAAAGTGTTGACAAACTCAGGAAAACATGGAAAATCACGTAATTAATATGCATCGATCTTACTCATAATTGTACTTATCCAAGATCTTGATGATTTAAGCCTATTTACTAAGTTTGATCAAAACTGGACCAGAAATACAGTCTCTAGAGTGGTAACAAGCTCAGCATATCACATGCAAGATCACTTTCTTGATATGGATCTCATGGATTATCGAACTCATGTGAGATCTTAATCAGATAAGCCTATATTCGAAGTTTGATCAAAAAACTGATAAACACTACGGATTCCATAGCAATAACAGGCTCAGACAATCAGATGCAAGATCACATTATTAATATGCATTGATCCTGCTCATTACTGAAACTGTCCAAGATCTTGATGATATAAGCATACATTCCAAGTTGAATCAAAACTGAATCAGAAGTATGGCTTCCAGAGTGGTAACAAGCTCAGCTAATCAGATGCGATATCACCTCATTAATATGCATGCATCTCCAACATCTTATATATATAAGTACATACTCCAAGTCTGATTCCAAATAGATCAGAAATATGCAAGATCACCTCATTAGTCTGCTCGAATCTCACTCATTAGCGAACTTATCTGAGATCTTCATGATATAAGCATGTATTCCAAGTTTGATCTAAACTGGATCAGAAATATGGCCTCCAGAGTAGTAACAAGGTTAGCCAATGCAAGATCACCTCATTAATATGCATAGATCTCGCTCATTTTCAGACTCGTCTTAGATCATATAAGCCCATATTCCAAGTTTGATTGAGATCAGATTAGAAATATGGATTCTGAGTGATAACAGGTAACTGCTGATAGATGGATGATGGATGATGTATAATGGACAAAGCTCACTTCGATTTGGGGTTTCTTACGTTCTAATTTTCAACCTGTTATGGTTGAGAGCAAAAAGAAATCCTTCATCCACCTACCTGGCCAATTCAGAATTCTTTTCCCTGCAGACTGTTTCCTTCTCGTTTTTCTTCTTATCCCCAGTAGGGGACTCCACAGGTGCAGAGTCTACTGGTGGTCCTGTGGACACTACCAACCCCATCTGTGCCCATTTGGCTGCCTTCCTGAGAGCTGTCATCACATCTTCTGTGGTTACTTCAGCTTTGCCAGTCTATTGTAAATAGATGGGATTTTGCTAATTGGCACTAGTGTCATGTGTCCCAGATAAACAATGGTTTTGTTAGATCAAGGGTATCTGACCCCGAGGTGACTTTGCCCTGAGGGCTCAATAATCTCTTCATCTCACAAAACCAGTGTTTATCTGCAACAACCGACACCTGATGGGTATTATTTATTTCTTTGTTAATATTCTTCATAAAGATTTTATCACATACAGCAAAATAAAATAAGCGATGAGGGCCTTCTGAATTTATAATCACTCTCTACTGCATATATATTTTCCCCATAGAAGCTCCAGAGCACTTATACTGAAAGTAGCCAATCAGAATTGTTCAAGCTAGCAAACTTGGAAGTGCAACATTATGAATAAATGCTGTAGATTCCACTTAAAAATCAGTCTTTGTATCAGAGTTTAACTTTGTTGTGAACAAAAATGGTGAATTAAAGAGTATGTAGAAGGAATCTTAACAGAAAATGTGGCAGGTAGGTTTAGAATGTGAGGAAATTATGGCTTGAATTATGATGCATGTATTTTCTGTGGCTAAATGAAGTCACTGCCTATGGGATTGAAAAGTAATTATTGTTTTGATTATTGGATACACAACCGTTCTCCCTGAAAATCTGTAGAAATGTTCAACTTGATTATTGGTGGAATTCCAAAGCCTGCACCCCACCCCCTCCTCTCTCTCTCTGTCTGTCTCTCTCTCTCACACACACACACAATTACCACATGTATGGATTTGTCCATATTATCTGGATTACTCATCATAGTTGTTGATATGGAGAGTGATAATTCAAAAAGGCCAATTTTTTCATAATCAAAATCACATTTTTTACACTAACAATTTCTTTTGAATTCCTTTATTTACTGATTGATTTTCTGGTCAAAAGTCTATGTATTTAAAACATTGCAAGCTAGAGAGATGAATTGATGAAAAATAACAAGAAAATAATAGTGACTTCGATTTGTTTCCTCTACTCCAACTGATTTCCTATGTGATTGCCATTACATGTGGATTTCATTTCTCAACTGAGGATAAAAGTTACGATTTAGGCCAAACCTGTGTAGTCACCCCCTCTTTCTTCTCTCTCTCTCTCTCTCTCTCTCTCAGAGAAAAGTAAAGGATATTTGAAGCTTGGTTCTGCAATATGTTTATAATTTTTTCTGTCAACAAACTACAAATCAAAATGTTTGCAATCTACTGTTTACAAATCATTAGTGTGGGCAGAACACACTGGAATGCATACAAGGTTAAATGATGGCTACATACTGTTAAATATATATTTTGTAAGACCTTAAAGACGCATCTCATCTATCAGCCTCTCTTTCTTTCTCTCTCACAGGATGTGACCAATATTGCAGTGGAGGTAAATTGTTCAGAGCTTGATTGTGCACTTGAGAGCCAAGACTGACATGAGATTCAGATGTAAGAAACCAGTACTCCAATAAAAAGATAATTTGATTACATTGGTTTAATAGCGAATTTTAACACTTTTAAAGCATGTTAGAATGAGTTTTCTAGACTGGTTATCTGCTTCAGAAATCTTTGCTTATTAGCAACATTTCAAAAGCTGGAAACTGGAAGACCATTAGTGAACACAGCATTTGTATGATCAATGTGTGAAAGAATTCCATTAGGGAATGACTGGCATGAGAATGCGCCTCAATTAATAATATCAAGATTTCTTCTTAAAAAAGAGTTCTTAGAAGGAACTGACACTCTACAATCCTAAAAGAATTTCTAGAAATTAAAGACAGGACCATTTCTTCCTTTTAACTGCCTAATATTCAAACCTTCTCCAATATTCTTGAGCAACAAGATTTTCAAATTAGACACTGTGGTGGCCATATTAGATGTAAAATCAGCACCATTTTTATTTAGGACAAACTAGTTTTGTTTGTTTTAATGGAACTATTACCACATTATAGGCTATATCATGCTGAGGAAATGAAAGCAGCCAACATGGGCTGGCTTGGGCCAGTATCGAATCCATGATCCTTGGATTACAAGTCCAACGCTCTACTAAATGAACTACTGTGGCTCCCTTAGGAGAAACTAAACATCATTAGAAGACTTTTGGTGAAAACCCCATGCCAATATGACCATCTATTCAGAAGGAGTAGCTATAAGAAGATTTTCAAGATGGCTGTCATGGCATCCATATTGGATGTCAGACACACATCATTTTCGTTCAGGATGAACTAGACACCATAAAAAGTCTTCTGGTGAAAACCCCATGTTGATATGACTTTCTGTTTCAGGAGGAGTAGCAATACAAAACATTGTAAGATGGCTGCCATGGCACCATATTGGATGTAAGATCAGCACCATTTGCATTCAAGATCAACTAGATATCATATGTAGTCTTTTGGTGAAAACCCTATGTCAATATGGCCATCAATTCTGGAGTAGCGATAACAAGATTTTCAAGATAGCTGCCAAGTGGCCATATTGGATATCAGATCAGCACCATTTTCATTTAGAACCAACAGGATATAATAATTAGTCTTCTGGTGAAAACCCCATATTGATATGACTTTTCGTTTAGGAGTAGCATGGTAGCTATACTGTGTGTCAGATTGGCACCATTTTCATTTAGGACACTGTGTCAAGCTATACAACAGAGTGGGCTACACATAAAGTGTCTCAAAAAAGGAAGCATTTATAGGATACTACAGCACTGTGAATTCATTTACATTCATGGGTATCGATTTTCTTGTTTTTGTGAAAAATTACATTTTCATTAATACAGAAATTCACAGATTGCAGAAGGGGTCCTATTGTTTCCATGGAATTTTAAGTTTGTTAAGTTTTTACATTCGTGGTTTGTAGCAACCACAAAATCCAGAAAAATTGATACCCAATTAAAAATAGTGAATTCACTGTAATACATAGGGCAGCAATTGCAATTCCTATCACTGATTCTATAGACCAGTTATCAAATGAGAGTTGGGTGTGTCTCTGTTCTGGGTATGCAGGAGAAGGTAGGAATAATGGAGGAAATGTAGTTCAAAATTAAGTATACAGGATGGCTTTATTTGCCAAAACATGTCTGCACATCCTTTACAAATTCTTTGCCAAAGTATTTGCATAACATTCTTGCAAAAATTTGAACAATTCCATTTCCTTTTCTAACAATGAATGCTGATTAATCACCATAAATTCAAATATACCCAAAAGCTCATTCATATGTAACACTGAATAGTCCAGTTTCAATTATATACCGATAAAAAAATAGCCTGCATTGAGTACTGAATCTTAAATGTGCCATGATTTGATTGACACAAGTTGACATATGGGTGTACCAGAAATGTTCTAAGCAAAAAAATGTCTTAAGTTTTTATTCCCACTTATAGCCTACCTAATTGTACCATATGTATAATGTGGTTCACATATGAAAACACATACTGACAGTATGCGGTGCTGATATATTTAATCTCTGTACCTTTGTCATCTCTCGGTCCATACGCACAACTTTCTCCATGTTAGTTCCTCCGCCAAGTCGGAAGGGACGATTTTCAGAGCTACAAAAAAAACAAAATCAGAATGGAAGAACCTCGTGCAAAACCAGATGATACATTCCAAAAGTTCTGTCTACATGATGTTAGCATTATTTTAATTACCTTTTTTATATCATTGAAATTAAATAGTAGCAGACAGACCATAACTCAGTACATGTACTAGTTTTATTCTTTCAAATAACAGTAAAACCTGCTTTAGCAGACTCCTCCATGCAGAGTAAACCTGTTCAATAAAGGACATTATTTTTTTAACCTTTTTCTTAATTCTAAATATTTTAACTGTATCTAAAGCCAAAGCTGAATGAAGTTAAAAAAATGCAAGCAATGATGTTATACTTGACTCCATGGTCAATTAGGACGGTATGGTTTACAAACTCCTTCACAGAAGTGCAGACATGTTGATGGTTATATCTGCACAATTTTCATTCAGAACTAATTACATATTGCAAGAAGTGTTTTCATGAAAGCCCCATGTCAGTGCCACCATTCAAGCAAGAGGAGCAGTAATATTGAGATTTTTGAGATGGCCACTTTGATGCCATGTTCAGATGAGCAATAATTTCACTCAGAACCAGTTACATACTGCGATAGTATTTTCGTGAAAAGCCCATGTCGATATGATCATCCATTCAGAAGCAGCCATATAAAGATTTTTATCATGGTCATCGAGGCTTCCTTTTGGAGGCTGGATCAGCATCATAGTAACTTTGGAACAACAATAAATTGCAAGAAAGAAAAGTTTTTTTTAAACAGTCATAAACTTTGGTCAAAATACATGGTCTAAATTTAAAGTTATTATGCTAAAAGCAATTTTCTGGTTTGTCAAAGTGATCTTGACCTTAGACATTTTGACTCAAAAATTAATAGGCTTCTTTCTCACCCAACATGTAAGTCATCCACAAACTTTGCAAAAGAACATGGTAGAGAACGGAACATTTTCTTCTTTCAGTCATAGTAACCCTGACAATTGACCTTTTCAACCCCAAATCAACAGGCATCTTCCTCACCCCCACTGCAAACCATCCACAAAGTTATGTCCAGATCTGTGATGTAGAACTAATTGTGTGAAAACAATTTTTCACATTTCAGTCACAGTGACACTGACCTTTGACCACAAAATCAATAGGCATTTTCCTTACCCTAAGTGCAAGCCATCAACAAAGTTTGGTTTAGGTATGCAGAGCTAATGTTATAGTGCAGATACCATTTTCCTTCTTTCAGTCACAGTGACCTTGACCTTTGAACTTCTGACCCCAAAATTGATAAGCTTCAACCTTACCTCAAGTACAAGCCATCCATAAAGTTTGGTAACTGTAGATGATGGAGAACTGAAGCGATTGTGCAGAAACAATTTGGCAACAGTTTGTTTTATTGGTTTTAACAGGACTTTTGAACACATTATTGGCTATATCATATTAGGAAATAAGAATTAAGTGCCTTTCCCAAGAATACACTGAAGCCGCCGACATGGGTTGGCCTGAGTGGATATCAAAACCCATGATCCTTGGATAACGAGTCCAATGCTCTACCAACTAAGCTATTATGGCTCCCTACTGATGGAAGGACAGATGGACAACATCATAACAACAACATTTTCAAGATGGCAACCATGACAGCCATGTTTGCAGTCTAATTGTCTCCTTTTTCATTTAGAACGGACTAGATATCATAAGAGGTCTTTTAGTTAAAGCCCATGTCAATATGACCATCTGTTAAGGAGTAGCAGCAATAACCAGATTTTAAAGATGGTAGCCATGGCAGACATACTGGATGTCAGATTGGCACCATTTTTTATTTAAGACCAAGAAGACATCATTAGAAATCTTTTAGTGAAAACAACATGTCACTATCAACATCCAATTAGGAAAAGCTGTAACTAGATTTTCAAAATGATATCAATGGCAGCCATGTTGGAGGTCAGACTGAGACCATTTTCAATCAGAACCAACTAGAATCATAAGAAATCTTTAAGTGAAGAAACTGTGTCACTACGGCCATCTGATTAAGAGAAATAACAATAAAAAGATTTTCAAGATGGCCACTGTGACAGCCATACTGGATGTCTGAGGGGCACCAATTTCATTTAGGACCACTAGACTTTGGGTTGAATGTGTGTGTTCAGTTTCATGGCAATCCTCCCAGTAGTTTAGGAGTAGCTATAACAAACTTATGCTAATGGACAGATGATGGACAATGGACAGACAACAGAGGATGGGCCATTGCAAAAAACTCTTCTAGTCTATGACCAGTAGTGTTAAAAATTCATAAAATTTTGCACAGGTTGAAGATCACCGACTCTTTTTATCAAACACACAAAATAACACGTATGTTCATGAGTAAACAGAAAGCCTATGCAGCCAATTTATGGCAGATCACACATCACTAAACATTTCCCAGAGACAAAAGTTGCAACCATGTCACTTTATGCCCAATCTCACCCAGAGTTCATAGCATTATGCTACACTTAGGTATCATACTGTAATAATTATGTCATTTAGAGCACAGGAAGCATTGATTTTACAAAAGTCAACATACTTAAACCAACATAAACTTTAAAATTCAACAGCAGCTCACCACCCTGTTTACAGGCATAAATGGGGAAATGCTGAAGATATATTTTAAAAAATCAGGATAGCAAGCATATATGCTTATGTTTGAAATCGATAAATTTATTGTCATATGGGGTTATTTTTTTAACTATAGTCTTACCCATTGTAAAAAATATAAAAATACAACTATTTCCAAATTTTCAAAATGTACTCTCATTAACCATTTTTAAAGCATTTTACAACATGGTTTATTTAGAATATAAACAGGTGCACAGTCCAGTTTATTTGAGTTTATGGCAAGGGGTATTCACTGAAGCAAATGTGATGTCTGAAATTTTTTCAGTTTTCTATATACATATGTATGATTTCTTTTCTTTTGCTACCCAATAATAAAAGGCCACTGTATGGTAATTTGTAGTATAAATGTATTTGCCTGTACATACTAATTATCCAAATTCTATAGTGCCCATTATCTTGTACAATACTTTGTGTAAACCTATGAAATTGGAATTTAGCATTTTGGAGTGGGAAACAAAGTTTATACATGATTATTACATTATATTAAGTAAAGTCATAGCATGTCAAAAGTTTTGATTTTGAGTTCTGTGCTCAGCAAGTTTTGAAAACTTAAGACCATTTCTGACAGGCAATGGACAATTTCAACTATAAATTAAGATTTTTTAGTTTGTGATTACCTTAAAAGAGGCTGTATGACTTCATGGGATAGCTGATCTTCCCTTTTATGAATAAAGACAGACAGACGGCCATTCTGAACATCACTATCTTCCTGCTTGTCTTTGTCGGCTCCCATTCCAGTCTTGGTGAGGTCAGAATCTGGAGATTGATGACGGCTTGAAACTGTAGCAATGTCACCTAGAGGAACAACAAAAAAGAGGAGCAATTAGAATTGTTCATCTGAGACTAATTTGGAAAGAAGGCTTGCAGAGTTTCTGGCATAAATCTTAGTCACCAAGGGTCTGACATGCCTATCATGCTCAGAAGCATAGGGAATGTTATTTTTCTCAAATACCACAAACCATGTTTTTAACATCCAGCTTCCTATACAATGACAAAAGTTGCATCTCAGTAGGCACTGATATCACTGGTGGATGTAGTGAAAGGAACATCTGTAACACATGTTGTAATAGACATCATTTGTGTTTGAGCTTATCTTTCCAGAGGAGTATCTAAGGTTAAAACAGTAACTAACAACAGTTTGCATGTTACATTATTTATCTACGGGATAAGATGAAATTTTCTCACATTTCTATATGTGTATGATTGCATTTTCTAATGTAGAACACTAGTGGAGAATATCTTTCATCACACGACTGTTGTCTTACATCACATGACATTTAAATAGCATTTAGCACTTTGACTTGATCAATACATCACATCATAATTGTCTGCTGTTATTATCAGCAGTTATCTCACCTATGTGCATTCTGACCTCATTCCAAGTTCACACCGAATTTTGTTTGTTGTAAACAAAACATTATACCATCTCTCTAAATATTGATGCTTTCTGTTAAATTTGGTCTAATTCTGCAGTTTTTTTTTGTTTGTTTCAAGAAGTCAGTTAATGATTTTTGATGACTAATCAAAATAATTTGTAAAATATTTCAACATACTTCAATTTGTCAAATTTTTATGAATAAAGGTTTTTCTATTTTTAATAATGGTGGCCATATTTGATGGCAAATCAGCATCATTTGTAAAAAAAAACAAACTTGAAAACCTTTAATGCCAGGATGCTCTCAACCAAATTTGGTTGAATTCTGTCAAGTGCTTTTTGAGAAGAAGTTTAAAATTGCAAATGTTGATGGATACAGGGCAATACCATAAGCTCACTTGGCCAGGTGAGCTAAAAGCTGTTCATAAGTTTAGACATTAATATACAATCACTCATGTATGCACCATTTTCATTCAAAACCACTTAAATACTGGAAGAAGAGTTTTAATGACAACCCAATGTTAATCCCATGATTCATGCAAAAGGATTACTGATGACAAGATTTTCGATATGGCTATGTTTTGTTGGAGGTCAGATGAGTACTATTTTCATTAGAACTAGCTACAACTAGCTACAGTGTTTTAGTGAAAACCCCATGTCAATACAACCCTATCAGAAGAAGTAGTCAAATAAAGATTTTCAGGATGGCCATCAAGGCAGCTGTTTTAGAGGTTGTATCAGCATCCTTTTAATACAGAAAAAACTATATATTGCAACAAGAAAACAATGTTGATAATGCCATCCATTGTGGAGAAACAGTTTTTCAAAGATTTGTCAAATTTTGGGAGGTGACATTGGCAGTATTTTCATTTAAGACCAACGACATATAGTGAGAAGTGTTTTAGTGTTTAGTGAAAAACCACATGACAGCATGACCATCCCTTAAAAAGGACTAGTGATTAAATTCAATATGGCCACCATTGCCATCATGCTGGAGGTCTGATCAGCACCATTTAATTTTGGCCCCAACCAGATATCATAAGAAAGCGTTTAGTGAAAATCCTATGTCACTACAACTATACATTCTGGAGAAGCAGCTATAATAAGATTTTCAAGATGGTCACCATAGTGGCCATATTGGATGTCAGATCAGCACCGTTTTTGTTTCAGACCAACTAGGCATCATAAAATGTCTTTAAGTGAAAACCCATCATGTCACTACATCCATTTGTTTAGGAGAAGCAGTCATAAAAATATTGTCAAAATGGCCACCATGGTGGCCATATTGCATGTCAGATCAGCATCATTTTCATTTAAGACCAAACAGACATGATAAGAAGTCTTTTGGTGAAAACCACACATTGTTATGGCCATCCGTTTAAGAGAAGTAGTGATAAAATAAATATTAGGCTGCCATGTTGTAGGTCTAATTAGCACCATTTTCATTTAGTATCAAGTCAATATCATAAGTCTTTTAGTGAAAACCCAATGTAGATATGACCATCCATTCAGGAGGATTTTGACAACAAGATTTTTAAGATGTCCACTGTGGCAGCCATATTGGATGTCGAAGGGGTATTTTCATTGAGGACCAACTAGACATCATGAAAAGTCTTTTAGTGAAAACCCAATGTAGATATGACCATCCATTCAGGAGGATTTTGATAACAAGATTTTTAAGATGTCCACTGTGGCAGCCATATTGGATGTCGAAGGGGTATTTTCATTGAGGACCAACTAGACATCATGAAAAGTCTTTTAGTGAAAACCCAATGTAGATATGACCATCCATTCAGAAGGATTTTGATAACAAGATTTTTAAGATGTCCACTGTGGCAGCCATATTGGATGTCGAAGGGGTATTTTCATTGAGGACCAACTAGACTCATGAAAAGTCTTTTAGTGAAAACCCAATGTAGATATGACCATCCATTCAGGAGGATTTTGATAACAAGATTTTTAAGATGTCCACTGTGGCAGCCATATTGGATGTCGAAGGGGTATTTTCATTGAGGACCAACTAGACATCATGAAAAGTATTTTAGTGAAAACTCAATGTCACTGTGAGTATCCATTCTAGAAAAGTATCTATAACAAGATTTTCATACTGGATATCAGAACAGCACCTTCTTCATATGGAATCATTTAGACAGAATAAGAAGTCTGTGCCTGAAAACCCCATGACACTACAGTCATCTGCTTAGAAGTTGCCACAAGAGAAGATTTTCAAGAGGGCCACCATACTGGCCATATTGTATGTCAGATCATCATCATTTTCATTTAGGACCAACAAGACATGATAAAAAGTCTTTTGATGAAACCCCATGTAACTACGGCCATCTGTTTAGGAGAAGTACAAAGTCTGTACAGTATGTATAGAGTTTAATGGCATATCAGCCTAATGCTGGCTATATAAAAGTGCCAATTAAAAGTTCTAGAAATAAAAAGATAAACATGAGGCCCCTGATATTGCTCATGTTGCTGACATCTGCTTAATAATCAAATGCAAGAGCTGGTCAAGAAAATGGGTTTAGAAGGATGCTTTCAGTTGAAATTTCTCCAATGCTGATGACTGCATATGTGACAAAAACAATTATTTCAATGTTTCTCTTGTATTCATATATCTGACCGCACATCAGCATCTTTTGTCCAATAGTGAAAGGCCCCTATACCAGAATGTTTTCTATTTTTAGTAACATCAGTCATATTTGATGGCAGATTGGCATCATTTGTACACACTTGAATGGTCTTCATGCCAGGATGATTTCTGTCAAATTTTGATCAAATTCTGTTCACTGGTTCTGGAGAAGAAGTCATTTAAAGGTTTTTATATTTTTAGAAATGATGGCCATATTTGATGGCAGATTGGCATTATTTGTACAGACTTGAAAGACCTTTATGCCAAGATGCTCTGTGCCAAACTGGTTGAAATTGGTCTCGCAGTTTTTAAGAAGTTGAAAACAGCAATTGTTGACACACAAAGAGCCATACCCTAGGCTAACAATTCCAACAAAAACAAAATCTTATGGAAGATTAACCCTTCCAAATAAATGTAAGCATGTAGTCCTACAAGGTAAAAGATAAAAGGTACAAGTCATAAAATTCTTTGAACGATATAAAAAATTACCGTATTCTGCTGTGTATATCATGTACTTTTATTTACCTAATTTACTTATTTTCAAGAGGGGGTGTGCATTTTATAGAAGAACTAAAAAAAAAGGTTTTTTTCCAGGTCAGTCTGATGAAAGGATGAAGGCACTATAGCTGTCTACACATGTAACAGTCACTCCTTATGACATACTAAATCCGTTGCACGTTGCATTATAACTAAATTGTTTACTGGTACTAGCCTTATTAAAGAAATAAATAATGCTCACAAAACCTTGATAGTGTTGTTCTTTGATTGCTTATGTTAATGAACTTGTTTCATTTCACATCACTGTGTAGCGTTTTGTTCTGTGACTTGACTGGAATATATGTACATAATGACTAGTAACTTGCTGTTCTAAAACAGTGCCAAGTATCACACTTATGACCGTAATTCTACTGTAAATGGTCAGTATTCAATAAGTGTGGCTCTAATGTTCATCAGAGGCACATCATGGGAACATCTTTTTGCACTACGGTTAGTCTGTTATGGTAACATTGACACATATGAAACAAAATAATCAATTATTGTCTGAAATCAGAAAATATTTTTTCTTTGGAAAATAAACTTAGTTCTTAGTTTTATTTTTCATCTTAAATCATAGTATTTGATATTTCTTTGTGACTATACAGTGATCAATACTTCACTGACTCAGTGAGCAATGTTTAATTGACTCAGTGTGGTGTTTTTAGAAATAATCGGTGCTGGCTAAAGCTTTTATATGTCAAACATAATTACAATGCATTTTCTTGGTAAATTCCATCTTGAACACAGATATTTTAGAGGTATCATGATAGTCCAAATAAGTATAAATACTGGACCTGAACTTTCACACAGCATCTTGTGTTCGATCTTGAAATGCCAGAAATGTTGACAGACTAGAACATACAGGGACTTTTTGAGGGTGATGATGATGAAGAGAAATTTGAGGGATTTGATGCAATAGACTGAACTCTATCAACAAAGTGAACCTTAAAACGGCCCTTTCAAGGGCAAACCTTAAAATCAGGAAGATATACTTCCAATATTGCGACTTTTTTTCATTCTTTCTTTTACAATACCTGTAAGAAAAGTACTGACCGGGTGCCGCATACTGACAGGAAAGACCAACAAAAACAGTCAAGCGCTGGTTTATTGTAAACAATTCAAACATCGTGTAACGAATGATGATCAGTACACTATCAAAAAAGGCCAACTGTTGTCATACTATGAAAATGGAGAAAAATTATCATGATTTTAAAAATGAATTTTATCACATGTGCATTATATGGCAGAACTAAGTTTTTTCCCCTTGTTTCTGGGTCTAAAATCAGGGTGCACAATATACATCAGTGCATGTTATACACACCAAAATAGGTCGACGTAAAGGTAAAAAAATATAAAATCCTTAAAATACAGGGTCAAAATTAATTTTTATATGAACTGCATTCCCAAAAAAGTTTAAGATTTTCACTGGTGGTACATCTTCATATAGCTTCTTAATCAAATTCACATAAAAAAAACTTCCGTCTCACGGGATGGAAGTTGATACCCTCGATAAGAATGTGTTCAACTGTCAGAGGACACTGTCAGGGTATGCACTCTGGTCAAGGTACACCATTCAGGAGGTATACATGAGTCAGGTAAGTGTCCTCCACATGCAATTGGCACAATACCACTTTATCTCTGGGATCTGTTTCTATATGTGGGATGCCACTCTCCAATGATAGGCTGGATGTTACAAAGCTTGTTTGTGAAGTCAGTACTTGGAAACTTCCATTAAGAAATAGGTGAATGCACAGCAGCCTTGGCTGCTTTATGTGCCATTTCATTGCCCTTTCTACCAATAGGACTAGGCAGCCAACAGTACATATTAGAAACTAAAGTTAGGAGAATATGGTCATTCAGCTATGACTCCTCTACATGATGATATGGAATATTTTAAATCCAACTCCTTCAAGGTCTCATCAATATAAACAATATCCCAAGCAAAGATAATGATACAAAGTTGATCAACAAGGGCCAAAATGTTGAAGTATGTATGTATAAATTTATGTATTGATTTTAATGGCACATCAGCACAATCCTGGCTATATAGTGATCGGTAAGTTTAGGTATAAAAAGAACCCCATACAAAACAAAGATAAAAAGAATCCCATACAAAACAAAGATAGCATCAAAAAAAGGAATAAATAATTAAAATACAAAGTCATGTTTTTTTATATATAAATTGCACTTTTCAAATGTCCAAGATCTTCTCAGCTGGAACATCATCACAAGGCACATCCCAGGACCAAAAGCTAGCCTTCATCAGTGGCCTCTAAGGATATGAAGGTGGGTACATGACAAGACAAATAGGTCTATGACACAATGTTCACATCAAACTGCATCAGAATACTTTAATGAATCTTGAGCCATGCTGATTACAAGCAACATTCCATGTCAAGCTTTGAAGTTGATTGGCAAGGACCATAACTCTGTCTAAAAACACGCATCTAGGTGTAAGAGACAATATTCTAAAATTACATCAGAATATGTTGAATGGTTCTTGAGCTACACCATTTACAAGTGACATGCCTTGTGAAGTTAATTGTCAAGGGACATAACTCTATCCAAAATGGAGTTGAGACAAAACTTCCAAAAGGCACATCTAGGTCTATAAGGTCTACAGATATTATGTACTTTTGAGAGAGTGACAGGTGTAAGGTGAAGTTGTTTGAATTTGCAACATGCACAATGAAGAGAATGTTAGCATATTTCTATGGTATTTTCATGTACTGTGGCTGAAATTTCTTTACATATTGTACTTGTGGAAACTGTACATGATCTAAGCAAACAGCAGACAAAAATGGCTGCTCCCATGTGCTCGAAAAATCAGCCTAAATTAGTCCAAAGTACACTATTTTTAGCAGTTATTAAAATAGGGAAAACAAATTTTGCCAGAGTAGGCAATACCAGCTTCTAAAAGTACAATGAATAAATTACAAAATATATAAAAAGTAAAAAAAAAGTTATAGGATCTTTTTTTTACAATTTACATTTGAAGTCCAAGAAGTGAAAATGACCTAGCGGATCTGGCAGTTTTTTTATAGGTGTACATCTGAAGTAAGACCAATTCTCGACTCAATACTCTATAACCCAAATTGCACTCATCAATCATACACCAAAATAAAGAGAATTAAAGTTCTTTTAATAATACCTAAGATATACAAGGTCTTTTTCAAATAGCCAGGAGAACCAGTGAGGAAAACCTGGGAAATTCATTTTCTTTATAAATCTAACCTTATGCAAAATATGAAACTGTAGAGTGCCACCTAAGACCATGTTCAAACCAAACTGTATCAGAATCTGTTGAATGGTTCCTAAGCTATACAAGGATCTCCTGTAGGGGAAATTCAAAATGACTGAAAAAGGGCAACAACTCCATTCAAATCTGAGCGGAAGAGACTAAAACTTATTAAGGTACATCTGTGTCATGGCCAATTCACCTAACAATGGCATTCAATTATGTGTAAGGGTCACAGAGCTTTGGCAGTTGCAATAAGTGTGAACAGACAAAAAAGATGGAAAAGGTGCATACTATATGGCTCCCACATCTTGATGTGGGGCCCTAATTATCTTGATGCAGGGCCCTAATTATCAGTACATATTGCCAGAACTTATCCCAAAGTTAAAGTTTATCGTCAATCTCTGATGAGGAAGTCTTATTGATTCAATGTTGTTGCATGCACTTGTGAGTACTGCATGTAAATTGGATTATATAATGAATTATTGAACATTATCTGACTTGTTCAGACCTCATAAACAAACATTTTTAAATCTGTAGAGACTTACAGGACAAGAGAATTTAAAATTCTCATAGACCAATGTCAGTTGGTAACACCCCCACCCCCAAAATGTTAACCAAACTTGCTGCATCTATCTAGTGCCCTCGCTTTTGCCATGGTCTATGTTTTTGGATCCCATCACTGGCCAGTTATCATGGGAGAGGTGAACTGAATTTGTGTGCCGACTACAGTTGAGAAGATTGAAAAAGAGAAGGTCGTTGTCTTACAAAACTTCTCAAATTTTGTTCTTAGATTGATATTTTCCACCACTGTTCTCAATTCTTTCTCTACCATTAAGAAATGTGAACTTAGTCATAAGCAATTGTAGGATAAAATCCACAACTTTTGAATACTTCTAAAAAGATTCTTTACATTCTTCAACTCATCGAAATTGACAAAATTGTCAACTTAGTTCTGGTGGATAAATAAGTCTCCCCAGCATACAATATTTCTTCTATGTTGTCTACCACTGTAATAAAAGTTCCAGTATTTTCAATGGAATCAGGTGAAAAGATAATATATATCTCAATTTATGGAGCCATTTTGAGAATATGAATGACACTGGGACCAGGAAAGGTGACTCACCTGGCACCAGAAAGTCGCCCAGCTTGGCCAGAAGGAGACTGATGATTCTGGCAGGTGGGTCAGAGACTGGCTGTGATGAACTCCAGTAGCTGGAACTAACATGTTGTCCCCAAGCTGGTAACTTTACAGACTCGCAGTCGATTGTGTTCACCAGGGGCAGGGCCACTCGACACAGCTGGAGGATTATTAACACAAGCTTGGGGGAAGGTCTGAAAAAATGGCACATATAATATGATACATGTACAACAATATTAAAGTTATTGTAAATACCTGCTACATATCATGACAGCCTTTGGATGGGGGGGGGGGGCATGTGGGATGAAACTTATCAAGTATTTATTTAGGACTTTTTCTTAATCCTTTAGCTCTTGGGAATTTAGGCTCTTTTCATAGATAACAAAGTGGTGGATACTGCTGTAATAGTTAGGGAAAATTTATCAAATTTTAAATAAATTACTACAACCAATTATTTTTATGACATGCATGAGGTCCTAAAAAGTATTCCAGATATAGATCATGAGAGCCATGGTAGATCAGTGGTTATTGTGCTGGACTCACATCTGAAAGGGTGCTGGTTTGAATCCTACCATTGGACAAACCTGGGTCAGCTACCATGGTGTGTCCTTGGGCAAGGCACTTTCCTCCAACTGCCTCAGCACTAAATAACCAACTTGTGTTGATGTGCTGTAAAGCATCAATCCAAACCAAAACCAGATAAAGGTCAAAACAACCACTTCATATATACAATACTGGGAGTTTATTTATTTTGATGAGAATCAATTTTTGTGGTTTTGAGAAAAAAAATGACATTCATCATACCGTATTTTGGTGTGTATAACACACAGTTTTTTCACCTAATTTTATTATCTTAAGTCGGGGGGTGCGCGTTTTATACAAGAACTAAAAAAAAAGATTTTTTCCAGGTCGATCTGTCGAGAGGATGAAGTCACTATAGCCGTCTACATGTGTCACATTCACTCCTTGTGAAATATTAAATCTGTTGCACATTGCATTGTAACTAAATTGTTTACCGGTACTAGCCTTATTAAAGAAATAAATAATGCTTACAAACCTTGATAGTCTTGTTCTTTGATTCCTTATGTTAATAAACTGGTTTCATTTCACATCACTGTGTACCGTTTTGTTCTGTGCCTCGACCGGAAATACATGTACATAACGACTGGTAACTTGTTCAAAAGCTGTAGAAGGTGCCACATTGGAGCGGAACAAATACCACTGTGAGGATTACCGTACCTGTTCCGTAAATGTTCAGTATTCCATAACTGTTGATCAAATACATTTTTTCTTCATTTATTCTTGGTTGAATTGAAATCAATTAATGTATGAAGTCGGAAAATATTTTTCAAATATTCAATATTCGATAACTGTGGATGTAATTAATTCTGTCTTCATTTATTCGTGTCTGAATTTAAATATAATATTTAGAATTCAAGCAGTGTTAATGTTCTCATTTTTTGCGTGACTACGGTTAGCCTGTTATGGTAACACTGACACAGCATTAATGTATGAAGTCGGAAAACATTTTTGTTTTCCTTTGGAAAATAAACTTGTTTCTTAGTTTTATTTCTCATCTTAAATCATAGTATTTGAGATATCTTTGCGACTATACAGTGATCAATGCTTCATTGACTCGGTGTGGTCTTTTCATGGTAATCGGCACCAGGTAAGCTTTGATGTGCACAACATAGTTACAATGCTTTGTCTCGGTAAGCAATATTTAATTGATTCAGCGCGATGTTTTTAACGGTGATCAGTGCTTCATTGACTCGGTGTGGTCTTTTCAAGGTACTCGGCACCGACTAAAGCTTTGATGCGCTAAACATAGTCACATTGCTTGTCTAGGTAAATTTGTTTCTTTGTTTTATTTCTCATTTTAAACAACAGTATTTGATACAGTACTTCTTTGTTACAATACAGTAAGCAGTGTTTACTTGACTCAGCGTGGGTTTTTTAAAGCAAATCAGCGCCGGCTAAAGCTTTGATGGGCCAAACATAATTACAATGCATTGTCTTGATAAAATCTAGCTTGAACATGGGGATATATTTTAGAGGTGTCATGATAATCCAAATAAGTATAAATACTGGACCTAAACTTTCACATAGCATATTGTGTTCGATCTTGAATCTGAACGAATATAGTAAAAGTATCAACATGGGTCGTATAAGATATTCGTATCCACGACAGAGATTCGCTTTCAGGCAATATTGATTGCAAAACAGAAGAAAATAGATGACTACAAGGGGTCTGTGAGCTGGGTCTATGGATTGTGGAAACATGAGGAAACCCGAGCTGACTGACGTCTGCTAGTGGGTAGTGGATGCATGGGCCGAGCTAGATCCAAGCATCATCATCCATGCCTTTAAAAAGTGCTGCATCTCAAATAAAATGGATGGCACAGAGGATGACATCTTGTGGGAGGACAATGCCAAGCGTGAAGACCACTCAGAGAGCGAGGACATACAGCGATTTTTCGAGAGTGATGACGACGAAGAGGAATTTGAGGGATTTGATGCAATAGATTGAACTCCATCAACTAGACGAACCTTTAAAGGGCCCTTTTAATGGCCAACCATAAAATCGGAAAGATACAATTTCAATATTACCACTTTTTCATTCACTATCAAAATTAAAGACTGTTGTTGCACTATGAAAACGGAGCGAAATACCGGTAGTCACGATTTTAAAATGTATTATATCACATGCGCATTATATGGCAGAACTACGTTTTTTCCACTCATTTTGGGTCGAAAATCGGGGTGCGCATTATACACACCAAAATATGGTACTTGCTTTTAAGTTGGGTCCAGCTGCAAACAACATAGACCCTGATCTGCCATCGCATTATGCACTGGCAGATCAGGGTCTATGTTGATTGTTCAACTGATTAGTTCTAACAAACTGCATAGACCCAGTTCTGCCTGTGCATTATGCAATGGCAGATCTGGGTCTATGCAGTTTGCAGATGGACCCAGAGCAAGTTATACGGTATTTAAATGTGTGGATTTGGGAAAGGGGTTCTATTGTCTTAACAATGGATCATTGTTCATTGGGCATTTAAATTTGTGATGTGTAGCAACCACAAAATCAACCGAAATTGGTACCCCACAAATACAATGGCTTTCATAGTAACCCGATTCAGTGATCTGCATACATATCTTTTATTCAGTACTTCAAAAGCTGTATGCTATTCTTTTTTTAAACACCCATCAAATCAGCCCATTTTCAGGGGGTGTGGGGGTGAGGGAATTGTAGTATCTGGCCCCATGAAACTCCTCAACTTGAATAATCACTAAAACTCAAAATTACCTTTGTCTTATGTCTTATATTTGTTAAACTGTTATAAAATAAACTATACATATTTAACAGATGTATGTATCCATAGTGCTGCTACATTGAAATCTCTTGTATTTCAAATTGAAGAGTTTTGTGAAAATGGAGCCCGGAATCCTAGGCATAAATATTTATGGTGTACTTCTACAAAACCTTGTCAAATAAAATTTCAGGGTTTCTAGTCTATTTTATGTGGTGTACCATTATACATGCCTTCAAAAACATACTCTTGCATTCAGAGATGGACATAATCAAAAAATCTTTCCTTTATCTGTAACAATGGCTCCACACACAAACATATAACATCTCTTTACATGACCTTTAAAAACTGGGACAAAAAATCCTTATACAATATCTTGGCATTGATAAAGACAGTACTCCCTCAAAATAAGGTGTCTCAGTATATCCCCTTTCATTATTTAATAGTAACATTATACATAAAATACTTCAATACAAGGTACTTTGGTATAAGGCAGTCCCTTATAAAAGGCAGCTATGGTCATGGATCCCCTTTCATTATTTAATAGTAACATTATGCATAAGGTGGTCCACTGTTTTGTTTCCCATGAAAAGTTATAGTGAGGGAGTACAGTAACCACCCCATTCTCACTGCTGTAACCAAGCCATTCTCACTGCTGCAACCACCCCATTCTCACTGCTGTAACCACCCCATTCTCACTGCTGTAACCAAGCCATTCTCACTGCTGCTTAAAGTGAAACCTCGACCTTGCTATTTGCTAACATAGGGGGAACACAGAAGGGTACAAGAAAAAACATATTTATAAATGAGTACAAGAGTTATGTGGAGTACAGTGTCTTTGAATTTGAACAGCATTGTAATGACATAGCTTTCCACTTGCACAGGCAAGATAGGAAATCCTAGCATATCAGGACAAAAACTTTCAGCATATAGTAATTTCATACCAAAGTTTCAGTTGAGTACAGCAATAGATATAGAAGATATATGTATTTGTCGTTCAAAAACTTTAACACAAGATCTCTACAAGCCAGATGACACAAGCGATGCTATTGCTTTCTGGAAAAGTGAGAACTATTATCTGTCTCACCATTCACAGGCAAAAAAAATACCTCTGATCAAGGAGAAGTGAGAGCAGTTTGGACACACAGGCTGGCTGACTCAGGATTGCCTTCCCCATGCGGCTTCGGGATAAGTTGTTCAGGAGACTGAGTACCTCTTGTAAAGCCTCAGTACCAGCAGCCTCATTTCCACCAGTTTCTGTGGCACGGGCCAGGTGATTAGTCAACAGGACAGACACCTGTCTGGCAAGACCAGAGTGTTCAAGCTCCTCAAACTGGGATCCTGAAACAAGAAACCATTGAATCATTCAATCAATCAATCAAATCTATTTATCTAATGTAGAATCTGGATATTAAGCATTATACACTTAATTTGGAAAATAGATAAAGTCCTATACTCCCATATTTAATTTGCATTTATAAACAGTGGAATGTATCATGAAGAAACTAGTTGCACATTTTGATATTTATGCTTATCAACCTGATGAAACAGATACTAATGATGGTTGATTTAGACAGGAAATATAGCAAGAAGGCTGGATCAGAAAAGTAAATAAATATATGTCAGTGCTTAACAATTTAATTAGAAACAGACTAATAATGCTCTGTGCTAAAACATACAGTAGATGCAATTATATACCATGCTCTGTGCTAAAACATACAGTAGATGCAATTTTATACCATGCTCTGTGCTAAAACATACAGTAGTTCAATTTAATTCACAGTATAACCCCTTTTCAATTGTGAGATTACCAGTTCCTACATTAAATCACCATCTTTACATGTGAGTAGTCTGGCTCATAGCCTATAAGTGATCAGTCAAATAAATGACCTGTGTAATCAATCTCAGCAAATGTTACAGATCCAAAAAATTCTGACATGGAGAAAAATACCGAAAATTTAGTCGGCAATAAATTACTACTGGCTGAACTACCATAAACACAGCATGGCTAAGGCTTTATTAACATAAACTATAATGATAAGATTTTTTTAAGGGCTGTTCCGTTTAAACATACATGGTACCCAGGAAGGCAGATTTTTTAAACATATGCTAGGATACTCTGATTATTCAAACAGTAGACATGAAAATGATACAAAATTCTAAACTGCATGTACGGGTGACTATTCCAAACTGAAAGTACCTTCCCTGGGTCCCAAGTATGTTTTACTAGAACAGCACTAATATAAACTATCCTCAAAAAAAAAATGAAGGTCAAGGTCCTTTATTAGGGAATTTGAGGACAGGCAATATATAGAGAGAGGGTTAAGAGAAGTAGAGAGACAGCTTTAAGAACCCCAAAAAGTGAATTTTAATGGCTGGCCTGAGGTTGAAGAAGATGATGACTGTTGACAGTTCTGTCAGACAGATCTTGGTATACTGTTCAAAATAACCTTTTCTTTTTATAATTACTCTTTAATTTACCGGAACCAAAACCTCCACTTAGAACAAGAGGCCAAAGAGGGCCTGAGATCACTCAAGCCAGGCAATATAAACTGAATGCCCTTAATACAAGGATGCTTTTTGGCAAACATTTGATCAAATTCTGTTCAGTGCTTTTAGAGAATGAGTAGTTTAAAAGTTTTTACATTTTTAGTAATAGCAGCCACAATTGATTGTGAATTGGCATCATTAGTAAAAAATATTAAAAGATTTTCATGCCAGGATGCTTTCTGTCAAATTTTGTCAGATTCTGTTAAGCACTTTGTTCAGAAGCCTCTCAAAGGTTTTGTAAAAATTTCAAAGTTCTTTATGCCCAGATGCTTCTATTAAGTTTGGTCAAATTCTGTTGAGCATTTATTGAACAGAGGTCTTTTAAAGGTTTTTCTATTTTTGGTAAAGATGCCCATAGTTGATGGTGGATTGGCATCATTTGTACAAACCTGAAAGGTCTTCATGCCAGATGCTGTCTGCCAAGATGGGTTGAAATTGGTTTAGTGGTTCTTGACAAGAAGTTGAAAATAGCAGTTGTTAATTAATACACAACTGATGATGCAAGATGGACACAGGGTCATACCATAAGCACTTATGGACAGGTAAAGCTAACAAGATGCCCAAGTGGACCTGATATTGCTCACCTTGCTTACATAACTAAACGGTTGACCATTTCACTAAGCTGGCTTATGTAGTACTGTAAGATCACAACCTATGTAAACTATCTCCCAAACTTGTTATCATGTAGATTTTACCTATTTTACTATAGCCTGATAAAATTCTTTCTAAATATAATAACATAATTAATATGCATGTTCTTTTGCCCATAATCAAAGTTATCTAAGATCTGTAAAAGTTAAGTTTACAGCTCAAGCCTTAATTTGTGATCTACAGAGTCACATGTCTTATACATGAATTTAAATTATAATTCAAAAATTGTTTTAGAAGAAAAGCACATTGGAGTATTTTTGTAAGTAAAAGCTAGAAATACAAAACATAAATTCCAAATAATTTGTGAGTAAAGGCAATGAACACATGAAATGCCATAAAATAACACACAATACATGTGATTACATATAAATAACATATGTTTCAGGTACTTTAACATGGCAATAATAGCAACTGTCACACTCTATTTCACCAAACATATCATATCCAAATATTTAACAATTTCAAATGTGGTTATGTTGTTCGAAATAATTCTCTGTGAATTAATTTATAAACTTCGACATGGTTTTACAAGAAATATGTTCTTACTGGAGCAAAATCAATATTAGAAACAAGGGTCCCTCAAAGGGACTTACGCTCTACTGTCCAAAAAGAATTTCCAGTAATTCAAGATAAGATAATTTCTTTTTAACTGCAGAGTGTTGAAACCATCACTGATACTCCTGAGCAATAGAAAATATTTAAATTAGCCACTGTGGTGGCCATATTGGATGTAAGATCATTCATTTAGGACCAACTCAAACATCATTATAAGTCCTCTGGTAAAAAAACCATGTCAATATGACCATCCATACAAGAGGAGTCGCTACAACAAGATTTTCAAGATGGTCATCATGGCAGCCATATTTGACTTAAGATTAGTACCATTTTCATTTAGGACCAACTAGATATCATAAGAAATCTTCCGGTGAAAGCCCCATGTGGCCATCAATTCAGGAGAAGTAGCTACGACAAGATTTCAAGATGGTCACCATGGTAGCAATACTGGATGTCAGATCAGCATTATTTTCATTCAGAACCAACTAGACACTATAATAAGTCTTCTGGTGAAAACCCCATATCGATATGACTTTTCTTTAGGAGGAGAAGTGATAACGAGGTATTCAAGATGACTGCCACATTGACCATATTGGAGGTCTGATTGGTACCATTTTCATTTAGAACCCGTTAGACAACGTAAGAAATTTTCTGGTAAAAATTCAATGTCGATATGACTTTCCATCCAGGTGACGTAGTGATAACAAGATTTTCAAACATTAAACATATTGACAAATTATATACATACAACACTCACTGTAACTAGTCTATATTTCTAACTTTCGCTGAGTGATCATAAAGTCAACTCCACTAATTCCGAAATAAGCTTGACGATGTGCTCAGCTCGAGTGCTGTATTACATCACTCTCATATTCTTCTTTTTAAACTTGTAAAGCACTATTGATTTGTCCTTTTCCTCATCCAACATGTTTAAAAGTTTAAAAAGACCCCTCTCCTGTAACATTTTTTTCAGTCATATAATATCAATGAGCCACATCGATAAACATCCATGAGCTACAACTCTTAATATCTTGCGCAATTATTTTTAAAGTATAGAATGGTCCGCTATCCAGTTCTCTTAATTAATATAATGAATCTGTGATGTAAAGTTTCAAATATAAGAAACTCCTCTGTGTCATATACAGCTGCTATAAATAGAAAATAAGGAAAGTACACATCAGTCTGTGATGGACAAGCGTGTTCTTATGCTATTCTTACACAGCAGTCTTCTTTTTTGAATAGTTTCAAATGTATATGATGTGTGGGATTAAAGAGATCATAATAAAAAACGAGAAACAACTTTTTATTGCTTTATTTTAATTTTATTTTTAATGTACCAAAATTGCGTATTTATCGTTTTTACCAAATCGCAGTCTTCCAGATTACATTTCAGCTAGACATCCATTGCTGTTTAATTTATTTGGATTCACGCTCTCGAGAGTTACTGTTTTTCAGTGGTATAAGTGATCCTACAAAGTGATGTAATCTATATGAAAAGGCATACATGTTTAATTATATAAAGCACATAACCAGCATAAATTCACATAACTGTCATATATTCATGAAAGAATGATCGTAATATATCTTAAAATTCTGAATATAGATCGATTAAGATCATCATCGATCCATTTTAGTTTTGTGTTTCGGCTTCACAAAATTGTAACTTTCCACACATTATTCATCCCACTTTTGATTTTGGCAAGCTGGTTGTTTTGGCGTCTCCTTTGTTTATAATTGGTGGATTTGTCTTTTGTTTTCCGACAGCAATCCTGGCCAGTTAATTGTTAAAACCCTGAAATTGGCTTGGGTAAAGAGGAAATTTTGACCATCAGCAATGCCAGTACTTTGATGTGTAATTGCATTCTAGTCAGTAATATTAGCACGATTACCATAGCTGAGTAAACAGGTACTTATTTAAGGTCACTTAGATCAAAGTAAACTACCACGGAGTTTTATTTTAAAAGCATTTTTTAAAAAACTTCTTTATCGTATTTTAGAGATATTATTTAAGTTTAGTGCAGTGGTGCCTATGATTCATATCCAAGGGATGTACTTCATTCAGGGCAAGTAAAATCTTTAATGTACATGTGGTGACACCATGATGGAAACATTCGCACAATAAATGTAAGAGTTGAAATAAACATTTTCAGGGCACCCCCACCCACACCACCCCGGTAATTACAGGTAACTTTTGACAATTTTAATGCAATAATACATAAACTGACAATAGTAAACTAGAGCACAAAAGGGAGAAGTTACTTTTCAATGGGTATAACATACTGCTAATGCTCAATTCTTGTCATTGTCTAATCAAATTATACATATCTGAATTCGGTAGAAATAATAAGAAAACAGAGAAAAATTAAATATATTTATTGACTTTTCAAACAAATTATAATAATTTATAACATTTCCATGCAATAATTCATAATGATAGTCCCTTAACAACCATGAAGTCATGTTTTTTTTACATGAGGTTATGATCGATAAAATACGCTGATCGATCAGTAGAAATAAATATCGATCAGCAGAAAAAATGTTTCAGGTGTCCCAAGACTTATAGTACATGAAAAAATTGCTTTAACTTCGTGTCCCAACTTCTATAGGTCATAAAAAAATTACTTGTGAAAATAATTAAGGGTGTCCCAAGACTTATTGTTCCCAAGACTTACCGTCATTACGGTAAGTTTATTTACCAAGTTTGAGCAAAATCCAATATAAATTCAGTATCTAGAGTCATAACAAGCTCAGTCAATTATATACAAGATTACCTCAAAAATATGTGTAGATCTTGCACAAAAATATGTGTAGATCTTGCACACAATCAAATTCATATAACATCGCGATGAGATAAGACTATTTAACAACTCTTATCAAAATCTGATGATAAACTGAGTTGCTAGAGTGCTGACACGCTCAGCCAGTCTGATGCAAGATCACCTCAGTAGTATGTGTGGATCTCACTTATTATCAAAATCTCCCAATATCTTGATGATATTAGCCCATATACCAAGACTGATCAAAATCAGACCACAAATATGACCTCCAAAGTTTTAACAAGCTCACCCAATCAGATGTAAGATCACCTTATTAATATGCATGACTGTCACTCATGACCAAACTTGTCAGAGATTCCAACTTTGATCTAAATTAGATCAGAAATATGGTCTCCAGAGTGGCAACAAGCTCAGCCAATGTAATTCAAGATCACTTTATTAATATGTGTGGATCTTATTCATTATCGAACTCATCCAAGATCTTGATGTAATTATTTCAAGTTTGACCAAAATTACATCAGAAATATGCCTCCATAGTGATAACAACCAATTGTTGATGGACAATATACAACGGATGCAGGGCCATACTATAAGCTCACTTTATGGTCAGGTAAGCTAATAAGTGAGAGAGAGAGAGAGAGAGAGAGCGTAGTCAATTTTTGAAAATAATTTGAAAAACAGACCTTCCTCTGTCTCCCAAGTAACACATCTGCTGGCGAGAACTTGGAAGCCAGCCCATGCCAGTGCTGACACTTTCTGTCTGGTGGACTGGGTCTCCATACTCATTTCTGCTCTGTGGTTGGCCAGGCTGCACAGCTTGTCAAGCAGGTGGACCAGTCCAGACCGCACCAGGCACTTCTCCTCAGCTCTGGTGATTATAGAGATATATGATTAAGGACCAATGTTCAATAAAGAAAACCTCACATGGCAAATTTGATACAGGTTGTGGCAAATGGAACAAAAACAAATAGATGAGGGAGGTAGCTGGATTGAAGAAAAATCAAGCAACAATGGTTTAACACTCAAATGAGTTTACTAAAGAAGACTGGAGCTAGTAGCAATGGGTGCATCACAAAAGGCTCTGCTCTCTACAATCTGCTTGGGAGGGCCTTAAACAGAAGAACCTCTGTTAGAAAAACAAAGCTGGGAGGAAATGGGCATTCAGAGGCAATAACACTTGTACGTGATGACATGGCATGCTGAAAATCCAATTCACACAAGGTATCATCAATATAATGGTGCATGATGACTTGGACCGAGAAGCAATATTCTTTAGTAAAGTTATGCTGAAGCTGAAGTCACATGCCAAATTTGGTTGAAATCCAAAAAATGTTGGTGAAGTTATCTTGCAGATACTGAAGTCAGGGGGATGAGCAATCATGGTGCCACAACTCTTTTAAACAAGATTAAACCAATAAAAAGCACATGCAAGTCTATGAGCCAACGATCTCACCAAACTGCATCAGAATATACTAAATGGTCCTTGAGTTATTCCTGTTACCAGCAACATCCCATGTGAAGGTAAAAAGTTAACTGTCAAGGGCTGTAACTCTATTCAAAATGGAGCAAACTAGACAAATCCCATGAAAGGTACATCTATGTCTTGGGACAATATAAACAACAAACTGCACCAGAATATGTTTCCTGAAAAATGCTGGATACAAGAATCTACAGTAGTGAAGGTTTAATAATGATGGGAAAAGGGCAATAAACTCCATCAAACATTGGACTCCAAAACTAAAACTTACATGCAATAGGCAATTCACCTTCCAAACAGCATCCAATTATGTGTAAGGGTTGCAGAGCTATGCTGGTTACAAGCAACATTCCATGTAAAGATATGATGTTAATTGTCAAGGGCCATAGCTCTATCCAAAACAGAGTGGATGAGACAAAAGCCCCAAAAAGCACATCTAGGTCTATGGGATAATGTTCCTGAGCCATTGGTGGTTACAAGGATCTGCTAGTGTAGTAGTTTAATACTAATGGAAAATGGGCAAGAACTCCATCAGAATTGGACCTGAAACCTTTACAAGGCACATCTAGATGTAAAAAAAAACAGGGCCTGAATTTAACTTTTTATTCCTACCTGCAACTGTTTGCAAGTTTAGAAAAAAATCTACTCACAAAATTCACTTGCAATTTTTCAAACCTGATTACCAATATAATATAATATGAAATTTTCAAGGAAATGAAGAACTATATTTCTTATCAATTTGAACTGTCAGTTTTAATCAACAGGATGTTTAATCAATCAACAGAACCTAGGTATGTTTCTGCTGTGTATGATTCAACTACAAAACAGCAAAAGGAAGAAAACAGGTCATATTCTGCATTAACATCTCAGGTTAATATTTCCAACTTCTGCAAACAATGATCAAATTAATTATCAGAGATCTCCAAAATGTGTTTGAAAGAAAGAACTGATATTTTAAAAAATTCCAGCACTCATTTATTGATGTAAGTGCTTTAAATATCAGCTAGCACTGTGTAAAATAAATTTGCATTTTGCAAGTATGTGAGTGTTCAGTTATAGCTCTGAAGAAATGACATCCAATTATGTGTCAGGATTGCAGATCTATGCTGGTTACAAGAAGTATGAACAGATGGAAAGACAGACTGCCAGATGGATGGAAAAGATGGTTACTATAGGGCTTCCACATCCGGATGCTGGATAAGTTTACAAAAGTTGAATGACCTAAATACACTGTGTATAAAATTACACTTTTTTCAGGGTTATTCCACTTACATTTATAATCGAATGGGCAGCTGGGGGTGGGGGGATTCCACTTTCTTTTAGGAGTACCAACAATTAAGAAAATTAAAATTATTATTTAAAAGAAGACTTTCAATGATGGTTTACCCGTACCTACCAAAAATAATTCCTTCAAATTCTCAATCTCTGAATTACATTTCAGTGGAATAACCTTCACTGTATATATGCTGCCATTGATTCAGAGCTGTTTTCTCTAAAATGTTGACTAAATGAACATTTTCTTTAGTCAAATACTGATTTATTAACCCTTAAAACCAGTTTAAAAACAGCATAAGTTTGTGCTGTGTCAAATATTCCTAAACAGATCAGGCTGTTCAATAGATCATGACTTCTATATGAAAGCACTGTGTATGTGGAATTTAACAGAGTACATTAGGAAGGCACACCATTACCTCGAAAACTCATGAGCAATGGGGTCCGAAAACACTGACTTATGCAAAAGCTAGTGAGCGAGTTAGTGAGGTAGACTCAACATTACAGTTAACAGTCAGATGGGGAGTGGTGGTAGGATGTCTAACTGTCATTAAATATGATAAGATTTGTCATATATATTTTCTTGTATGAATATTAATGATTTAATATAAATCAAGTTTATATGCACTACTCACATTTGCACAAAATGGTCAAGTACGAGTTGATACAGATAATTAATCTGCTAATTGACGTCAAGGTCATCAGTTCAAAGGATTATTAAATTCTCAACAATTGTTAAAATTATGCCACTAAGTGAACAGAGTTACATGTATTTTATAACTGCTGTTGTTACCCTCATGCTAACACAGTGAGGGTTCACAAGTTATCTAGATATGAATTAAAGAGGGGGAGGTGTACTGGATAATTGCTGTCAAATACCATATTTGATATAATACCCAAACTGTGTACTTAAAAAAACAATATTTGGGTAAATTTTGTGAGGTTAAAGTGCATTGTAAAAAGGAATGTCATGCACAAGATCCTCATCATATGTAATGTAATGTACATGCCATTAATTATTACAAGAGTTAGCTCCCATTGTCCATGTTGTGAGCTCACCACTCTGAACGAGCATTCTCTCTCCAAATGTGGTCACACTGAATAAGTAGCATATCTATCCCATAAATATTTATCATAAGTTCTTTTTTTCATATCCATCGTACTAAATGGTGTGAAAACAGTGCACAATGTGACCAAATAGTCTACCCTTACAATGCATATAGCCATGGTCACAGAATTGGGTGCATGCTATGCTATTATTCATACAATCTGTGGGCTTTACCAAAGTTTGCATATTCTGAACATGTTATTTTGATCTTTCTTATTAAGTCAGTTCAAGTACCAAGTGGATGATACATCGCACAGTGTTGTCGTTACCAAGTGGCATCATCCCTGACAGCGTGGTTCTCTGATTTCATATCAGATGCACATTTAATACATGGCTCTGGATCACATCATGTCGTATGGTAGGAAAGATGGCTTTACTAGTAGATTTTTATTTGTAGGTATATGATAAGCTTTAGTTCTGGTGATATTTTAAAGCAAAAGATCATACAAGTTTTTTTCATAATCAGTTGCATGTTTGACTGAACCTACAGAGGATATGTAATAAGGATCATTTGCGTATTGCACACTATTTGCGACTTATGAATGTATGGTAAGAAACTTTTTTTTTGTATTTCATATCAATACAGATGGATAACCACAGGAACAACAGTCCATTGATTAGACTGATGCTCTATTGGGCAAAAAGAATTTCCAAGAATTCAAGATAAGACCATTTCTTCCTTTAAACTGCTGAGTGTTGAAACTATCTCTGATATTCTTCAGCGATAACAAGATTTTCAAATTTGCTGCTGTGGTGGAAATATTTGATGTCCAATTGGCACCATTTTCATTTAGGACCAAGTAGACATCATTAGAAGTCTTTGGTGAAAACTCCATGTCAATATGACCATCCATTCAGCGGGAGTAACGACTGCAATATTTTCATGACAGCCATTGTGGCAGCCATATTGGATGTATGATTGGCACCATTTTCATTTAGGACCAAATAGGTATCATAAGAAGTTTATTTGTGCAAACCCCATGTTGATATAGCCATCCATTTGGGAGGAGTAAAGATAACAATATTTTCAAGATGGCTACTATGGTGGCCATATTGAGGATCAATCTGCATCATTTTCATTTAGAACCAACTAGACATCATAAGAACTCCTCTAATGAAAAACCCATGTCAAAATGACTTTTCATTTAAGAGGAGTAGCAATAACAAGATTTTCAAAATGACTATACTGGATGTCAAATCAGCACTGTTTTAGGGCCAACAAGACATTATATAAAGTCTTCTAGTGAAACCCATTGTTGATATGACTTTCCATTTTGGAGGAGTAAATATAACAAGATTTTTTATTATGACTGCCATGGTGGCCAAATTGGTTATCAAATGTGCACCATTTCCATTCAGAACCAACTGGACATCATAAGTAGTCTTCTGGTGAAAGCACAATGTTGATATAACCAGCCACCTACAAGAAGTAGCAATAATAAGATTTTCCTGATGGTCACTGTGGTCACCATATTGGACATCTGAGTGGCACCATTTTCATTTAGGACCAACGAGACATCATAAGAAGTCTTCTGGTGAAAACCCTATGTCAATATGACTTTTTGTTCAGGAGAAGTAGCAATAACAAGATTTTCAAGATGCCTGCCATGGTGGCCATATTGTGAAGTCAGATCAGCACCGTTTTCATTTAGCACCAACTAGATATCATAAGAAGTCTTTCAGTGAAAACCCATGCTGATATCACCATCCATTCAGGAGGAGTAGTGATAACATGATTTGCAAGATGGCCACTGCGGTAGCCATATTAGACATCAGATAGCACCATTTTCATTTAGGACAAACTAGACATCATAAGAAGTCTTCTGGTGAAAACCCTATGTCAATATGACTTTTCATTCTGGAGGAGTAGCAATTACAAGATTTTCAAGGTGTCTGCAATGGTGGCCATACTGGATGTCAGATCAGCACCATTTTGATTTAGGACCAACTAGATATCATAAGTCTTTCAGTGAAAACCCCATGTTGATATGACCCTCCATTCAGGAGCAGTAGCGATAAGATTTTCAAGATGACCACTGTGGCAGCCATATTAGACATCAGATTGACACTATTTTCATTTAGGACCAACTAGACGTCATAAGAAGTCTTTTTAGTGAAAACCCCATGTTTATGTGACCATCAATTCAGGAGGAGTAGCTATAACAAGATTTTCAAGATGGCTGCTCTGGCGGCCATATTTGATGTCTGTGCAGCACCATTTTCATTTAGGACCAACTAGATCATGAAATGAATGTGTGTGTAAAGTTCACATGATGGATGATGGACAACAGACGAAAGACCATCCCATAAGTTCTTCTGGTATATGACTAGTAGAACTAAAAATCAGACCTCACAGAATTTACTAAAATCTCACAGATTATTTTGTCAAATCTCACAGTCTGGTACTCGGTAAGTATCACAAGTGTGCAAATGGCAAGATAGTTTGAAGAATGAGTGGATTATCATTGACTGGTATATAAAACTTCAGCACATCTGAAATTAGATACCTGGTGTATGGAACTATACACAGAAGTCCTATACTGTTGCAACAGGATATTTGATATCTGGCTGCCAGCTGTACTACAGAGGTCATTGTTTCTGCAAATGCCTCTCTGACCTGATTCACCATTCCTCCACAGGTTAGCTCCTCAACTCTGTGATAAAAAAAACATACCATCAAAGCCAATGCATAACATGGATCTAAATGAGAACAGCTAAGACCTATATCTGCTGGTGTCTTATGTGACAGCAGATCTGAGTCTACACCATTTGTTCTATTTGTGATTTCAAGTGAAACAGCATACACCATGATCTTCCAGCACATTATAGTATGTGATGCAGATTTGTGCCTCACTGTTCTATGTGATTTCAAGTGAACAGCATACACCATGATCTGCAAGCACATTACAGTATGTGAAGTAGATCTGGGTCTAAACTGTTCTATTTGTGATTTTAAGTGAACAGCATACACCATGATCTGCCAGCACATTACAGTATGTAATGCAGATCTGAGTTACCACTGTTTGTTCCATTTGTGATTTCAAGTGCACAGCAAACACCATGATCTGCCAGTACATTACAGTATGTGAAGTAGATCTGGGTCTACACTGTGCTATTTGTGATTTTAAGTGAACAGCATACACCCTATCTACTGGCACATTATGTGATGGTAGATTTGGGTTTACACTGTTTACTGTTGGATGCCATGTTTATACATGTCTGCATATGGTAGAGCAGAATTGTCAATGGTTTTTCGGCAAGTTCTACTGGAGAGGTGGTGGTCTAAAAGTTAGCAACCTTGTCTGTTGTACCCAAGGCCCTGGGTTCAAAAACCCAATGGGGGCAGGAACCTTTGGTTTCCTGATGATGCAAATGAATGAGGACATTAAAAGACACACATCGTGCATAGGTAAAAGATCCAGCCTATGGTATTGGAAATTAGCAGGCACCTGTCCTAGTAATAAGTGTTATATAACATAGTAAGATGAATGTGAAATCAATAGTCATGTTTTATTGTTTCTTATGATTGTGTGTTTTCCATTTCAACTTGCTTTTATGGTTCTAGAATACCTGTTTTTGTTTCTATGTTAACATTATTATTATTATTATTATTATTATTATTATTTATCATTGTTACTTATCATAAGAAATAAAAGCTTCATGAGGATTATACTGGATAAATAAATATGAAACTGATAATTCTTCTAGCTCATAAACCAGCCAACTGAATTCCCCCACCCCATTAACATTAATTTGACAACTTTTTCATGACAGTTTACACACTTGCTCATACCCTAGTGTATTTGTCTTTTTTTTTTCACCACAAATAAATTTGCAGTAAAACTTTAACTCAAATATAAATCACTTGAAGGAATTGAACAGTCCTAGCATACTGCATTATCTTGTCTGCAATCCTGAACAAGAGTAACATGAACTGCACGTTATATACCTGCCCCATGTTTAATAGTCTTCTATGTAGAAACTAGTAGGTTATGGTTGACTCTGGTGATTATTGATCAAAGGGTCTCAATGACCTGGACCTTTGGTCAAGGTATGTGGTCTTGAACTTAAGTCACTGTGCAGAAACCATTACTTTCTTTTTATTAGACTTGAAATTACCATGACCTCTGACCTCTAGATCCCTAGAATCAATAGGTATTTTTATTAGTCCCAGAGATGTCAACCCCTAATGATGTGAAAAAGGAACATCAACTTTTAAAAAATCATAATCTTAACATTAAAATAGGAATACTGTGACTTCATTATTATTTATGGAAATTTTGGTGGTTTTCATGAGTAAGCTAGATCATGAACTTAAAGTCACAACGAAATATGAACCCTGCTGATACTCAAAGCACCACCCCTGTCATAGGTAATGTTAAAGAATCACTCATTTGTTTGTTTGTTTTAATACCAATGCTATTTATACTGCTGAGAAATTTATATCCGGATACATTTATGAAAGATGAGAAACAATACAAAATGTTCTGATTACGATTTAATTTGCACACAGAATTTAATAACTTGTAAGCTCTGTACTAATGTAATGACTTTACCTGATGCTATATAAGAAATGAAATATTACTCACAGCTTGTGTCCTTCTTTACATCCCAAAGCACATATTATATTCATTTATAATAACTGATTCTAAACCTGTATGCAAGCCAATGAAATTTGGAAACTTCTGAGAAACATGACAGCATTAAAGTTCAAGAAAATAAAATGTCAATCACCATTTGCACCTTTTTTTTTAGCACGCATATCCTTAAATAACATTAGTCACTACTTATCCATTAAAATATCCAACATAATGTATGGATCATGAAAGCACTGGGTTATCTACTGTTGGACACTGTTTGATACTGAATAAACATATCAATGTGAAAGAAATTACCTTGTCTAATTCAAAAATTAGTTGTTACATGAATTAAAAAAGCTTCACTGCATTTTTTGATTCTGTTAATGTTAATCACAAGTAATGTTCACTATTCCACTGAGCAAAAGGAACTCAGGTGAATCATAGCGCTAAGCTGACATGATTTCAGATTGGTCAAAATTCAACTGCATTTCAAAAGGCAGAAATTGCTCTGGACCCATGGCATTCACAGTTTTAAAGTTTACTGTATATAATAATACACAGTCACACCTGCTTGGGTGCTCACCTCTGTATACTGGTCAGCCATATATAATGGTCAGGCAAAACAAGTCCCATCTATACATACACTAGTACATATCTACCTCTATATAAAAGCCATCTGACCCCTAAAAGCTCAGTTTCTGCAAGCTACAGTGATTACCATAATAGACAGATTTGACTATAATGATATGTTAGTTCTGGGAGTTAGTTACATACCTTGGACCATGCCGCAAAACAGATGTGACTGCAGCCACAAGGTGAGTGGCTCCCCCAACTCGTGCGGCAGCAGATAAGAGCTCCTTCATGTGGATTAAAGCTTGTTTCCTTGTGTTTCCTCGTTTCCACCTCAAGCAAGCTGCTTTCAAGAAGTCTTCAGATGAAATCTGAGTGAAAGAATGTCACTTTATAATAATACTATATGATTTCAGGGTAGCAGATACATGGGCATGAAAGAGCAATACTTACGGACTCTCCAATCCAAGTATGACATCTATCCCTCCCAAAGTTTGGGACTTATGACCATACAGAAACTCGTACTGAAAACTTAACCAAGATTTTCAAAGGATCTTGACCTTGTCTGAAGGTCAGGAACCTATGAAAATAAAATTGTTTTAGCAAAAACATAACCAGGATATTTAAAGAACTATGACCTTGACTCTGGGTCAAAGAGAGGATAGGGTGCACGGATATTAAAAGCGTTGCCTAATTACTCTACATTCCAAGCATGATTGCTCCCATTGTTTGAGACTTGTGACCATACAGAAAAACTTCAAGCAAAACCTCAACCATTAATGTTGATGCTTGTGGCAATGCTAGAATGAATGACACCTATATCTCATAGTTGCAGTGAGAAAAGCAATTGAGCGAAAAAAAATTAGTTACAAAGGCCATATATCATGATGGATCAGTATCATTTGCTTCAACTAGAATGGTATTGGTTTAAAAAAATGTTTGAGATTGATGAAACAGTAAAAAAACTCATACCGTATATACTCGTGTATAAACTGGGTCCAAATGCAAACAACATAATGTGCCGGCAGATCAGGGTCTATGTTGTTTGTTCTACTGATTAGTCCTTACAAACTGCATAGACCCAGATCTGCTGGTGCATTATCTGATAGCAGATCTGGGTCTATGCAGTCTGCAGTTGGTATTGGCTTATACGTGAGTATATACGGTAGTTATAAATCTGAAAGAAAGTGGAACATGTTCAGCATACCAAATTCTGAGCCATACTGTAAAGCCAAATGACCATAGGCTAGACTATGCAAATGACCATAGGCTAGACTATACAAATGACCATAGGCTTGACTATACATTCTTGAAACATTTGAGAATAATGATCAAACTAAAGCTCTAGACCAAACTTTTAGTCTGTAACTTAAACTGCAATAAAGTACAATCTTAGAACTTTTGGGATCTTCTCCACTTTAGTTACTGTATATATTCGCATATAATTCTCGTCCAAATGCAAACAACATAGACCATGATCTGCTATCGCATTATGTACCAGCAGATCATGGTCTATGTTGTTTGTTCTATCTACTGATTAGTCCTTACAAACTGCACAGACCCAGATCTGCCAGCGCATTATGCGACGGCAGACCTGGGTCTATGTAGTTTGCAGTTGGTATTGGCTTATACATGAATATATATGGTATAACTCCAGCCTGCTGCATTGCAATGATGAAGATTATGTTGGAATATAATGAAACTATCCAAAAGTCCTCAAAATCAAACTATAATTTTAGGTTTGGGAGGTTTAGTTTAGAGAGTCAATTTTACTAAAAGGGTAATTTAGGACTCGAAAACAATTTCAATTTCAAGGAGATTTCGAAAATTTCCAATTATCCATGAATGTTAATCAGAACTGCCTGCTGAGGAGGGATATATATGAACTCTGTGCCAAAATACAGCAGTGATTAAATGCTGCATGTAGGCAATGTTTTCCCTCGGATTAGTATCAACCCATATGAAAAACAGTCAGAGACTAGGGATGTCCGAACAGACAATAGGAGAGGGCACGACCCCCTAATAGACATTTCCCTTTTATTCCTTGATGGAAATTTTGGTTTACTGAGGTTGTAGTCTTGAGAGCTATTCACTGTATCGTACATGTCTTTAGAGTTCTGAACCTGAGTAGAGTTTCATGCTCAAAAAAGTTAAAGAATATGGACTTAGTGAGCAACCTACAGCTTTTTCAGGGTCACTTCCAATGAACTGGAAGAGTTGGCTGAGGAGGGCAACATGAGGGGGTCTCTGTTCCTGGCTTCCCAGCTCCTCATCTTCTACAAGGTCCTGTAAGATTGAGCTTGGTCCTGGCCTTTGGCTCTGTCGTCGCCTGAAATACCCAAGGAATTCAGGAATACTACATCTAAACAATGAATAGTAACATGTATGAAATACACAAGGAATTCAGGAATACTACATCTAAACAATGAACACTAACTAACATGTATGAAATACACAAGGAATTCTGGAATACTACATCTAAACAATGAATACTAACATGTATGACATTCAAAAGCAAAGTCTTAATGCTGTTCACAATGACAATACCGCTAGAAACGAACAAGTCATTTCTTGCTATCTGCTATTAAAGGTGATATCAAAAGGCATTAGATTCATAACTGGTCAGTTCAGGCCAATGTCACAGTGTATTTGACGCTTGCTTTGCATGACCCTGTGAGCCCCGGATGAAGAATAGGCCTGATGTACAGTACTGCATGTCACAAGAGACAACTAATGGAGGCAACTTGTATGCAGTGGGATGTGTCCTGTAATGATGTTTCTAAATGAGAAAGTCTTGGACTTTCCAAAAGACTATTATTCATATAAAAAAAGTTTGCCCAAAGATTGTTTTAAGGTTTTACCCCCAGTAGCCTTGATATAGTCAGGATTGTTCTGATGTGCTGGCATCCATCCATGCATCCATACTTACCTACTTACTTACTAGGGATCCTAAATTTGCCATATTTGCCAGACATGACTGACAAATAAGTTCAAATGACAATTTGCTAACTTGACATGTCAGACATTGGACATTAAGTGTCCATGATTTATCCCATGCAATTATTTGGTTATTATATTTTCCCAATTGGTTAAATATTCTTTCAGTACAAATAAAAACCTTTAGAACAAAATATGTGTAACCTAGGCCCTAATTAAAAAGAAAAAGTATAGTAGCAACAACTAGCTTTTTTTTTATCACCTTCCAACACTTGTTGGAGGACCTGATCAAATAAAACTTTACAGCTGAACTTGACTGGAAATGCCCTTTAATTAAGTGTTATATATTTTTGAGGTAGTAAGTCTGCCTGTTGTTAAATAATAATTAATTTTTAAAAACAGCTGAGTGGTATAAAATAATAAAATAACATTTTAACCAGAGTGTAATCAGGGATTACATAGCGCACCTCCACTTTCACTAGTCTCCAGTAGCCATTGTAAACATTATCATGCAGAAAATAAACTTAGTCCAAAGTGATCTTGGCCCCTTTTTTAACTAAATATTTTTAAAAAACTTATTTATCTTTACAGCTGAACTTTTAATCAAGTTAAAATTTGAACTTTTATCTATTAATTGGCACAATATAGCCAGTATTGTGCTGATATATTGTGTAACCACCTATCTACCTACCTACTCACCCACCCACCTACCTATCTATCTACCTATTGTGACAGGGCATAAAAGGCATCAAAGAATAAAAAAGAAGCTTCTTTTCTCTAATATCAATGTAGAGACAACAAGATGATAAACTGATTAATGTTGTTTTGATATTAATTTTCTACAATTATTCTTATTACAATCTCCATGAAAAGCTATGATCATTGTCCACCCATAGAAGCCAGATTTTACTGGATGAACCTCACAGGCTTTGCATCAATAATTACTTTGATTAACCACTACAGGTAAGGCCTCACATGAAAAGCATGCAGTCCACTCACCTAATTCCTATACTCATTCACATGAACACAGTTAACCTGCTGAGGGTAATATATGACAATATACAATGTATAGTCATTAAAATGGAAAGTTGAACATTCAATAAACATATTTATTCCTACTTCCAACTGCATTGGTCAGAAAGGGCCTTCTGAGTAGGCTAGGATGTATATAGGTCAAGCATGGATGGGTCAATGTAATATGCAGGTTACAGTGACCATCTTTGGTTTTAAGGGTGAAGAAGTAACAGGGATGCATTCAATTATCAAGTTCATGATTGGAACATAAACAACACCCAAGAAATGAACTTTTAACACAATATTTTAAAAAAAGTCACTGAGCATGAAATATAGGTCACCAAGACCTCTTTTGTCAAAAAGGATGTAGAACTTATCAAGATGCATCGATTCACCAAGTTTCATGATTCTAGGTAGGATAGTACGTATATAACATGCCAAAAACTCATGTGGTCATGATATAAATGCAAAGGTTAAGCAAAGCCAGTAAAGGATGAAATATAGGTCACAATGAGCTTCTTTTGTTGCAAAAGTATGGTAGCAACAGAGATACATATCAATTTCACGATTCTAGCATGAACAGTGCCCGAGATATAAACCTTAAACTAAAAATTGTATCGATGTCAGTGATGCGTAAAATATGATCAATATTGACCTACTAATGAAATGAGTAGTGCTTATAAAGTGCATCTCCAAGTTTCATGATTCTACATTGGATAGTATGCACAGAGTGTGCAAATAAACCTTTGTGGTCATGAGCTAAATGCAACAAATTAACCTAAGCCAGTAAAATGTGAAATATAGGTCACTGTGACTTTTATGGATGCGGTACTACAAAGAGATGTATACAATGACCTAGTTTAATGAATACAGCATGAACAGTAAAAACATTAAACTGAACGAAAGTTAGTGAAATGTGAAATATGCATACATGTGATAGAACAGAGAAATCAGATTAGGACAGATCAAGAGATTTGCAAAATTTTGGTCAGTTTTGAATTCAAATTGGGAGAATTTTCACTGGCCCGATTTTTTCCAGGCAAATAGACACAAAAGACAACTAATGAACAAATTTCCTTTTTCTATATTAAAACATGCACATCATTTTATCACATCAGTCCTTTAACAGTAACTTGTTGCCTTTCATACTGTCGTTGTATGTAGCACAAGCATTTTTAGTCTTTCTTAGTAGATCATTGCCTGGATTATATTTGTGGCAGTCCTTATCATTGTTGATCTCAACACTTGGGAGATGATGCGTCATTACTGGATCCAGATTTCTTCTGGAGTCAGCCTGAATTTTCTTCAGAATTGAAAATGAATGTCTGCACTGAAATGTGGCCATGTTAGTACAACTCTACCAAGTCCACCAAGAAGTTTAAATTGTTTCATGCCTGTGGGTAAAATCAACTTTACAGGAATTGCAGAATGCATATTCATGTTCCTTTCAACATGATTCCAACCACTGAAATTCCTGTTTCCATCCATTATTGAATTTCGTGCGATATTTTGGTTGTTTATATTTTGGTTTTAGCATTGGGAGATAATGCACCCTTAGATATCTCAACAAACTTTAAATACCAAAGCCAAAGTGACCTGTTTTATTCCACTTCAGCTCTCTAGTAATGACTAATCCAACTATAATCAATTAACGTCTTTAATCCTTTCAGAATTACTTCTGATCACACAGTTTAATCCATCCTGACAAACTTTAAACTCTGAAGCCAAACCGACCCTGCCAAAAAAATCCAAGTAATGTTAATTGTTTTATGCTGCCTGAGCTCTTTAGTAATCCAACTATAATCCATTAACATCTTTAATCCTTTCTGAATTACTACTGATTGCACATAGTATAATCCAATGATTACTTTTGTCAAATTAGCAATTAAAGTGTTGTGTACAACCTGCTTAAGCCAGTTCCAGTAATGTTATCACATAAAGTCTTTACCATAAACACTGGAAGTAAGCCACATAAAGTCTTTACCATAAACACTGGAAGTAAGGTGTGAAGAAAAAAAGGAAAAATTTCTGTTCCAGAATTTTTAATAATAATTTTGAGTACACGGGAGATTTCAATGAGTGACAGAAGAAACCCCTCATCATGGCAGGTGAGCTAAAGAGACTAAGGCAACATCAAATCCAAAACCAAAAATGACACATTTTCCGGTACATTTAATAATTAAGTATATAAATGTTTCCTTTTTTGTAATAATTTGTTATAATTATGTTAAATGTTTTATATTAATTTCACACACAGTCCTGCAAGAGCAATTTGAATTTTTGGATACCTTATACATACATACATCATACATGCCATAACACGACGTGTCATGCGAAAAACATGATTCTGGACTCCAAAACCTCCAGACACGATCATGTTTCGAAAAACACGATTTTCAGCAATCTTGGAGAAAAAAAAAAAAATTTTTTTTACATTTCTTGATCACATTGATATATGCCCGTAATCTGTTGTATGTATAAACAGTAAACAGTCGTGCTCAGAGCTCATGTAAAACTATCCTCGGGGCAGCTTATACATCTGTTTTAAAGACAATTAAAAGGTATGGTGGTCAGAGATAAACAGACACCTTTCATTTACTGAATTGGCTTACAATAGCATGGGTGATGTGTCGTGTCAAATCCTTTGAGCACTGCCGATAGAGAGCCCATTAGGCTAATTTGCATAGGTAAAGTACACTAAGTGGAACAACCCAATCTGTCTGAAGTTAAGTACATTAAACAGATGCGTGTTGAAAAACAAATGTTATTACATATCACTGACTGCATTGAATGAGAATGTTGAAGCCATCTTTATTAATGTTTGTGATTAGCGGCCACGTTTCTTTGAAGTCAGATTTTTACTCCATATATAAAATTCAAAACTTGATTATTTCGGTAGGTTGAATAACAGCACCATTCAATCTCTAATGCAGTGTTGCACCTTGAATCCAAAGGTCAGAGGACACTGTGTCCCTCACCCTCCAGATTTGGGGGACACAACATTTTAAAGGGACAAAGGAAAATTGTAGTACATAATGCACTCGAAGGGCTAAAAAAAAAGAAAAAAAAAATCTTATTTGCTTTGACAGTTTTGCCACCTTAACTTTCTTGTATTTTCCTTGCACATTTACAAGATTGCAATAAACATTTTATCATGTGATCAAGTAACTCGTAAAAACATAAACATGTTTTAATATCTGGTTAACCTGAAATGAACTGCACCATGGAATTTTAATAATTTAAAAGTGTTAAATCATTAATAAAATGACAAATTGTGTATTAGCATAAATTAATTACCTTTTTTCATTAATTCAGCTGGAGAATAAATTAAATCTTCACTACCGTAGTTGTGACTTTAAACTCAAAAATATGTTACAATAGCAGCGGTCAAATACTTGAGCAACTCGATGACTACCACCTTGAATGTTTTCATTGCCAATTAATTGTTTTGAAATGGATATTCATTGCCATCTTACAGGTTTTATCACTTGTAGCAACTTTGGCCATAGCTTGCGCCAACTTAGACATGGATGCGCATTCGTGATGGAAAAGTGGAGGCATATTTGTGAACACAAATGATCCTTGCATTACCGTCAACTACTCAAATATTGAAACCAGCAAAGACTGCGTGTAATTAAAACTACATTCCACTCTCCAATGGAATTTAAAGACAGTAACTTGGTGTATTTTTGTATTTAATGTCTGTGAAGTTGTGACCATGTTTGTGGTGATGTTATTTGACAATGCTAAGTCTACCATTTCTTTTTTTTATTTGTTTGTTTGCAAGTATATTAAACGCTTCAGAGAAAACACATGGTATTTTCTTTTATTCAGATTTGAATTTCCAGTCATTTGCTATAGGCTGATTTGAAAAGATAGCTTATTCTCATTTGGATGACATCGCTTTTGGGGGATCACGCGCACTGACCCCCCTTGGGACCTCAAAACACACTTTTTGAGTCTCAAAAAACACCAACACTGTCTGGGAATATGGCAAGTATGATACATATATGTGTGAGCATAACCAGTGATTCTTCTCTGGTTCTCCAATTCTGCATCCTAAAGCCAACACCACATAAACTTTTGGGCACATGTGAGTACTTAATATAAGATGCAAAAACTTACGATATGACCAAAAACCAAATAAAATTAATGTAAATTCTTACAAGAATAGGCCACTTTTGCCTGGTTTGACACATGTGATTGTGTACTCAAATATCAGAAAAATTGCACATGCTGTTTGAGTACAGTTTTTTTCCTGTATTAGGTATATCTTGTATTAGGTATATTTTTTGTAGGTATTTTATATATAATTTATGCATAGTAACTGAAAAAGCAAGAATAACAATCATTCATGGTTGATTGTGTACAAAATGTGTTCCAGAACACTCGCAAAATAAGTTTAAATGCAGCAAACCATGTATGACACCTATAATAAACAATGTTTAAACTTACTGCAAATCATAATATTATAGCATCATTAAATTTTAGCGAATCTTTAATTTCAGATCATTAGCAACATGCAATTTAAGCAAATTACCAATGGGCAAAATATTAACTTTGGTGGTGATGGCTTTATGTTGTTGATGTTGTTGTAATCTTCAAAGAAAATTGTACAGTAATAAAGGTTTTCTCCTGCTTAAAATGTACTTTTGTCTTAGGTTTTTACATCATTACCTTTCAAAAAAGTGTTTTTCCACATTTAAAATTATCAAAACCATGGTGATTTATGGTCGCAAGCAACATTATGTAAAGCCAGATGAAATGAAGCAAAGACACTTTTCAAGTTGTAAAGAACATAAATCTGCTAAAAGTGAAGGATGTTCAAATACAAGAACATAAATCACTGCTTAAAGTGAAGGATGTTCAAATACAAGAACATAAATCACTGCTAAAAGTGAAGGATGTTCAAATACAAGAACATAAATCACTGCTTAAAGTGAAGGATGTTCAAATACAAGAACATAAATCACTGCTTAAAGTGAAGATGTTCAAATACAAGAAGGCCTTGATCTGCATATCAAGCCCAGGCTCTCAATTATCATGAAAAAACCAACTGCTGTAAAGTTTTGCACACGAGTGTAGCCTTAATGACATCGTTTCCCAAACAAATCCAGCAAAAGCTATAAACCTCATCCCTGGAACAAAGGTTGTTGTGCTGTCAGGAGTGGGAACTGGTGATTGTCTGGGCAGCCTTTAGAGATCCCAAAAGGTTCAACTCTCATCTTTATAATGCCATATCTAGCTGATATGGCTTGAAAAACTTGACAAACTGCAATGATTCTAGGATGCACACCAAACTGTTGTTGCCAGTCTTGAGTAAAAACTGAAACTGGTAAACATCCATATACCTATGGCCACCTAGCAGGGGCAAGACAAGGTAATCTATAAGAGTTACTTCCCTTCATCTGTGTGATCTATAGATGGAAAGACACATTCCTTCTGCCAAAATCGATGGGGTTCTTCCTTACCACAAGTGTAAGTCATCCACAAAAGTTTGATAACCCTTTTTCTTCTTTTAGTCAATGACCTTAGAGATTTTGACTCCAAATTGACAGGGTTCCTCCTGACAAAGTGCAAAACATTCACAAGTTTGATAATGGTAAATGGTAGAGAACTTAAGATATTGTGCAGAATCAATATCTATTCTTTCAGTCAGTGACCTTGACCTCTGAGCTTTTGACCCCTAAATCGACAGGGTTCTTCTTTACTCCAAGTGCAAGCCATCCACCAAGTTTGGTAACTGTAGATGTCACACAGCTTGTGAGGAAAGAAAATTGGCAACAGACAGATGGACACACATCATAACATAATGTGGCGGGCATACAAAACTATTTTAAAGAATACAAATTCTTTTATCAAACATTGGTATAATACAGATCAACAATACAAAGTTTTTGTTTTTCTACTATTCCTTGGAACAATGCCCAACTATCCTCAGTGGAGAGAGATGTATCCATATACTGAAAGCATTTATTGCCCTCTGAAAGACAATTCCTCTCCTCATTCTTACCTATGCATTTTCATTAAATCAATGATGGTGTCATCCTGGAAGCTGTCAACTCCAGAAGGGGCTGAAAAACTCCTGGTGAATGGGGTCAGCCTCAGAATATCAGTATCTGACTTTACCATCACATGAGGAACTGTAATAAATTAAATAAATACTGTAATATAGATAATAAATAATATGTTTACTTTTTAATTTAGTGTTGGTCATAAGTTATTATTGTTAATAAGCTCTTATCGAAGGTAAAATTGACCCAATTCAACCTCAATTAATTGTGTATTTGTGAACTTTTTAAATTATTCTTATCAATCTTATCACACTGAGATAATTGATCCTATAAAGGAAAGACAGCAAGATGGAACATGCAGTAACAGATCAAGGTGCTGTAAATACTGTACAGTCAAATCTGCATTGAGAGACCACCTCTTCTGCCAATAAAAAGCAGTCTCTCAAGAAAGGTGATCTCTCATAATAGGTTTGTACAAAAGGACCAGTTTCCAAGGTCAAAATTCAGCACAGTTTAAGAAAAAATAACCACAATCACTGTACATGTATTGTATTCTTTATTTATAGTTCTTGTTAAAATACTGCAAAAATTGATCTGAAAATAATTTTATATAGCAGTAACATGAATTACATTTATATTTGAAGATCACATGTACATGTATTAGCATACAAATTTATTTCTAATTCACTCCTTGTCTTTTATAACATCCTGAATTTGAGTTTTACCGATGTTTAAAGTGGCTGCTATTTTTGTGGGCGGTCTTCCCTTTTTCACTTCTTTCAATTACATTAATTCTTTCCTCCAGTGTTAGAATTTATCTCTTTTTCATTGGAAGTTCTGCCATTGCTATTCATGTGCTAGGTGTTAATGTTATCAGTGATCAATTGTAATAATAACTGTAGTTTTGATCAGGCTATGGGGAAATATGGAAATATACAATGTATATGTACCAATGAATGAAATAAAAAATAAAAAATTAAGTCATCCAGAAACAGAATACATTTATTTAGAGACAAAAGTCAAAGGCTTAATTCACCACTGACATAAAGGGATTAACTCTATAAACAAAGGATGTAACTGGCTACACTAAGGTGAACAGATGATGGCTTGGTGTGTGGGGTGTAATCACTGTAAAATCAAAAACAAAAGCAACAAACAACACAACCCTTTAACAATGACAATTGAATCTGGAAAACGATTTTCACTTACCAGTATTAAAGACAAAGACCTTGACCTCATTCACCCTTAGGCATTACAGATTAACTCCAAAGACAAATGATGTACTCTACCACTACACTTACTTCAGCACTACAATGGCAGTTAGTGACATGTACTTCAGTCTGGTTTACAGTCTATAACAAATCACATATCATGCATGACCTGTACAATTTAGGAAACCGGTAGCCAGCCAAAATTGTTTGGTTTTTGTTGTTGTTTTATAACAGTCTTTACTTTTTAAGCGGTCGTGGTTACAAAGGATTAATAAAGGTCAGTGGTGTTTGTGTATGTTCTTGTGATACGATCATTCATAGGAGTGTTAATTTACAACAATCTGCATGTACTTCGGTCTGGTTTACAGTCTATAACATATGACACTACATGCATGACCTGTAAAATTTAAGAAACCGGTAGCCAGCCTCATTTTTGTTGTTGTTGTTTTTGTTTAGAACAGCCTTTACTTTTTAAGTGGTTGTGGTTTTAAAGGATTATATAAGGTTCAGTGCTGTTTGTCTCTGTTCTCACAATACGGTTCTTATTTAAAAGAATCTGCACTTTGCCTGCAGACCCTCTGAAGCGGTCATTGTTACAAAGGATTAAATCAAGGTCAGTGGTGTTTGTGTCTGTTCTTATGATACGATCGTTCATAGCAGTGTTATTTAACAACAATCTGCATGTACTTCTGTCTGGTTTACAGTCTATAACATATGACATTACATGCATGACCTGTAAAATTTAAGAAACCGGTAGCCAGCCTCATTTTTGTTGTTGTTGTTTTTGTTTAGAACAGTCTTTACTTTTTAAATGTTGTGGTTTTAAAGGATTACATAAGGTTCTGTGCTGTTTGTCTCTGTTCTCACAATACGGTTCTTATTTAAAAGAATCTGCACTTTGCCTGCAGACCCTCTGAAGCGGTCATTGTTACAAAGGATTAAATCAAGGTCAGTGGTGTTTATCTGTTTTTGCAATACAGTCATTCATAGCAGTGTTGAAATGCATATTTTGCAAAAGAATCATGGCCACTGGTTGCATTCTGCAGATGGTCGCTCATGACAGTGCGTTTATTTAATAAAATTGATACATGTGTTATGATTGTGGTTGTAAATGACAGGTGGTCACTCATAGCACAGGTCACTCAAGACAAGTTTTACTGTATATACTCGAGTACAAGTCAGATCCAACTGCAAACAAAATAGACCCAGATGCAGATCTGTATCTGTGCTGTTTGTTTTACTGATTAGTCCTAACAAACTGCACAGACCCAGATCTGCCTTCACATAATGCAATAGGAAGTCTGTGTCTCTTTTGTCTGCAGTTTGATCTGACTTGTATGTGAGTATATCGCAGATAAAAAGTTATGCTTAATTATAAAATGTGAATTTTACATCTTACGGTTTGTTGTTCTAGAACACACATAATTCATTAATTTTACTTTAAAAAATGTCAGAAGACCCATGTACACTTATTTTCCATGTGTAAGCTTATTTTTTTTTGTGTACATTTGTACAGATTTTATAGCATGTTTTCATTTCCTATTTAGTAAAACTTCCAACAGTAATTATCCATGGAAGAAAATATAAGCAAACAACCCCCTGCCCACCCCCATGTCCACTCGAATAATAAGCAAACAACCCCCTGCCCACCCCCATGTCCACTCGAAAATAAGCAAACAACCCCCTGCCCACCCCCATGTCCACTCGAAAATAAGCAAACAACCCCCTGCCCACCCCCATGTCCACTCGAAACAGTTTTCATGTAATACAGTTACCTGGGCTTAATTTCACTAAGTTCTTCACTGAACAGGAAAACAAAGAAACCAAACTAATGACCATGTCCAGCTTTTATTCAGAGCAAACTTTCATGTAAGTTCTATCCCTTTCTTCAAGATATTTTGAGATCTGTTTCACCTATGTTAAAATGGGAATGAAATGGTTTCACTGGACATATTTCTTGATTTATGAGTATATTTTATAACACTGAAAAAATCTACAGATGCATATATGTTGGGCTGCATTTGGTTTTTATAACAGCTGATCCAGTTATGCAATGGTCATAGAGGAACCTTTAAAATGCATCTATAGTTTTTCTGAGAAAAGGAGAAAATTTTCATGTGGTTGGTCAAGTTAATATACCATATATACTCGCGTATAGGCCGGGTCCAAATGCAAACAACGTAGACCCTGATCTGCTGTAGCATAATGCGCCAGCAGATCAGGGTCTATGTTGCTTGTTCTACTGATTAGTCCTTACAAACTGAATAAACCCAGATCAGCCAGTGCATTATGCATGGCAGATCTGGGTCAATGCAGTTTGCAGTTGTTATCGAATTATACACGAGTATAGACGGTAACCTCTGTGAATTCTGCCTGTAAACTTTATAAAATACACACAAGAAACCCTGACCATAGACTGATTTTTTTAAAAAAGGTATGCAAGACAAATACTTACCATTTTTGGCTCTTTCAGAGGTGTGAAAGCTATACATTTCTTCAGCTGGGGAGGGTATATTTACATGAAGAAGAAGATCAAGTCTTGCCAGGATTCCCTCCACTAAATGCTTAGTCCTGGATAGATGAGGACTGTCTTGAGACTCTTGATTCCATTTCAGCTCTGCTTCAAACTTTTCTCTGAAAATCATGCAACAAAATTAATTTATACGGAAAGCATATCATGAAAAATCATACCAGGATAATCTCCATTATTTTGTGACTATTGTGCAACAAGTTTTAACAAAATCTGTCAGAGAGACAACCATGTATGCTCATCATGCGCCATAGTGTTTGTCTGATATTGCAATCACAGTATTTCTTCCACGATAAGTCCAGGGGGCTGCTTTGTAAATTTGATAATAAGTGAGGAAAAGACTTTCTTAGGTCAAAATTTGTTTATCTTTTGTAAAACTTGGGGATGGAATTATCATCAAGCATGGGCTTATCATTTTAGAAATATGTATTTTTCCTCTCCTTGTCACAAGAAGTAAATTTTTTAGTAAATTATGTTTCTGGGAGAATACTTACCTGATCACATTTACATGAGGAAAATAAACTCCAATACCTCTGAAATCCAGCTCTCCCAGTTCCGGTCTGCATACCATATAAACAAAGGTAAGAAACTCTTACCATTTACTTCCCATTACACCGCTAGGTAGCTACCCATCAACTGGACGTTTACCACTTTAGGCTTAACAATACACTGACAAGGATGACGAGGATGACGAGGATGCACACATTTGTGGGGAGGTGTGGGAGGTTTTAACAGTTGTCATCTAAAAAATGTACTTTCTCCATCGAATATATTCCATACTACATTAATGTCAAGAGAATAGATAATAGGAGATGGAAAAGTATGCCATAAGTCATTGTTTGTCTCGCCACTGATGCAGGAACTGTTTTATCTCAGTCAAAATCATAACTTTGACCAGAAAAGGTGTATCACTGTGCCAGTAGGGCCATCTGCAAAGGACACATAAAAAGACAGCAGAGAAGAATCAAATCTGCCACCACATTGAGCAAGAATTCTGCGATTTTTCCTGGGTGAAGAAGGGTTGATGGTCTTCATAAATACCCATGGGCTGATGCTGAGACCAAATGGGAGCACACGAAACTGATATATAGTTCCATGGAAACCAAACCAAAGGTACTTGCATGAGGCCGGGTGGATAGGGACATGCATCAGTTAGATCCATATATATTGCAAACACATAGATTTCAACTGAAAGGCTGACTGATGATGCTTTGAAACAGCTATGTGGTTGTTGAGCTGGCTGAGGTTTATGACTAGTCTGAACTTTCGGATGGCTCTGGACACTAGAAAAACCTTGAATAGAACCCCAGACAGTTTCTCTTCACTGCCTACCTGGCAAGTAAAGAGCAGATCTCCCATAAAATTCCTGCCTTCTGTGGATCGGAAAGAACTCAATCACAGAAGAGGAAGATGAAAAAGTGGAGGGGACTGCAGGGCTGAGCAAATCCCATAGCCCAACGTCCCGGACTATTCATTTTCCAAGTTGGGCAAGTACAATTTTCCAAGTTGCTAGTCCGGGACAAGTGCTTTTTTCCTATTTTAAAAAAGTCAGGCAAGTCCTTATTTTCATGCTTTAATCGCTATATCTATCTTTATTTGGCCATCCATGCCCTCCGGGCTCACTGAATACTTCGTTCTACCCCTCTCCACGTATACATTTACATCCTGTATAACACCTACAAGTGGTCAGTAAAATAGCTGTCGCATATGCGCACGTTCTTCTGTTACCGCTTGACTGCATTTTGGGCTTAAGCGACCAAATTATCGGCCAATCAAAACACGTCAACCAAAACAAAGCCAGTATGATTAATTAGCAGTGTTTTAAGCGGCTTCGTTGTACTGTGTTTACTCAAACCAGACCCTCACGAGCGACTCACTCCGATTTTAATCCAGCGAGTCAGTGTAATTAAATTAATGAAAGGTACTTTACAGTTTTGGTTTCTTTTATGAACTGATTCAATGAGAGTAATGATTCTTTAATTTTTAATTGATTATACAGAGGATTAACTTCCATGTGCAATATTGCGTTTGAAGCGAAACAATTACGCTAATTAATGAGCGGTCTCTGTTCGTATTTTAAAAGAGAAAATGTATGTTATGATTACTTTAGATGTAGTTGTCCAGCAAGCTGATATTTACTCTGTGGATAAAGTGAGTTTGCTAAATTATTTTCGCAAGGAAGGTAATAAGGACGATTCAGAGAAGGAACATTTTTTTGAAAGTGGAGTGATAAAATGTAAGACTGCTACTGAGTTTGAGAATTCCTTAAACCAAGAAAGTTTACAAATTCTAATGAACATTTCAGCAAATGGACCAGAGCTTGAGGACTTTAACCTAGACACAGCTGGCTTAGTGCTGGTGCAGGTGGCAGACATGTACATATACATTTTTTCAAATCCAGCAGCTAAAACATATATACCTAAAGGAGCCAAATGTATATCAACCAATGTTTTTGAAAAATTAAATTCTTTTAAGAAATAATTATGTTGTATATTATTCTGTTTGTACTTTCTATGGATTAAGAGCATACATCTCATCAAATCTTGGCACGTGATTACCATTTTGGGACAAGTGAAAAGTAAGATGGGACAAGTGAAAAGTGAGGTGGGACAAGTGAATTTTCAGAAACAACTTGTCCTGGACAAGTGGATGAATAAAAATTTGCTCAGCCCTGGGACTGGATAAATGAAACTGGGAAACCCCCCTGAAACAAAACAGATCGCCCATTCACTTTGTCAAAAAAGGTCAATCCAAGCCTGCCGAATAATGAAGGAGTCTGGCACCTAAAAGGCAGGTTGTTTGGTGGGCAATCTGGGTGGCAAGTCACTGGCAATTACTTGGAGGCTTGGGGAAGGAGAAACTTTGTTTCATATCTCCTTTATCACACTGCCTCTGAAACTGAGGAGTTTGCTGCTGCCTGAAGACAGACTGAAGTCGAAACTGCTACTGTCAAGCTGTGTTCAGCCTTCTCTCCTTTTGCTGACAAACATCTCTTCATTTAGGCTTAAACTAATGTAGCCTAAATAGCAGAAGGCGTAGTAAAGAAAACTTGGGATCTTCTGCACTACCTCACAGCTTCAACATGACCGCTGAACAGCAATGACATACCAAAGAGCATAAAGCCAATGAAAGATGAAGCTTCAGTGATGTGAGTGGAGAAAGGCATCTTGTCTCACCAAATCTAAACTGGAAGAAGCTGTCAGGACATTGGCCATAGAGTCATGCACGACCCTGTTAATCACCTTTGCAATGTGGGCCACAGACTCCCAGGCATGCTCATTGCTCAATTTTTCGGCAAAGTACAAATAAATCGCAAATGATGCCAGATCAAACATAGATGAAGTGGCAACAATAATCTTCACTAATTAAGTGGTTGTGTGAAAAACACAGTGATCAACCTTATAAAGCAATGGGGTCATCATATTCACCACTGCAAAGTTCTTATCCAAGCTTGATAAGTTGGAACTGTACAAGTCAGAGAGTGTGCATTACCAGTGGGAAGTGAATGATGCTGGTAACTGGCTCTCTGGCAGCAAAAACTTGAACTGGTAAACATCCTGTTGATGGGTAGTCACCAAACTGTGGTAAGGGGATATATCTGGTAATACTTTCTTCCATTTGTCTATATGGTATATAAATGGGAAAGACACAATTTTGTCTTGCAGGAGGGCTGGATTTGAGAGGTAGCAGGGTTTATTTTCCTAATGTTAATGTGATCAGTGAATGTATTAAACAGTCTAAAGGCAAGGATCACTTTTGTGTGTGTGTGTGTGTGTGTGTGTGTGTGTGTGTGTGTGTGTGTGCGCACGCGCACGCATGCATGTGTGATATACTCTCAATGACATGAAGACCAGACATGCAATTGAAAAACACTACAGATTGCAACTAAGTACCACCTTCAGCATACATGTTATATCGAAATGGTCTGACATTCCATGAAAGAGGGTATCATGCTCCCAGTAATTTTATTATGAAGATGCGGAAAAGATCAATTTTATGCACACTTGAATGTTTACTATTAGTTCTTCATTGGTTGCACATGTTAACAATCTCACTGACCTTAACAGTTTGGCTGCCTCTTCTACGTCTGCAGTGTCAACGGGGACCTCCTTCACAAAGCACAGCATGCTCAGCTCTTTCAGCTTGGTCTGGTAGACAGACAAACGAACATACAATGCAATTCAACAATATTATACGCTATGCCATATAACATAAATCATAGTTTGTACATCCCTGTAGAGTTTCTTTTTTTGAAAAATTTTCAAGTAGTTTTCAAGGACTTAACAAAAGTTTGAAGGAGTATTTTTTCTATTGGAAAGTGAGTCCTTGTTTTCGAATTGTAAACACAGCTTATTCCTAGTCAACTTACATTACTTACTAAATTAGTCATCCATTTGCAGATGTGATTAGCATGCTACTAAAGAAAAGGGACACAACTTCATCTGGTACAAGATGCTGGGTGTTATTTGATTAACCCAATTTTAACAAATACCATTTATTTATTCATTATTATTGTAAAGTATGTAATAACAAAAATTTTCAACTTAAATATGTGGTATATTTTATTTAGGTTTAACATTTTGCATTTCCTCTGATAAAAAACTTCAAGCAGTTTTTGGCAAAATTCAAATTTTTTTTCTTCAACAAATTAAAGGACTTTTCAAGGACAAAACCAACTTTCTTAAAATCAAGAAGTTTGCAAGGTAACCCCTCAAATTCTAGGATTGTTTAAAGGTTGTACAAACTATGTAAATTTCTGAAATATGTTTTAACTAGTGTGAATACATTTTTACTCTTTAACTAGAATTATAAAAGCTTTCAAAACTTCTTAATACATTATACTGCTGGAAATGCTCTTGTTAAATCGAGTGGACAGAAGTACAGAAAACAAAATTAGTGAATTTATTTATATGACATTATACTCCCAGTCACAGCTTTAAACCATTACTGAAATGAAATATCATGAAGGAAAAAGATTAAGATATTTGGTACATGACTGGTTCTATACATTTTGTCAAAATAGTAAGTCGACTCAGCAAAAGCATTGATACTAACTACAAATTTTTAATTCCTTAGGCGAGATATTCCCTTTGTAGCAAGGAAAGTCCTCTTCGAGTCTTCTACATTTAATTCTAGGGTAGATAACTATCTTATCCTGAAGATAGATAAGTCTGAAAGTGACCTATGTCTTCATTCACCTGACACGATTGACACACATATTGCTATATTTGATTCTCAGATGTCCACCTAAAATAGTGGCAGATCCAGATCCTCCCATTCTGGTAATAAGGTAATTGTCCCACACCTTACATAACCCCCTTCTTGCAAGTATCTTGGATCTGCTCCCCATGAAACAAATGAATATGACTGGATGGAATAAGAATCTTCCACTTGTGCATGAATAAAATAGGAGTAAAATTTAATATCTAAGGGATCAGATTTGTGCTGGGATACAGTTTGGAGGATAAGATTTGTTCCTAGGCTCAAAAAGTCACAGCCCTGACACAAAATGTTATCCCATAAGGTCAAATTTCATTAGCCTGCCAATACACATAAGGAAGATTCTAACTTTCTCTCATTTCACAGCTTGCCAATATGAGAAGGTCATGTGGTATCTCTCAGATGGAAGCCTAAATGTTAGAATGTCATGTGGAATATCTCTCTCAGATGGGAACCTCAATGTGAGAAGGTCATGTGGGATATATCTCTCAAATTGGAACCTCGATATGAAAAGATATACATAATATATATATATCTCAGATGGGAGCCTCAATATGAGAAGGTCATGTGGAATATCTCTCTCAGATGGGAACCTCAATGTGAGAAGGTCATGTGGAATATTTCTCTCATATGGGGACCTCAATGACACAAGAGTACATTTATCATGCTTATGACATCACTAGCACTGAAAAGGCAAATCAATAAGTTTACAACATATTCTTTGTTGTACCCTATGCTTTTCATGCTCTTTCAGAAAAGTAATCAATCATTGTGCATTGGTTTTGGATTGTGGAATCCCAACCTCAGAATCAGAATTTATGGGCAGAAACTTGCCAAGGTCTTGTATCTGCCTACAAGTTCTGACCCTTGAATGGGATTTCCCTACTCAACATAGTGCATATGATGGTTTCTAACACACTTGCAAATTTAACACCTGTTCAGAGTGATCAAACATCAAAATATGCAACAATAAAATTCTATGATATACTATCGGTAATTTATGGTGATGTCATGTTTCCACCATTATATATACTGCGCTGTAAACTTGAACCTGAAGATAGCACCCCAGTGTGGTACGTGACATACCTTCTAATAATGATGTACAAGCATACCAAATTTCATCCCTTATCTCCAAATGGGTCTATAGTGTGAAGGGAAAGGGTGATATAAAACTGAAAATAACCTTGACTTTGAAGATAGGATCCCCATTATGGTACACAACACACCTTTTAGTGATGATGCACAAGTATACCAAGTTTCATCCATTAATCTCAAACAACTTTAAAGTTAAAGAGTGGAAGGGAATGTGTGATGTAAATGCAAAATACTGAGTTGTGACATTGACCTTGAAAAAAGCACCCTCAATGTGGTACTTGACACACCTTCTAGTGATGATGTATAAGTATACATTGTTTCATCCCTTAATCTCAAATGGCTTTAAAGTTGTGGAAGAGAAGGGAAAGGGTGATGAAAATGTAAAATAGTAAACCATGGCCTTGACCTTAAAAATATGACCACCAATGTGGTATGCAACACACCTTCAAATGATGATGTACAAGTATACCATGTTTCATCCCTTAATCTTGAAAAGCTTTAAAGTTATAGGGCAGAAACAAAAGTGTGATGGATGAATGGAGAGATGGATGGAAAGGCTGGCAGCAACAAGATGACAATAACAGCCAATCAGATGGAATATCACTTTATTAATATGTGAAAATCTTACTCATATCTGAACTTGTCCAAGACCCAGATGATATAAACCTATATTCCAATTCAGATCAAAGTTGGATCAAAATATGGTCTTTAGACATGATGGACACAAGGCCATACCATAAACTCAATTGGCCTTATGGCCAGGTGAACTACAAATCTGTCAAAAATTGAAAAATTGTTATAATGGTGTGAAAATCTAATTAGGTTATTTATATAGTAATACAAATATACATACCAAATTTCACTTGTCTACCTCAAGTAAATTATGCTTAAACATACTCACAAGGTTTTTGTCAAAAACATCAATGTTCTAAAAGTTCAAAAATGTGCCAAAATCTGAAAAATACAGTCACAATCACCAGAACCAAATCAGGTCTTTTAATCCATTCAAGATATCTAAATACCAAATCAGGTCTTGTAATCCATTCAAGATATCTAAATACCAAATCAGGTCTTGTAATCTATTCAAGGTATCTAAATACCAAATCAGGTCTTGTAATCTATTCAAGATATCTAAATACCAAAATCAGGTCTTGTAATCCATTCAAGGTATCTAAATACCAAATCAGGTCTTGTAATCCATTCAAGATATCTAAATACCAAATCAGGTCTTGTAATCCATTCAAGATATCTAAATACCAAATCAGGTCTTGTAATCCATTCAATACCAAATCAGGTCTTGTAATCCATTCAAGGTATCTAAATACCAAATCAGGTCTTGTAATCCATTCAAGGTATCTAAATACCAAATCAGGTCTTGTAATCCATTCAAGATATCTAAATACCAAATCAGGTCTTGTAATCCATTCAAGGTATCTAAATACCAAATCAGGTCTTGTAATCCATTCAAGATATCTAAATACAAAAATCAGGTCTTGTAATCCATTCAAGATATCTAAATACCAAATCAGGTCTTGTAATCCATTCAAGATATCTAAATACCAAATCAGGTCTTGTAATCCGTTCAAGGCATCTAAATACCAAATCAGGTCTTGTAATCCATTCAAGATATCTAAATACCAAATCAGGTCTTGTAATCCATTCAAGATATCTAAATACCAAATCAGGTCTTGTAATCCATTCAAGGTATCTAAATACCAAATCAGGTCTTGTAATCAATTCAAGATATCTAAATACCACATCAGGTCTTGCAATCTAAATACCAAATCAGGTCTTGTAATCCATTCAAGATATCTAAATACAAAATCAGGTCTTGTAATCTAAATACCAAATCAGGTCTTGTAATCAATTCAAGATATCTAAATACCACATCAGGTCTTGTAATCTAAATACCAAATCAGGTCTTGTAATCTATTCAAGATATCTAAATACAAAATCAGGTCTTGTAATCTATTCAAGGTATCTAAATACCAAATCAGGTCTTGTAATCCATTCAAGGTATCTAAATGCCAAATCAGGTCTTGTAATCTATTCAAGGTATCTAAATACCAAATCAGGTCTTGTAATCCATTCAAGATATCTAAATACCAAATCAGGTCTTGTAATCCATTCAAGATATCTAAATACAAAATCAGGTCTTGTAATCCGTTCAAGGTATCTAAATACCAAATCAGGTCTTGTAATCCATTCAAGGTATCTAAATGCCAAATCAGGTCTTGTAATCCATTCAAGATATCTAAATACCAAATCAGGTCTTGTAATCCATTCAAGGTATCTAAATACCAAATCAGGTCTTGTAATCCGTTCAAGATATCTAAATACCAAATCTGATCTGGTTTGGACCAATAGTTTTTGAGCTATCTTGCTTACAAGAAAGTCTGATGGAAAAGAGGGGGTGGGGATAGAGGAGAAGACATAATGAATGATTTTATTCCAGGTAATCGTTACCTCCTGGAGATGATAGTCATGGAAGAATGGTGGCAAGTCAGGCAGAACATTCCCTTGTCTATGATCCCTCACCTCATTCTGCCATCTCTGTTCCAAATCTGCTAGGGCCTGTAGAAAGAAAAATATTTTTTTAAAATCCATCTATTTTGAATTTTTATTTAGAGATTTCAAAAACAAGGATTAAACTACTTTTTTTGACTAATTTACAGTTAATCATTTTGTTAATAAAGACACGTGCTAATACATGCATTTCCTTTTAAATCAAATTCTGACACTACTGGTACTAATTTCTAAATCATTCTCGCTGCTTCAAATGCTCATAAAAATGTGTTTCAAGTTATCAGGTACTCAAAGTGTCAAGTTCTTAGCCACTGACCATGCAAAAAAAAAAAAATTCTTTGAGAGTTATTTCCCTTTAATAGTGTACTGCTATTATTTAAGGTCTTTAAATTCACATAAAATCTAGCATCATCAAATATCAGATTTTAAGTAATTATCATGCAGTAAAACAAATGAAATGTATACATTATGGTATCAGTTTGTAAGTTTTCAGCTTTCCATCCAAAAAAATATTGGGAAAAAGAAAAATCCATGATGTTTTCAAGAATCGGCCACTGAGGTTGTATTGTCACTCTGTGCCATCAATGGAGTAATTAGAATAAAAAAAGAAAGATGAAAAATTAATCATAACTTTTAATAAAAGACTCTTTTTGGTCTCCATTCCATCCAAACAGAACAAACTAAATGACTACATCATAATCCAATTAATTATTTACCTGTATGAAGCTATATGTATTGACTTTTTATGCCCATATTATGAAAAAACTAGTGTTCTGCAGAACACTGTATCTCACCTGTGAATGACATTTTGTTGACAGCTTCAAACATGCGGTTCTACCAGCAGTAGGACAGAAACTGTTTTAAAGGCTGTCTACCATACATACTGTTTTCAAGTTGAAATCTACCACTTATTGAAAATTTTAAGATTTTTAGAAAATTAAAAAAAAAACTGGTATTTTTTACGCATTCCATCCACACATTACAGAAACCAATTACAATCAGGCTACTTGGGACCGGAACTGTTCAAACAGTACAATTAACACAGGACCATAACACTGCTGTAGTTATCACTGCCTGAAAAATGATACCTATGTCTCCTGATTTACAGGCAGGACCAAAATCAAACAGACAGAGGATACATGAATTTTTAAACAGAAGACCATAGCTTGCAACATGTATTTTATCCCGTGTAAGCCATACTCTCCATCAGATTTATTCTCCTGTGATTTCATGCGATTTAACCTAAGAGATAGACTGGCAAAGATCTTGACTGTATCTCCCAAAATAAGCTAGAACAAAAATTTGGTCCAGCTGCTTATTGGTTGACAAACTATCTACACAGGCATCCCTCGTCAGTGTTTGTTATCAGATATATAACTCCATCACAGTGACCGATCAGTTTATGCTTTCATTATAATGTTCATTAGGATTTAGTTGACCTCAGAAAAAGTTGTATGACATATATAAATGGTATACCTGATACGAATGAAGTACAAGGTAGCTTGTCTACACCAGCACACATGATGCCTGCACAGCAGAATCTTTTTTTAAAGTGGCCTAAGGTCTAATAAATACTTCATTGAAAGATCTGGCTACATCTTCATCAAACTTCTCAACTTGAGTGCACACTCAAACTCAAATATTGGTCCAATGTAGTGAAGAAACTGATTTACATAAAAGATTTGAAAGTTGTAATTTATTCAGTTGACGAGTTTGATGAATACGGACTTAGATCAACTAGGTCAATCTAGTTTACCTATGGCGTGTTTCAAAGCATAAACATACACAATGTTTACATTTTTGTTTGCATTTTCGACTGAGTATATACAATGTCTACAGACAGAAGAAATTTTTGCTTTAAAAACAATCTCACAAATTGTCTCCCTGTGATAACAGAATGAGATCAGTAACAAATAGTTGTTGAGACCTATAACAGACTCTTGCTCAAATGTGCAGATCTCTTGAACTTGTGCCAGTCTCTCATTCAAAACTCTATTCCAACCATCAAAAAGACCTATAAGGAATTAAGGGAGGTAACTTCACTTTACCTGAAGCTGTCGCAAGAGGGCATCAATCTTTTTGTACACTTCAACTGTTACCGAGGTCAGTAGCTGGAACTCCTTGGTCTGCTGCTCCTTGGATGGTGTAAAGAAGCGAACTGTATCTTGCAGCGAAAGATGCTTCATAACAGCAGAAATGATTCGTTCCTCTAAAACATCTGGCTTTATGACATCCCTGCCAAAAATGATGAAATCATGATTTTAGAACATGTGAGCTCAAACTGTGATCTCTGGATCTCAAACAATAAGTCTATATGTTACCCAAGAGAGCGTAAATTTTAAAAACATACAAATTATAAAAAAAAAGTATTAGCTTATTTTCAAATTGATGAGCTTTATTTAAATCAACATATTTAGGCCCCACTTGCATAAAACCTTTCACTATGAATATTGTTATTTACCCAGCATGAAACTGGATTATTTTGTCACAGTACAGCAACATTATCATACTCTTATGGTCATACCTAATCAAATCTAGTCATTATTTCTGATTAAAGAAGGTAGGGTGCTTGTGTGTGTGTGTGTGTGTGTGTGTGTGTGTGTGTGTGTGTGTGTGTGTGTGTGTGTGTGTGTGTGTGATTGTGAGAGAGAGAGAGAGAGAGAGAGAGAAAGAAAGAAAGAAAGAGAGAGAGGGAAAGAGCAAAATATTACCAAGCTATAAGTCAATGAATATACAGAATTGTACTTGCTTGTTGAAGGAAAAGGCTAAGCCATACTTCTTTATTTATTTATATCAATATATCAATGGTCATCTAATCACTATGCTGTTTTATCGACTTCATCAACATGAAAACAGACTGAAGGTCCTCAGACTGTCATTTCCAACGACAAACCAGCATCATCCACTATTACAAATGGGAAGGTAAATATGGCAGTATGTAATCCTTTGGATCATCCACATCCTTCCAAACTTATTTCATATTTGTTGCAATACTAAGAATAAAAGTTTGATTGGGTTTTAATTTCACTTTTGTTCAACTGTTTGCATTGTAAGACGAAAAACTTAAAAATCCCTGATTCATTCATGAGTTTTAACACCCTCTCCCTGGGATTATCGGCACGTTAAACCTTGGAATAAAGCTACCTTGCATGCAGTGGGACATGATGTAGATCCGTTTCTTTGGCTGGGGATCATCTCAAAATGATTTTTCTAACTCCATATCTCTCTCTCTCTCGCATGCACACACACATGCACACACACACTTCATAGTTTCTCAACACCTGGATTAAGTTAAGTTAATCACTATATCTTATTAATATTTTTAACTACATAATAATAAAAACGTTTTTAAAAAAAATAATTCTTTCCTTAATAATACATTAATGCAAAGAAATAAAATATGATCAACTATATGGTTCATGTCTCCAATTATTCGGTTCAGATCCATTTCAACAAACAATGAGCCATTTTATCTTCCTGTTTATTGTATCCACTATGCTCTACAAATTCTGAAAAGTTTACTACACGACTTAAACTTTAGAAACTACATTTGTGTTTGTAAAACACATATGCCATCCATTGAAGAAAGTTATCAAAATAACTAAATGGCAATGTAGTCTGACTGAATTAGGTACATATATATATATATATAAACAAGTCAACCAGATTTCACTTGCAAATCTCAATCAGTGGGGGCATCTACATCTGTCTTGAGAAGATTTTTAGAAACACTGGGCAAGAACCATTCAACACATACAAATGAATTTTTGCTAGCATTTTTTTATGCATATGTAGCTGACCTGATTGGATTTTCAGGCCACTACAGCAACCTTTTATGTTTTACACATTTTAAAACTGTTTGGACTTGGACATTGTAAGCATGATTAAGAACAAGAGTCCCTTGAAGGGACTGATGCTTTAATGGGTGAAAAGAATTTCAAGGAATTCAAGATAAGACCATTTCTTAATTTTAACTGCTGAGTGTTGAAACCATCTCTGATATTCTTCAGCGATAAGAAGATTTTCAAATTAGCTGCTGTGGTGGATATACTAGATGTCAGATTGGCACCATTTTCATTTAGAACAAAGTAGACATCATTAGAAGTCTTTTGGTGAAAACTCCATGTCATAATGATCATTCATTCAGGGGGAGTAGTGACAATAAGGTTTTCATAACAGCCATCATCACAGCCATATCGGATGTATGACTGGCACCCCATGTTGATATAGCCATCCATTTAGGAGGAGTAGAGATAACAATATTTTCAAGATAGCCACCATGGTGACCATATTGAAGGTTAGTCATTTTAATTTAAGATCAACAAAACATTATAAGAAGTCTTTTAGTGAAAACCCTATGATGATATGACCATTCATTCAGGAGGAGTAGTGATAACAAAGTTTTCAAGCTGGCCACTGTGGCAGCCATATTAAACCCCAGATCAGAACCATTTTTATTTAGGACCAAGTAAAAATCATAAGACTGGACACCAAAGTGATAACTATGTCAAGCTTCTGCCAAAGTGGGTCTAACAAAAAACCTTTTAAAAAATTCCTAAATTATCATTCAAAGAGCAATGGAAATCTAACTGGATTGTCAACATAAAGATAGAAACATCCTTAATTGTTTATTGCCTAGGTCCAGTGTATTTTTTTAAAAACAAAATTGTGCAAATAAGGTTTGCACTAAAAAAAAAGTCTGTCTAAAAGGTAAAAAAAAAAAATTATTCAAAAATAAAAAAGTAATTTAAATATACTTACCAAATTTTATTTGTCTACCTCAGGTGGTTTTTGCTTAATTGTGCTAAGAAGGTTTTTGTTTAAAAAAGTTTTAAAAATGTATAAATGATTGAAAAATTGCTCAAATGGCATGAAAATTAAATCAGGCCATCTACTCATGACCAGAATAAAGTGTGTAAAATTTCACAACTCCTAAGTTCAATAGTATTTGTACTATCATGCAAAATGGTTTTGATATGGACATATGGGCATAGCGAGTTAAGGATGTACAGACAGACAGCAGGAAAGCAATATGCCTCCTACAGTTACTGCAGTGGGGGTACATACAAATAAATTTATCTCAATTTGATCCATCACCAACAGTAAGAGAAACTATATTGTGTCTTATTAAATACTGGTAACCAGTTACATTTACTCTCTGAGATGGACAAAAGTAGCTCAACACTTCACAACAAATCCATGTCACCACCCAGGGTCAAGACACTATGACTGCACCATATGCTCATTATTTACACCATTTCAACTTTAGATTTAAAGTGGGGCCTCAGCCTTTAAGAGACAACCCATTTTGTGATAAAAAGATGGCCATATACAAGCAATGGCCTCTAGTGTTTGAAAAAAGTGGTAAAAATCATTACTATGTTGCAGGAAACAGTGGTCTCTGATCAAGGGGTGGCTTTATGGTGAGGAGCTTTCTAAGCCAAGGAATACTGTATCATTAATTGACTGTGTACTAAACCTGCTTTAACTGCAAAGCCTTGCCTTTGTGATGAGGTTCAGAGGAATGCTTCCCAAATTTTGTGCAATTATAAACAAAAGTTAAAACTTGTCTCAAGGACACTGCTATATAAAAACAAATTTCCATACTGGACTTTTTTTAATTAGTACATTTGTACATAGTACTTACCGTATACTAGGTCTCAACTGCAGTGCCTGCCTGTGAGTCAAGGTGCAGAGGTTGTGCAGAATCTCTGCTGGGAGCTTGATATGTGATAACCTGGTACTGGCTGTGGGAGTCGATTGGCCTTCAGTGGTCTGCATCATTGCCAAGCCACTCTCAGATTGCCACACACACCTAAAAACACCAGAATAATTAGATCAGTCTTCACAACTTATTTTAAGCACTCTAAACTGCTCAAATTTTCTGTACTGTGGTCTTCTGTGGTGTTGAAAACCAAAAAACCTGGAAAAAACCATCAACCTTGTATAGGCGACAACTTTATCCTTGCACACACCGCGGAAGTGTTTACCCTGACAGATGTCTATCAGTAGTTTCCCTAAGTCCAATTCATAATTTAGCCACCTATCTGTAGTTTGCTATATCAGCGCTGGTATGACATCAACAGTTTTGAAGAAAAAAAGTATGTATATAGCTATCTCTAATGTCGTTGAGCCTCTAATCAGCTGCCCTCTCCCTCCCCATGATACTATCTCGCACAGATTCGCTGATGCAAAGTCACAATTCTTTGTGCATACATTCTTCTCTATTAAGACTATCTCATCTGCTATTCAGAGTGATCATAAATCCCGAACTTTATTTCATATGTCAACAGTTCATCACAACATCAAACTCATGGAATTCACAAGAAATGGTCTCACTCATGGTCATACAGATTCTTGAACTGAGTGCAATAGAGCATTCTTAGGCACTTCAATAATAAAGCTGAAGAGTCTAGAGTCTAATAAATGAAAACTGGCAAGCAACATCTTTGCAGAAAATGTATCTGCCCATAAAACTGATACTTTGTACCATAGCCTGTAATTTTTAAATAATATTCCATAGAAACCATGGTGAAATCATTGCATTACACAGCTCTGATGTCAGAGCATGAACCTGGGATGGGCTTAAGAGTGGGACCAGTCTGTCATTTATTGTTTGTGTACTAAACCTTTTTTGCTTAATTTTAAGCCTTGCCTTTGTGAAGAAGCCATCCAGGCCAAAATTATGTTGCTGATAAAGCAGAATAATGCTGCTGAAAAAACAGAGCTCCCAAAAAACTCCAAGTATAATGCACACCCATTTGCAAACAATATACTACATATACTTGCTTATAAGTCAAGTCCAAGTGCAAACAACATAGACCTTGATCTGCCATCGCAGAATGAGCAGGCAGATCCGAGCTTATGTTGTTTGTTCTACTGATTACTCCTAACTGCATAGACCCAGATCTGCTGCCACATTATGTGATGGCACATCTGGATCTGTGCAGTTTGCAGTTGGACTCAACTTTTAAGCAAGTATATACAGTACATTACACATCAATGTAAAAGCTATTCACCGCAAGCCATAAATTGAACAAACAACATAGATTCTGATCAACTGAAGTGTTATACAACAAACAACATAAAGCCTGATCTACTGGAGCATTATACAACAAACAACATAGATCCTGATCAACTGGAGTCTTGTACAACAACATAGATCCTGATCTACTGAAGCATTATACAACAAACAACATAGATCCTGATCCACTGGAGCATTATACAAAAAACTTAGATCCTGATCTCCTGGAGTGTTATACAACAAATAACATAGATCCTGATCTACTGAAACATTATACAACAGAAACAGAACAAACAACGTAGATCCTGATCAACTGGAGCATTATACAACAAACATAGATCCTGATCTACTGGTATGTTATACAACAAACAACATAGATTCTGATCTATTGGAGTGTTATACAGCAAACAACATAGATCCTGATCAACTGGAGCATTATACAACACACACAGATCCTAATCTATTGGAGTGTATTACAACACAAGTAGAATAAACAACATAGATCCTAATCTACTGGAGCATTATACAACAGAAGTACAACAAACAACCTAGCTCCTGATCAACTGGAACATTATACAACAATCAACATAGATCCTGATCTACTGGAGTATTATACAACAAATAACAGAGATCCTGATCTACTGGAGCATTGTACAACAAAAGTACAACAAACAACATAGATCCTGATCTACTGGAGCATTGTCCAACAGAAGATCTGGCCCCAGTTTCACTACACATCTCAGAATTTCTTCTTCAATTGAGATTAACATTTTTCTTATTGCGCGATTGATAACAATGTTTTTTTTTCACAGAATATTCAGCAGGCAACTGTGATTAAAATACATTCATAAAATCTTGAATTTCCTTATAAGAGATATCTCTGAGGAAATTGGGGGGATTTCCTCAAATGTGAGCAATTCCTTGACTCTTTTTTTTAAGAATATGAAGGTTTCCATGTGATAAATTTGAAACTTTAAAGTTATTTTAGATCTTTCTACTATCTCTATCTCTGGCAAATATATTGACATTGTCTGAAATAACACAGAGTGTGACAAACTAGAGAGCTGCAGTGAAGGCCCTATGTTCCAGAGAGAATGAAGAGGAATTATGATGATGATAAGTATCATACTATAATGTAAAATCTCAAGCTGAGAAGAAATGTTTAGAATTTTAGTGAACAGTTACAGCTGGATGCCTGCTATATGGAAGTAATTACAGAAAAATCTTCATGAACTAAATCCAAAGATTTTAAGGATGGCTACAGTGGTGGCCATATTGGCTTCAAATCAGCAACATTTTCACTTAGGACCAACTAGACATCATAAGAAGTCTTTTAGTGAAAACCCCATCTCAATATGACCATCTGTTAAGGAATAGTAGAGAAAACATGATTTTCAAACTGGACACTGTGTCAGCCATATTGGATGCTGAAGTGGTGTCATTTTCATTTAGGACCAACTAGACCTTTGGTAAAATAAGTGTGTAATGTTTAATGGCAGACGTTCTTCTGTTCTATCAGCCAAGTGCAAATAACTTCCTCTAGACATCTAACCAACTAGTAATACGAAAATCATGCACAATTAGTCTTCGGAGAAATAAAGAATCACTTGTATCTACCCTATCTCAGATGAGAACTCTAAAATTCTCTTCGGGGAATGTGTAAAACATACTCAAGATAATAAGCATTTATTGTTCACTTAAGGGAAATTGCACAGAATTCTATATTTGTCTTTTTTTCTTTATTTTATTAATATCCTTTAATTTTTTTCTCTCATGTCATTCATTATAAACATGCATAAAAATTAGCAAATCTATCAACAAGTATAGTAGACTGATGGCAGAGTGTTTACATACATGTATACAATTTAATGGCAGTGTTTACATACATGTATACAATTAAATGACCTCATTTACATACATGTATACAATTTAATGATATTGTTTACCTACATGTATACAATTTAATGATATCTGTAAGCACAAGATATGCATCTTGCCACAGATGTCAAAGTACCACATGTATCCCCTTAAAATGTCATAATACCTTACAGAAGAGTATCATATACTAATTTTTGTAACATGAGTACCATGAATAGCACATTATACACTCACTGTGTTTAATAGTCCTCTTTTTAGATAACTGGATTGTCTCTGCAGAAACCATTTTTCTTCTTTCAGTCAATGTGACGCTGACCTTTGACCTCAAAATTAATAAGGTTCTTCCTAACCTCAAGTGCAAACCATTCACAACATTTTGTAGCTGTAGATAGTGGAGAATGTGTTATTATGTAGAAACCATTTTACTCCTTTCAGTCACAGTGACCTTGACCTTTGAGCTATTGAACCCAAAATCAATAGGGTCCTTAACCCAAGTGCAAGTCATCCACAAATCTGGTAACTATACATGATGGAAAACTGGAGTTAGGTGCAGAAAAGAAATTGGTAACAGACAGATGGAGGTACAGACATTATAACATAATATGCTCTGCCTTATGGTGGGCATTCAAAAACAATGTAATATGAGAAGCTTGACTGTGCTATCACATTTTGTCACTATCTTAGCACTTGTTTTTCAACCATTTAAATAAAGGTACAGTGTATCTCAAAGTGTATCTCAAAGTCAAACTGGCCACATGACAAAAATTTATAACAACCTCGATACCATGTGAATTTAGAAATCTCCATATGACACGGATGCCCCCTCCAATATAATGTAACTGAAAGGCAAAGTCACTAAGTCAGACAGGGGCCATAACTCTCTTAAAATTGATAGAAAGGAGTGTAAAATTGAACATGACTTAGGTCTTTTTAATAAAAATGCCTCATTCCAAATCTGATTTCAATCCATTAAATTTTCAAAAAGTTACTGAATGGAAACAAAATTAATGATGGACATGATGTGGTATAACATGATGTAATGACTGGACATGGGTAACATTATATGTCCCCTATGCAGATATGATGGGGCATAAAAAAAATGAATATGCAAATGAACTAGATTTGTGCTCATAAAATACAGCACCCCATCTAAAGTGCCCCCTCCATCCCACCTCTATCCCAAAAACAAGAGACCCATGAGGACCCTAAGTCACCTGGCTGACATCTACCTAAATGCAAAATGCAAGAGCAGTTTGCAAAGAAATCTGGATTAGTTTGGTGCTTTCTGTCAAAATTTCTTCACATTCCATTAATTGGTTATGAAAAAAGTTGTTTGCTGTTTTTCTACTATTTTCATGCAATTCTGTTGAGCTGCTTTTGCAAAGAAGACATTCAAAGGTTTTTCCATTTTTAATAATGGTGGTCATATTTTATTGCAGAACTGCATCATTTGTACTAATTTTAAAGGCCTTAGGCCAGATGCTTTCTGTCAAATATGGTCCAACTCTGTTTAGCAGTTTTAGAAAAAAAGCCATTTAAAGGTTTTTATAATTTTTTTAATGGCAACCTTATTTGATGACAGACAGGCATCATTTATAAAAACATTAAAGACCTGCTTCATACCAGGATGTTTTCTGTAAAATCTGGTAAAAATCTGTTGAGGAGTTTTACCTTCAGTATTGGCAGCCATATTTGATGACAGGCTGGCTTCATTTGTAAAAATTGCAAGGTCTTCATGCCAAGATGGCTTCTGTTAAATTTAGTCACATTTTGTTGAGCTGTTTTTGAAAAGAAGTTGTTTAAAGGTTTTCTAATTTTAGCAACAGTGGCCATGTTTGATGGCAGATGAGTATCATTTGAACAAACTTGAAAGTCCTTTATACTAGGATGCTTTATGTAAAATTTGATTAAATTCTTAAGTTTCTGGCGGGTCATTTAAAGACTTTTCTATTTTCAGATATTGATGGCCATATTTGATGGCAGATCTGATTCATTTTTTTTAAAAATTGAAAGGTCTTTATGCCAATATGCTTTTTGTCAAATTTGGTCAAATTCACTTTAGCAGTTTTTAAGAATCATTTAAAGGTTCTTCTTATAGAAACTATGGCCATATTTGATGGTGGATAAGCATCATTTGTACAGATTTGAAAGTAAGGCTGAAATCTTCACATGTGTAAACTGCTTAGCTAAGTTTAATGCCCATAAACATTCACAAAATTGGTAACCATGGAAACAAAAATGCACATGATTCATGGTGTTAGCCAATGTGCATGTTCAAGCAGTATGTCCAGTTGCATTACATTTTTTTTCATCATATACATATATGTAGCAGTATGAAACAATATCACAACCACCCTAAGGATATTCTACCTAAATTGTCAGATATATTCAACAAACATGTCTTATGAACTGAATCATAATAAGGAGGAAAAAACGTGCAGTAAATGAAAGAATTGCAAGTTGAGCAAAGCAAGACATGCATATTGTCAATAGCTTACATATAAATAGATATCAGCTGTCAATGTGCAGATCAGGGAAAAGGTTAAGTTTCAAATCAGTTCAATTAAACAGCATCATTTCGGTTATTGTATACTGTGTACATATTTAGAATTTTTTTAAATATTGCAACCTTATTTTACAGATATTTTTACCAAGATGCCTTCTGTCATATTTGGTCAAATTCTGTTGAGCTGAAGATATATAATATAAAAGATAATGATATAAATATAAAATCCTAAATATTGATGTTCAAAATATTTTATATAAACTGCATTGTTGTAAAAAGTTTAAGATTTTCTCTAGTGGTACATCAACAAAAAGCTTTGGAGTTCACATCAAAATACTTCTGTCTTAAAGGGTGAAAGTGGAAATACCCATTGGATAAATACAGTAATAATGTATTCCTAATGTGAGTCCCCCGTATGCGATGGACACTGGCAAGGTGTGCACTCTGGTAGAGGTTCACTCTTCAGGAGGTATGCATGGGTCAGAAAGGAGGCTCAGATTTCATAAAATCTACTCTCGTAAATTAAGAGGATTAGTTGAGGACTTTTGGAACAGGAAAGATTGAATATTATTGATGGGTAGGTTAATACTGAAGGTGTAAATTGGGAATAGAGAAATATGCAGTACTGGCAAGACTGAAATTAGCTGCTTATAGATGAGGATGAATTCATATGCCAAAAAGTGGAACGAAATATTACTTCAGATTGAACAAGATTTTATATTTTCACCTAAAGATGACATCAGACGTGGAATTAGATGGATTAGAGGACAGCTTGGTAGTGTACTGATGAGCAAATTTTGTTTATCAGAGATAAAGTGATGGTTCATTTGCCTCAGCACAGAGGCTTTTTGAAGGGAAAGTTCTATATGTTCCCAGAAAAAATCTATGTCCCTGACTGTGTATCAAATCAAGCATCTGCAAGTAAGATCTGCAAGCTGATCCATACACAATCGAGCCATAGTCAAGTTTAGATCTTACTAAAGTGTTGTATAACAGGCAATATTTGCCAAACTTCTGTAAAAGTATAAAAGTGGTGGGAGTGGGCTTAGCATCATGCATGGACTTATCATTGGATATATATGGTAATAAAGTATTACAAGTCCCCCATATTCAGTCCAAGGATCAATCCATTTTGCCAGCACAAGCATGGGTGACAAACCCTGACATGGGTAATTTTACGAAATCTGCAGTTTTTTTGCATTTAATCTGCACTTCCTTTGTATTTGAAATGCATTCGGAATTAATTTTGTTTGCGTTTTGTTTACATTACATTCATTCAAGTTTCAGCTATCATCTCATCATTTCTCATTTCGTTTACATTTCAACTATCATCTCATCATTTTTCATTTACTGTCATAGAAATGCATTCTGAGTTTTAATTTTTTGTTTCTGTTCATCATTATCTTTTGTCTTCATTCGTTTGGAACGAAACAGAAATGTATTTAATGAAGTTGGGTTTTCCAATTCCAAGAATGTCTAAGGGAGAGAACTATTATTTTTTAATCCTGTACTGCAATAAAACTGCTATTGCATAAAATACAGAAGACAGCATTGAATTTATGCTTAATAAAACTATAACCATAACTGCAATAAATAGAACAAGAAGCCCAAGTGAACCTGATATTGCTCACCTGGCATATATTTGGTTTAAAAAAGGCCAATGTGGTAGTAATAAGTTTGGGCTGAAAGACACCCACGTAAGGATAATTTCTAGCTTTTTAGTAAAATTGGTGGTAAATGACACGTTTAACTGTGTTTCGACTTTGAGTAACGTCAGATGAACTAGATTTTATTGGCATCTTTTGTATAAATGTGAAAGGTGTTCATGCTAGGACTAAACCTATCAAATTTAGTCTGATATAATCAGGCAGTTTTGGTGAGAAAGTCATTCTATGAATTTTATAATATTTTCCATATGGTATGTTAGTAATAACAGCCATACTTGATGGGAGGTATCACCTATAGGTTTTCCACCTAGCTGCTATGGAAACCACATCGTTGCCAGTGGAGCCACCAAAACACAATTCTGATGCAGTAGATCTTCAAAAATGCATTATACTTGTGGTTGACAAAGACTTTCCACAGCGAAAAAAAGGTGACAACAGCCTCCAAAAATTTTCAATCGCCAGATTGGCAGTTTTAATTGAAATGACTCATAATCTGAAATTTTTAATTGCCTTTGGTGATTTTGGCAAGCGCAAGTGTGAACGCTGCATTAGAAACAACAAAATGGTCTTCGTTGGGTCGTCCCCCTTTTATTTACTTTACTCAACCATCTATATTAGTACGGAAATAGAACTTGTACAATCATTGTAAACCAAATAAAGTTTAAATTTATATCCTTGCTTACTTACCTCTGTAACAATTTAGATTTGAGCAGGTGCTCACAAGACACCTCTTCCTTGGTCTTTTCAGGTCCCTGGTACAACAGATGAAGCATGGTGCATGAAAGTACCGACAGTCCAAGAGCTAGATCTGCCAGAAAAGGTAGTCCACCAGCAACTTCTTCCGTACACTCCTGTAAAAAGTCAGGAGGAAAATGCCCAATAATCATCTTTGATTGCATGAAAAACTACGTTTTTTTTATTTTTGTACACTTATCTATTTACTGCATATGTGATTGTTTGTATCATTTTCTGCAATCAAATTCTAAAAGGTCACAAAGAGCTACACAGTGAAGCAAAATGTAACCAGAGATGGAAGCCACTGCAAAAATCCACACCTTCTTATTTTGAACTCCATCCCTATTCCCACATTCCCTCCCCTGTCCAGGCTGCATTTAAATATTAAAAACCTTCACCACCATCTACTCATCCTCAAGAAACATTATACCAGATATGATCACCTTACCTCAATTCATGTAGATGGAGTTCAGGTTACAAGAAAAAGCCAACATGACTAGGAAAATGTGACCTTTGATCCCCTCCACATGTGAGCAGTATCACTCCAGAATTTGAAACTTTGTTGTCATCAATTCATTTTTGAGAAACTTTATATCCAATAAATAAACTTCTCTCAATCAGTGAAGATGGAGTTCTGATTAAAAAGAGAACCGACTGACTGGTTGGGTTGGTTGGTGTTTTATGGCACAGCAATACTTTGAAATTCATGCCGAGGCAAGTAGAATAACGTGCCTTGCCCAAGGATACTCCATGGTAGCAAATCCGTGCTGATCTGAAGGTGGGAATTTAATCCACACCCATTTGGTCACAAGTCCAATGCCATAACCACTGAGTCATTGTGGCTCTTCCAACCAACAGGCAGACAGAAGTACAGACACATCTATGAATGGATATGAACAACCACAATATATCTGCAAAAGTGCATATGTAAAGAAAGGTGGAGTACATTTACCAACAAAAAACAGTGTAAAAGACAGTACAGTAATCCCTTGCTACATCTTTATCCCTAAGACAACAGGCATATCAAAACATCATCTGATTATGCTGAACTGTTTGAAAGACACAATCGGGATCTAAAAGGCAGCATTCAAATGTGAATATTTAAAATGACCAACAAGCACATAACTCTGTGAACAAGAGCACTGCCTGTGACACACGATAAGTCAGTCTAGACCAAGTTTGTGAGTGGATTGGGTGGTGTAATCACTGGATACAGTGTGCGTGTTTTCAAGCTAGTAATAACTGCAATATCTTAATGTGGCTAGTAAAATATACTGAAGAGAACTAGCATTCATCAACACTTATGTAAACTATTAAATACTGTATGAATGAGGGACAAAATTGGTCAACAATAAAACCCTTCATTACTTGGTCCATAAAGACTTGCTGAAATCTTTTTCTAGGAGTTTTCAAGGAGTTGGCAGGCAAGAATAATGTCTTTAATTTTACTTTAACATCTGGCTTTAATTTCACCAACATCTCTCAAATTTTAAATCCAGACCTAAGGAATTTGATTGGTCAATTAAAATCAGACTTAAATGTGAGCCAATCAAATTGCTGGATTCTAGACTTAAATTGAAGCATTAGCCCAAGTTCTGTTGGTGAAATAAAGGTCAGGCCTTAATTTAGCAACACCAGTCTTAAGTCAAGTCCAAACTTAAGACATTTAATTAGGCAATATTAAGTCAGACTTAAATTTCAGCAATTACAATCAAATCGCTGGATTCTAAACTTCAATTTCAGTCTAGCATTAAGTTCTGTTCATGAAATTCACACCTGGCTAGGTAGATTGAGTTTCAACACATATCTGTTAAAATAAAAATTAACAATTTTGAGGGGGTGGGAGTATTTTAATTTTTATAGTGCACATACATTATATGTTCAAATTTTCATTAAAATTTTTCTTTACTGTCCAGTTATTAAGTATATTCATTTATCTCTACTTACCTAGTATTATGTGCCGTATATACTCGCATATAAGCCGAGTCCAAATGCAAACAACATACACCCTGATCTGCCGTCGCATATTGCACCAGCAGATTAGGGTCCATATTGTTTGTCCTACTAATTAGTCCTTACAAACTGCATAGACCCAGATATGCTGGTGCATTATGTGACAGCAGATCTGGGTCTATGCAGTTCGCAGTTGGTATCAACTTATATGCGAGTATATACGGTAGTCTCTCGAAGAACTTCTCTTATTTTTCACTCAAAATACAAGATACAAAACAGTGGTCTCTGTGGTTAATTTTCAACTTTTTTTAACTTAAATGATGATATGCATTTCCAAACTATATATCACCATACCCATTACATCATAAATTGCCATGAATGAAGTCTACATTAAATCTATCTTCAAATAAATGTGTAAAGCTAGATAATGTACTTGGCAGAAATTCCAAATAAACACATCTGACGAGAAAATCTGTACATGTTTTGTACTTGTATTATCAATTAACCATTCAGGTCCAAAGATTTTTATCTCTACACCTTCTTAAGTTGTTCAAGCTTTGAACTTCAACCCTTATCCAGTTTATTTGATTTTTCCCTAACAATTCTTCTCATTGAGTTGGCACATTCTTTTCATTGCCTTAAAATGTCTTACCCCATTCCTTGAATGCTAATTCGCTCTCCCATTTCAAATTATACAGGCACTGACCATTACTCATTGCTGAAGCATGTTAGTCATGCTATCAGAGACCCTCCATGCTTTATAGTGGTGCAACCACCAACACACCAATGGGGAGGAACTTTGTAAGACGGGTGTTACCAGTGCAATGTAGGGATGCTATCAAAATATTGTATTCTTGTGACAAATAAAATGACTGATATTAATTTTCGTTTTGAATAAAAATAAACTCCACACAAAACAAAAGGCAACAGATAATGTTACAATTAATTATTATTCCAAATCCAAGGACAATTAACAACAGCATCTCTCGAAGGAACTGACACTCTACTGGCTGAAAAGAATTTCCAGGAATCCCTGACAAGTCTGTTTTTGCTTTTTAACTGCAGAGTATTGAAACCATATCTGATATTCTTGCGAAACTCAAACATACCAAATTTAGTAACAAAAGTATTTTTGTGTGTCTGAGTTATCATTCACACAAGATACCTGTTTGACTGGCACTATTTTCAGTTAGAACCAACCAGAAATCATAATAAGTCTTTTTTGTGGAAACTCCAATGTCACTATGACTATCTATTCTGGAGAAGTATCTGAAACAAGATTTTCAATATGGCCACCATACCAGCCATACTGTATGTCAAACTGGCATCATTTTCATTTAGGACCAACCAGACACAATTTGATGTCTTTTGGTGAAAACCCCATGTAGCTATTGCAATCCCTTTAGAAGTAGGAATGGACACCAGTTGGATGCTGGACAAAGGTCATCGCATAAGCTGTTACATTTATTAGAATCAACTTTATAATCTTATCTTTTAGCAAGATTCCTGTGTAATATTTCTTTCAGTGTTGCTAATTTTTTTCTACCTGAGAAGTATATGATAAAAGTAAAGAAACCATACTTTAAGATCAAATCAAAAGGTGAAGTCTGAGCAAGCGCAATAACTAGGTGAAATTTAAATGCAGCTGGGAAGCTGAATGGATTTTTCTTCCGTAAAGTTCATAAAAACTTTTATTTCAATCCAGCAAGTCCTTTCAAAGTTTTTGATCATTAATGAAGTTTGTAATAAAAGCAGGTCACACTGATGGATGGACCTTAAGTTAGTGAAGTTGAACAAGGGGAGCAATTAATGTTATGTTCTGTAAATCTTCATACTTAGAAGGTTTGCACCATATTGATTTTTTAATGAATGATGTTCAAAAGCTATGGAGTTGGAAGAAACTTGCTGATGAACAGTACATATGAACAGACATAAGTGAGAATACATCCTGTCTTCCAGGAATATGACAGGCACATAAAAAGACTGGAGAGACTGAATGTTGAAGGATTTATTATGTCCAACAATGAGGGAGACAAAGGAGCGTTATCTTACTGAAGATTATCTGTACTTGTCAGAGAAATCCATACACCGCATATAAGCCGATACCAACTGCAAACTGCATAGACCCAGATCTGCCATCACATAATGCATCAGCAGATCTGGGTCTATGCAGTTTGTAAGGACTAATCAGTAGAACAAACAACACAGACCCTGCTCTGCTGGCACATTATTTGATGGCAGATCAGGGTCTATGTTGTTTGCATTTGAACCAAGCTTATACACAAGTATATACAGTATGTCTCCAGAATTTCCCTTTCAGTATTCTCAACATTAGAAAAGATCAAGTCAATGGTGGAGCCATAGTCATTGGTGATACCAATTAATGTTTGTTTGTAGTGTAGATATTTCACCAGAAGGCTATGAAGAAGAATTTTCTCTCATGAAGGAGTGCCCCAATCAATGCTGAAGTCTCCAAAGATAATTGCATGAGAATGTTCCAAATACATATTACGAAAATTTGATAATATTTGACAGAGTTCTTTGCAGTTTATTTTTGGAGGTTTGCAGCATGTAAGCTGTGTTGCTGCAAATATGTTACATGTACTTATGAATCCTCGACACTTACAATAATGTGCCATGATGTATGTGTTAAAATTTGTAAAGATGAGCATACCATTTTTCACAACTTCAAAATATTGCACACATGAATATTTGGATATGGTTCTTGAATGAAACTGTCTGGACAAGTAAATATCATAAATTTCCCCCATTATGATTATACAGGCTGCTCAAGTTTCATTACAGATCCAACAAAGAAAAAATTGATTTTTTTTCCTTTTATGTGACCTTGACCTAGATTGTGGTGACTTTGAACATGAGATGGGGGCATGGCTGTGATATGTGACACTACATCTCATTATGATATATAAATGACTAAAGCTTCTTTTAAATACTCTCAGAAATTCAAAATTTATACCCGAAACAAAGATGCAAGTCATTGATTTACATTTTCCGTTGCTGTGACCTTCACCTTACGGCAGGGTGTGTGGTTACAGTATGTAGCACAACATTTAGTCATGACATAAATGTGGATAGAATTTTACTGAATATTCTTAGTGGCTAAAATCTTATACCCAAACAAGGATGCAAACCAGGACAAGGATTCGAGCCACTACCATATTTCTCCAATGATAAGACCAGGGAGCCAGCAAATATAATCTTCAAAAAGTGGGGGATAGGCTTATTTTCAGATATGTCCTTGTCATATCAGATTTAAATCGTTGAAAATTGGGTGTACCGCATTTCACTATTCATTAGTTTGCAGGCAATGATAGCAAAGCCATTCCTTTAAAATCATGCATTTTACCTTTTAGATGAAATATCTTCTTCATAAAAATGTTTTTTTTACAGAAACATTTTTTACAAATCACAACCATGGTCAGGAAAGTTGTGTCTTATCCTCTACTGTGGTTAGCAATAAACTCTGCACACATACATGTAGTGGTCATGGATCTAGGAATAGATTTCACTTCAGAATATTTATTTTAAATAATAACCCAGCATTAAGAGAATACTTTAAAGTTACCATATATACTCGCGTGTAATCCAGATCCAAATGCGAACAACATAGACCCTGATCTACCGTCGCATAATGCGCCAGCAGATCAGGGTCTGTGTTGTTTGTTCTGCTGATTAGTCCTTACAAACTGCATACACCCAGATCTGTCGGTGCATTATGCGATGGCAGATCTGGGTCTATGCAGTTTGCAGTTGGTATCTGCTTATACACGAGTATATACAGTATGTGTATTTTATATTATTTTGAATTTACAAGCACTGGAATGTAATAATTTTTGTGATTTGTTTCATGCAAGTTTTTGGCACCAGACTGCACAAACCAGGATCTGTTCATTTCTTTTGTTACAAAGATTTCTGACCCAACCAAAACATGACAGCATGTTATCTATAAAAGCATGGTGTTCTCAAAGTCATTACACCTACAGATTTTCATTATCAAGACATTCCAGATAAGAAGAAAGGAGATTTTTTGACTGTTCTTTAAATAAAGCTAAGATGTGATTGCTAAAAGTAATAAACAGGTTATTCAATAATAACCTGAAGATTCCTTAATTATACTGACAAGGTTTCGGTTAAAAAAAGTCTATGTAAAAAAAGTTCAGAAATGTGTAAACAAGATCACCAGAGTCTACACATTAAGCACACAATCAAAGCATCGCTTTAAAACATGTGACCTCAACCCCAATGTCAAAATGTTGAGCAAGTGTAGAATGAATAGTCAAGCTTTATAATGATTCATCCCACATATGAACAGCAAAAGACCTTGGTCATTCTTTATATTGACTTAAACGTAAATTTACACAAAAAATTAGTAATATTTATTCATAAGAAATGCATTGAATTAAACATGTAAAGGAATAGGGTAATAAATAAATTATCCTCTCAAATAAACATAAAAACTTGTAATACCACGTTCTTTTGTATGCCTAATAAAATATTATCCTGCCTAAATCGGCCAATCAGCTGCCATGGTCCCAATGCCGCAATACTAAATAGTTTTTCATATGCTGATGTGCCATAATCCCAAATACCACAAATTAATCTGTAATAATCCACATACTGCAGTATCACTAATTTTCCTGGAGTACCAATTTTCCTGGATTTCGTTGTTGCCCTGAACCACAAATTTTTAGACTCAACAAAAAATGAGCCACATATGATAATGAAGCCCCCCTCCCCTCTTTTTTTACTGAGTTTTATTCCTAGAGATCAAGAAAGCTATATGATAAATCAATGATATTTCTGTAATCTGGTTAAAAAATATTAGGTTTTACATGTGTCTGTTTTATTTTCACCCTTTTAAAAAAAAGATTATAAAGCATTTTATATTTTGTTCAGTGCATGTGTATCTATACGGTACCCGGTAGCCAAAATTTCTACTCTGCTTTAAATCGATAAATTTAATAATTATTTAAATGAAAATCCTCGTGAAAGCACGTCTCATTTTATCCATGCATACTTAATCCCAATGAACAACATGACTGTAAAATACTAAAACGCCTGAGGCACAATTATTCTTGAAACACTGTATATACACTAATTACGGCAGAGTACTGAAGATCAAACTTCACTGATTTTTGGACAAAACCACTGAATCAACATCACGTCACTCAAGTTGGCTGGTACACACAAATGTTTGTCAGGTAAATAATCCTAAAATTGTTGAATTAAACAAGTATAGTATTCTCAAAACCACAGATAATTAGGTCAGATCTTTCACACATTTTCATGTGAGCCGTAATTATTCATTCAGCTTCAATCGGTTTCATTGACAATGTTTTAAGTTAAGTCTAGTGGTTTAAGTTGGTTCATACATGAGGCAGGCTCAAACAATGGAGTGATTCCATTGTTTTTAAATTTTGTTAGCATATTCGCACTTTGATAGGCTCTGAACACATCAAATATCAAATGTTGACACTGCTTGCTAATTGCATTGAGCAAGGGGCAGCTGGTCACATGTTTGGTTCACATGTGAAATGATGAAATTATCCAAGGATCTAAGTTGATTTTTACTACTCTTAAACCACTGTTAATTCCATGGTCGTCAGAAAGTAATTCATGGTGCAACTTTATAGACAGTGTTTTAAGGAAGATATCATACACATGTACTTTAATAACTGATTAGTAGCTTTGTGTTGTTGGCTGTGTAGGCTGCTTTTAATGTTGAGTGTAAGTGATTTATCTTGACAGGTGTTTGATTTGTGCTCATATAGGTGGTAGTACTGTTTTAACCATTGAAATGACCATCGTTTGTTGTCCTCATAGTTTTTTTCTTTTTTGTATTCTTTGAGATATTTGTTGAGGTTAATCCATGAAATTAAATACCTACAAATATGCAAACTGTGGCAGGCAAAACCACAAATTTAAGTACCCATGAAAATGTCTTTTTTTTAAAAACCATGAACATTTAGACCCAAGAAAATAAATGATACTACAGTAACTACACATAAAAGACATACCTGAGCTCTAACAGTGACCAAGAATCCCCACATGGCTTTATCAGGTGTATTGTGTTCACGTCCACTTCTCATCTCAAAAGAAAAAGTGACAGTGTCGCCTTCTACCTATAAGTAAATTTTTTATAGAGGAAACTTCACTCAAGATTGAGGTCTCCATTAAAAGAAGCATGAAATTATCTCTGAAATCTCACAGCATCTAAATAGTGGCTGAATATCCACTTGAACAATTCAATCAAAATACAATGAAACTTCTCTAAACCAGCTCCTCTGTAAACCAGGTTCTACTGCAAACCTGCCACATGCTGGATCCCATTAAAGCCATTTTAAATGTAATCAAACTTCTTTACAGGAGCCATATTTGGTCCTAATAATGTCCAGTTTAGGAAAGTTTCACTGTACTATATGAAACCTAAATGCAACAAAAAAACAGCTGACCTGTCCTCTGATAGGAATCTTCAAAATGGTTGACAAATGCCCAGCTGGAATTGGCATAGTATTGGAATTTTGTTATTTATAAACCATTTCCTTCATCAATTAACAAAGAAACATTACTTTCTTTAGAAATTATAAATTAAGCAATTATCATCAAGTAAACAGGTAAACAAAAATGTCAGGATGCTAACAATGAACAATATTTGAAGCTGTCTGTATCAAGCTCTTCTGTGAGTGAAACAAAAATTGTGTGCATTGCTTATGGTCAGATACCTATCTGGACTGTTAGCTTTTGTCAAATAATGACACCCACGAACAACTTATATAGTAAGATTTTTAACCCGGCATTACCTAATGCTAGCGTAATACTAAGTGTATGCAGCCCAGACTGAATACTAAGTGTAAGCAGCCCAGACTGAATACTAAGTGTATGCAGCCCAGACTGAATACTAAGTGTATGCAGCCCAGACTGAATACTAAGTGTAAGCACCCCAGACTGAATACTAAGTGTAAGCACCCCAGACTGAATACTAAGTGTACGCAGCCCAGACTGAATACTAAGTGTTTGCATCCAGAATAAATATTAAGTGTTACTTATTATCGGTCTAAAGGTAAGTAATCTATTCACCGACATCTCTTTTAAGTGTAATGGTCAATACATACAAGTTTTGCTGCTCAAATTTTTGTTTCTACAGTATTGTACAAGATCACAAGTAATAGTTAAACTATACAGTTTGACTACATATTTACTGTTGAATGGAAATAATTTATTCTTTTGAAAAAATAAGTACTTTACATTAGTGTTCAGATATATTTACCATTTTGGGATCATTCATTGACTATGTACTAATGGAGAAAAATATAATCAGCTATAACTGTACATAATATGCATCAACCAGAATGACCTGTCACTTTGATCCCTCATTGGAAAATTCACGAGAACCTTCCTCCTCATAAAATATTGATGTGCTTGCGTACAGTCTTGATGAATTATCTTGTGTGCATATGGCATGCACAATGCATGCATACAACTATACCTCATGTGGAATATTCTAATGACAGGTCAAAACCAACCATGCACAATGCAAGCATACAACTATACCTCATGTGGAATATTCTAATGACAGGTCAAAACCAACAGACCATGTTCATGCATACAACTATACCTCATGTGGAACATTCTAATGACTGGTCAAAACCAACAGGCCATGTTCATTGAGCTACATGTATACATAGAATGGTTGATATACATGTTGATATCGATTCTACTTTTGAAAGCTATGCAACCTTTTTTAAATTATACAGAGGATAAGATACAACCCATTTGCACATAGCTTATGTTCAGTTATTAAAAAAAGTCCTCATATGAATGAATTAATGAGTAAGTGCCATATATGCTTTAATTCCATGACCTTGAATTAATTTACCTATTGCATAAGCCAGGAGTTAAATGATTTTTTCACTTACTTTCATTTTATTATCCAGAAAACAGAATAGCTGTGCAGGTCTTTCAAATCTGATTACTGTATTTACTCGCATATAAGCCGATACCAACTGCAAACTGCACAGACCCATATCTGTCATCGCATAATGCGCCAGCAGATCAGGGTCTATGCAGTTTGTAAGGATTAATCAGTAGAACAAACAACACATACCCTGATCTGCTGGTGCATTATGCTACGGCAGATCAGGGTCTATATTGTTTGCATTTGGACCCGGCTTACATGCAGTAATAAGAAGGCCAGGGTCTGGAACAAAGCATTGCTGTAATCTGTGACCTTGACCTCAAGATCAAAAGGATGAGTGAGCATGTCACAGAATGTATTGTCTTAGCTTCACAATGATTCAATCAAAGTATGAAGAAAATCAATAAATGGGTTAAGGAAATATAAGCAACACAAGAATCCCTTGAAGGGACTGATACTCTACTGGACAAAAAGAATTTCCAGGAATTTAAGATAAGACCATTTCTTCCTTTTAACTGTCAAGTGTTGAAACCATCTCTGATATTCTTTAATAATAAAAAAAAATTCAAATTAGCTGCTGTGGTACACATTGGATGTCAGATTGGCACCATTTTCATTTAGGACAAAGTAGACATCATTAGAAGTCTTTTGGTGAAAACGACATGTCATAATGATCATCCATTCAGGGGGAGTAGTGACAACAAGAATTTTAAGACAGTTGTCATGGTAGCCATATTGGATGTACGACTGCCACCATTTTCATTTAGGACCAACTAGGTATCATAAGAAGTCCATTGGTGAAAACACCATGTTGATATAGCCATCCATTTGGAGAAGAGTAGTAATAACGAGATTTTCAAGATGTCTGCCATATTGGATATCAGATCAGCACCATTTTCATTTAGGACTAACTAGACATCATAAGAAGTCTTTTAGTGAAAACCCCATGTTGATATGACCATCCATTCAGAAGGAGTAGCAATAACATGATTTTCAAGATGGCGGCTGTGGCAACCATACTGGACATTAGATCGATACCCTTTTCATTTAAGACCAACCAGATATCATTAAAAGTACTTTAGAGAAAACCCCATGTTGATATGACCATCCATTCAGGAGGAGTAGTGATAACAAGATTTTGAAGATGGTCACTGGGTGGCCATATTGGATGTCCAACCAGCACCATTTACATTTAGGACCAACTAGATGCCGGTATGAATGTGTGTGTAAAGTTTCAAGGCAATCCTCAAAGTAGTTTAGGAGAAGTGATAACAAACTTGTGCTAACAGATGGGCAGACGACGGATGAAAAACGGATGATGGACATCAGACCATCCCATAAGCTCTTCTGATCTATGACCAGTAGAGCTAAATAAAAACTTGAACAAAAACTTAAGAACAAATTTTCTATAACTGTGATCTTGACCCCAAGGTCAAAAGGGCAATCAAGCGTATTGCAGAATGAATTGTCTTAGCTTCATAATGATTCATCCCAAAAGTATGAAGAAAAGAAAATCTATCAATGGGTTTAGGAAATGAAAAAAACTTTCACCAAAACCATAACACTAATTTTCTATGACTGTGACCTTGACATCATGGTCAAAGGCACAAGTTAGCATTTTGCTGAGTGAATTCTCTTAGCTTCAAGTATGAAAAAAATCCGTCAAAGGGTTTAGAAAATCAAAGGAAATAAAAAAATTTTTTAACCAAAACCTTAACACAAATTTTTTATGACTTATGACCCCAAGGTCAAAAGGGCAAGTGCACATGTCACAGAATAAATTGTTTTAGCTTCATAATGATTCATCTCCAAAGTGGACAAAAATCCACCCAGGGGTTTAGGAAATATAAGCAAAACAAACAAACATAAACAAAAACCTTCATGCATATTTTCTGACTGTAACCATGACTCCAAAGATACTAGAACATGCGAGCATGTTAAAGAATGAATGGTCTTGGCTACATAATGATTCATGCCAAATATGATGAGAACCTATCAAGGGTTTAGAAAGTATAAGCAAATGAAAAAACTTTAACCAATACCTTAATGCACATTTTTTATGACTGTGATCTTGACAACAAGGTAAATGGGGAAAGTGAGCATGTTGTAGAATAAATTGTCTTAGCTTCATAATGATGCAAGCTAAGTATTATGATAAAATCTATCATGGGGTTTAGCAAATATATGCAATGAAAAACTTTATAACCAAAACCTTAGTAAACTTTTGATAGCTCTGCTGCTGCTGCCAGCAGAAAAGTGACTGTTATGTCTTGCTTCCCACTAACATGGGCTAGACCATAAAATAGTATATGGTGAAGAATATAAATTAATGTCATGATAGAAGAAAGGACATCTGTATCATAAATTAAGTTTCTCAAAGAAAACTTAACTAATCACATCAAATCTGGAAAAAAATTCCGCAACCTCCAGAATCCAGCCCTCTCAGAAAGATAAAAAATGCATCTTTCCCATCTGTATACCATATAGACTAAAAAAATAGTACCTACGGGAAGTCTCTCACGCAAGATACTATTATAATTACCTCCCCTTTCAACCATGGTAAAGAGAGGGAAGTAGAATAGTATATTTTAGAATAGTTACTTACCATATATACTATTTGGATTCAGGAGGTAGCATAAAAAGCAAATTCCTAATTTTAATGTGATTTGGGTAATATATTAGATGCAGTGTCATGCAGAATGATTACTATATACATCTATGCAGGTGACACGAAAATAAGCTCTAACAAAATCTGAAGTTGTTTAGACTGCGCACAGGAATGACAAGTCATCATTTTACCAATGCTTCACAATAAATCATTTTTCTGTAATAATTAAAAATAAAAGCAAGTAATTCCATAATAAATTTACACAAACATGCAAGTAAAAGTTTATGTTAAATGTTGGTAAAGACATCATTATATTATGACTGATACTAAGTTATAGCTGACACAAAATTTTATGTAAGATCTACCATGCACTTCTTTTTCGAGGTGTATATATAGCAAATGATTCATTTACCCAAACTTTTATTAAAGAGAAGGTATTAAAATAGTAATTTTAAAATCAAAATAGAAAAAAGTTTTTGGAAGGGTGTTTATCATTATGATATATCATATGAATTATTGCGAATACACTAGTTTTCACTGGGTACCAATTTCCATTGATTTTGTGGTTGCAACTGACCACAAAATTAAAGAATGGACAAAGAATCAACCTTCTGTGGAAATAATAGGAACCCTTCACCAATACATGAATGTAAGCACCAACAAAAATATAATTATTTTGCAAAACCATGCAAATTGGCACCCATGAAAATAAAATCACAATGTTGGACAACAGACCTTGACAAGATCTTTGGGCCACCCAGACCCAAGTACACTGCGACTGCCGAATCCAAGTGTGTTACCGCCATACTCAACCACCTTCTTAGCGTTTGTATTGGGACCGGCATGTATCACAAGCTATGGGAGAAGAAAAAAAATACCAACTTAGAGTGACCAATATTGTATCAAAGAATGTCCAAAGAATGTCCATTTTTGCAAAATCAATGCTTACTGTGCAGTTAGAAATGATTTATTACATTATGATCTCATCAAATATTACATCACTTGTTAACTGAAAAAGAACAAGAGTCTCTCAAAGTGACTCATGCTCTACTGTCCCAAAAAAGAATTACCAGGAATTCAAGATAACACTGTTTCTTCTTTTTAACTGTCGATATCACTCACCTGGAAAACATTAGTCTCAAAGGCAAATAAAGTAATAAGGCAGGTGCCTTGAATTGAAAGACAACCGTGTCAGGATAATTTCCAGCTATCTGGTAGAAATGTGGTATTTGACATTTTGTTTAACTGTGTTTCTACTTTGAGTAACTTGAGCTGGACTAGCTGGTGCACTTTCATCATTTGTATGAATGAATGTGAAAGGTTTTCATGCTAGTACTTTACTTATATCATTTGGTCTGATATGGAAAGGCAGTTTTTGAAAGTCATTCTAGAGTATATATATATATATATATATATATATATATATATATATATATATATATATATATATATATATATATATATTAAACAATGGTCATACCTGGTAGGAGATAAAGGAGATAAGTATCATTTGTAGGTTTTACACCCAGTTGCTACTGGAGCCACCCCGGATACAACTTTGATAGAACATGTCTTAAGAAACATTCAAAAATTTGGCTAAGCTATTCTGAAGAAAATGAAAACAGATTTTCCTTATGTTTGCTATGAAAGCCACGCCATTGCTTGGGATGGCAAGTCAAACAAAAGTTTGACTGAGCATATCCTAAGAAACACTTCTACCAAGTTTGATCAAAACGGCCTCAGTCGTTCTAGTGAGAAGTAGAAAGCAGGTATTCCACCTGGTTGCTAAGGAGGCAACAGTGATGCTAGGGGAGCTACCACAAACATAATTTTGATAGGGCATGTCCTAAGAAACATTCCTACCACATTTGATCAAAATCAGCTCAGCTGTTCTGGAGATGGTGAAAGTAGGTTTTCTATATGGTTGCTATGGAAGCTATACCATTGCTAGGTGAGGCATCCCACATACAATTTTGATAAAGCATGTACTACCAAACATTCCTACAAGGTTTGATTGAAATTTGCTCAGCCACTCTAGAGAATAAGTCAAAAATAGGTTTCCCATCCTGTTGCTAAGGAAGCCATGCCACTGTTTGGGAGCCAACCCAGACATAATTCTGATAAAACATGTCTTAAGAAACATTCCCAGCAAGCTTGATTGAAATTGGCTATGCTGTTCTGGAGAAGAAGTTGAAAATGGGTTTTCCATACGGCTGCTAATAGGTTTTCCACCCTGTTGCAAAGGAAACCACACCACTGCACCACTGCTATGGGAGCCACTATGAACATAATTTTCATAGAACATGTACAAATTATTTTTACCAAGTTCTGATTAAAACTGGCTCAGCTGTTCTGGATAAGTTGAAAATAGCTTTTCCATATAGAAACCACACCACTACTAGTGGAGTTATCCAGACAATTTTGATATAGCATGTCCTATCAAATATTCCTACCAAGTAGGATAGAAACTGGCTCAGTCATTCAAGACAAAAAGCTGAAAATAGGTTTTCCATATGGTTGCTAAGGAAGCCACACTGTTGATAAGGAAGCCACCCCAAATTTTGATAGAGTATATGCTAAGAAACATTTCTATCAAGTTTGATCAAAACTAGCTCAGCTGTTATGGAGAATAAATTCAAAATAAGTTTTCTAAATGGTTGCTATGGAAGCCACTGTTGATATCAGAGCTACCCCATGTACAATTTTCATAAAGCATATTCAAAGAAACACTCCTGCCAAATTTAATTGAAACTGGCTCATCTGTTCAAGAAAAGAAGTCAAAAATAGGTTTTCCACCCTATTGCTAAGGAAGCCACACCCTTGCTAGGATAGTGATACTAAACACAATTCTGATACAGCATGTCCTAACAAACATTCCGACCAAGTTTGATCAAAATTTGCTCATATGTTTTTGAGAGGAAGTTGAAAATAGGTTCTCCACCAAGGAGCTATGGAAGCCACACCATTGCTAGTGAAGCCACCAGCCAATATTTTAATACAGCATGTTCTAACAAACATTCCTATCATGTCTGAACGAAATTTGCTCAGATGTTCTAGAGAAATTGAAAATAGGTTTTCCACCTGGATGCTAAGGAAGCCACATCACTTCTAGGGGAGTCACACTGAACACAATTTTGACAGAGCATATCCTGAGGAACATTCCTACCAAGTTTGATTCAAACTGGCCCAGTCTTCTTTTTTTTAAGGTAAAAATAAGCTATGCTTAAGGGCAACATATGCATGAGGGATGCAGAACCATACCATAGGCTAAAATTGCTTTATGGCCAGGTGAGGTAAAAATTATCACCAAAAAATGTATCATACTTGTTCACCCCATCCTAGCATATAATCCAAGAGCAGAAAATACAACGTGATAGGTAAGATTGTGATAATGTCATATTCAAATTATACATAGAATTGAATAATGCTTTATTGAATAATAATAATAATAATAAAATTAATTAAAAAGTGTCATACTTCTCGACCCCATGGCCCACCCAGAGACATAATCCTGAGCAAATGGTGGTAGAGGGTGAAAGGAAAGTATGAAATCATATAATAATAATGTTTCTATTGTTAGGTATTGTAGCATTGCCAAAAGAATATGGGGCTCACCCAGCATTCAAAATAGCTGCTGCCTGATATCCTGCAGCCAGTGACTTTCTGCTGGGCTAGCTACCGTTTCCGGTCCATATTCTGTCTGGCTAATTATCTTTTAAGGTAAAAATCTTCTTTTTTTGTTTTATTTTTAAGAAAATATCTGCAATAAGTTTTAAAAAACTTTCCAGTATGTATTTGCTGCAATTTTTTTGTTTATTTGTGATGTCATCAGATCTTAGACTATTTCAGAATGAGGAATGCAAGCTGCAATGTAATTGGTCAACAGAATTCAAAACATAACGTTTTCAAGTACATTGTAGCTGGCACACCTGGTAAGCAGAATTTTAATATTCTTTTGTACATTGAGCTTATCCCATTGTATTTCAGTCTGACCCACAATAGCCAATAGTATGAACACCATAAATCTATAATTATCATCAATTTTCAATTTAAAAAAAACAACAAAAAAAACATCTATAAAAGAAACAGGACTTATTTATGCAACATGGCCAACATTTTTTTTATACTTTTTAGATTCAGTTATTAAGCTATCAGCTCTTTCATGTACAACCTAAAATTGTCACATGATTGGTATTCCGATCATTCCCTGGATGGAAGAAAAATGGTAAATCAGTGTGAACTAGAGAGATATTTGCTTAAATTTATCAATAAAAATAAATAATTTAAATTCCATTAATGAATGAAATAATGTTTAAACATTCTAATTTGACATTATTATAACATCTGTGAAATTGTGCTCAGATCTGGGACCGTTGAAATTATTTCATCACTGCCCTTCACAGCTCTGATATTTTTTGCCATCCATTGTGATAGCGCTGTGATAAAGCCCTAATAATGTTTAAAACTTTGAAAGAGATGTCGTCCAGTAACATATTTTTACTACTGTACCTTGTCAACCCATCTGTAAAAAGCCTGGACCTAGGTCTGCTGTTATATAAAGTGCTAGCAGATCTGGGTCTATGCTGTTGGCTGGAAATTATTATTAACATGAATGGCATAAAATAACTCCAATATACCAACACCTTATACAAAGGCAGATTCAGGTCTACAGCGATAATAATTGGATATGCATTATATACTGTGATAAATGCAGCAGATGCACATGAAAATGATTTGAATTCACAAAGTGCAAAAAGCATACGATGAATTTAATTCAGAATGTCCTTACCTTGTCATAGTCATACTGTGATGAACACCTAGGGTCAAAGCGGAGGTAAAGGCATCTGGCCCCTGGGATATGCACAGTCTCTTTGAACTTGTAATTGTCTCTCACTGGGTGTATACTCTCCACAGACTTGCCTGAGGCCCAGGGAGCAGGTATCTTAAGTCCAGCCAGGAACCCCTGTTCCTCTTGATCCTTTAGAGTCGCTCTAAATAACAAGTAAGGCCCAGTTTAATGTATCTTAAGTCCTCTTGATCCCTTAGAGTCACTCTAAATAACAAGTAAGGCCCAGTTTAATGTATCTTAAGTCCTCTTGATCCCTTAGAGTCACTCTAAATAACAAGTAAGGCCCAGTTTAATGTATCTTAAGTCCTCTTGATCCCTTATAGTCACTCTAAATAACAAGGCCCAGTTTAATGTATATTAAGTCCTCCTGACCCTTAGAGCCACTCTAAATAACAAGGCCCAGTTTAATGTATCTTAAGTCCTCTTGATCCCTTAGAGCCACTCTAAATAACAAGGCTAGTTTAATGTATCATAAGTCCTCTTGATCCATTAGAGTCACTCTAAATAACAAGTAAGGCCCAGTTTAATGTATCTTAAGTCCTCTTGATCCCTTAGAGCCAACTCTAAATAACAAGACCCAGTTTCATTTATCTTAAGTCCTCTTTATCCCTTATATCGACTCTAAATAACAAGGCCCAGTTTCATATATCTTAAGTCCTCTTGATCACTTAGAGCCACTCTAAATAACAAGGCCCAGTTCCATATATCTTAAGTCCTCTTGATCACTTAGAGCCACTCTAAATAACAAGGCCCAGTTTCATATATCTTAAGTCCTCTTGATCACTTAGAGCCACTCTAAATAACAAGTAAGGCCAAATTTAATGTATCTTAAGTCTTCTTGATCCTTTAGAGCCGCTCTAAATAACAAGTAAGGCCCAGTTTAATCTTGTTCCAGCTAAACAAACATAGGACTCAAAGAAGACACTTTCAAATCTGAGTAGTCACCGTTACAGACAAGTTGAATTTTGTATTATTGGCCATTACTGTTAGATGCAAAGAGTAACCTGACTGATACTTTTTACAAACTGAATTCACTAAATCCTATGTATGTTTTGATTGGAACAGCCTCTTTAAAAAATTCACAACAAATCTTAAGATTTTTGGGGGGGATGATTTGATTTTTAGGCATTTAATAAGTTTAGCACATCTGTGACACAGACTTTAGTAAATTCCTGATTGGCCAAGACAATATACAGAGTTCCAACATAGTCTTCAACAAGAAATGGATTTTTCTGGTAAATTTCATTTCCAAGTTCAGTTTGGCAAACTTGTATGCAGTTTAAAATCATGATATAATTATTATGTACATTTGTTACAAAATATGATGAATGAATGAATGAAGGAAGGAAGGAAGGAAGGAAGGAAGGAAGGAAGGAAGGAAGGAAGGAAGGAAGGAAGGAATGAATGAATGAATGAATGAATAAATGAATGAATGAATGAAAATTTTCAGGATGTAAAAGAAAATGCATGGGAGTAAAGTCACATTTTCAAAAATCTAACCGTTCATAAATAAAATTGTGCATTTCGTTTCCATTCTAGAATACATGGTAAAGTCTGGACTATATATGGCTGTACCAAAACACCTCTCCCTTGATAAATCATGCAAAAACTACAGACATTTAATTTGTGAAACAACAAGCATCAATGTCAAAACTCAATTTTTTTTAATGTTGTTCCATTAGTCAAATATTGATGCCATGATTTCATTGCAAGTAATAGTGAAGTTTCTGCTAATCCTTGAGCAAACCTCTGAGTGCCAATTCAAGATTTGTAAGTTCACTGCAAACTCTAGAACTTGCTTCTCCATAATGAAGCGTATCTGTGAAACAAAGCTTTTCATGCACTACGTACTCCTTTTGCTTGCTTCTTTTGCTCTCCTTGATCACATTTGTGCATTAACCGGATATACCACTGATCAATGTTAGATACTTTAATTATGTTACCGTCATACTAATATTTATAACGGTGTGCAATTGGTCAATACAAATGAGTTGACCTGACACACTATCGTGACCACTAGCTCTTACACAGGTAGGATTTGCATGCCTTTAAACTTTTTTTTAATATTATTCCACCCCCTTTATTTGATTTGACACAAAAAATATAATTAACATGATAACACAAAGCAGGTCTACTTTTAATTGATTGTAACAATACAACAAACACTTCCGCAAATCGGAGATCAAAACACAGTCAGCACTTAATTAGGTTCCCAGAAATGCTTGTGGACATTGCTGTGATGGTCGATTTACATTTTCAATGTTTGAAAACAAGAGGGCATGTAGCATTTATAATGATTACACTGAAACTGAAGTAAAAGATAGAACTAAAACACAAATTTCACTTGACAAAATGTATTTAATTGGTATTTATTCCTTCAAGTGCTACCACCAGTATTTTAATGGATCAAAATATCAGTCAATATTGTTATTTACAGTGTACTGAGAATTTTTTGAACTTTTTTATAGAAAACTTAACAAAATATATGACTTAATAAAAGTTGCGAATTTCATGATGTTGAATCAGATTTCCGGGCACTAACCACCATTTTCAATGATAAAATGAGCGATATATCCAAGTTTCATTTACTAGTTTTGAACGCAATTTTCTTCACGTTGAACAAATAGGGGCCAATTCTTCAGGTATTTTATTTAAGAAAAAAAAAGTTATCCATGCCTGACCCTGTATTATAAGCAGGTACATGAGTTATCCAGGGGCGAGTTATCAAGAAAGAGGTGTATACTGATTTAATCAACAAGTGCTACGTGGAACCCTGTGCCTCTCCTGCATTCCCACTCACCCACCCGACATCATATTTCACTTGCCAAAAATTAAACAGAAAACCTCAGTGTTGCATCCAGGAATTTACAAGAAAACGGGAACTGCTTGATATGGATGAGTGTACCACAGTTTATGGGTGGGGGAGGGCATAATCATCTTTCTTTTCTTCCTCACTAGTGTCTGAAAGCTTCCCCATAATCAAAGGATTCTGATGCACCCCTTCTAAGCATTTTTTGCTTGGACAATCATCCTCAGATTCCTCAGTAACATAAAAATATATCTCAGCGTTATCTACCAAGTTTGTCTACTTCAGTTCAAACCCCTAACCCACCCTTCCATCCCGAGTCGTTTCAAGTACAACAGTAGCTTTTCCGGATACTGCATTTGCACCAGGTGCCAACATTATTGGGAGGACACTAATATCTTCTCCCTCTGCAAGCACTCCACTGTAAAATAATTAGCTATACACTTCTTTTAATGAGCTAGAGCCCTTTACAAGTGCTAAACTGAGCACCTACTGGTATGTCCCAGCCATGTGACAGCAATTGCAAAACCCCTCAAAGCACAATTACATGTACATGTGCATTGGCTAATTTGTAGGGAATCCCAGTACTAAATATAAACCATGCTGAAAGGAGACTGGTAGTTTCCATGCAAAAGATAAAACTATTTGAATTTACTACATTTTGATTATAATTACTGTGCACCATTATATAAACCATCCCCCTTTAAACTTGTATTCTTGCCAGAGTTGCTCGCAGAATGGGCGGAATCCCACGATCTTGCACCCTCCTGGATGCAATAATAAACTTTACCACTAAACTTTAATGGCATCCATTGTCACTACCAGAAAAGTTATACTTATGTCTCACTATATTTAAGCAGATGAGACACAAAAGTCCTTCAGAGGGACTTGCACTCTATTGGCCAAAATATTTTTACAAGAATTCAAGATAAGACCCTTCCTTATTTTTAACAGCTGAGTGTTGAAACCATCTCAGATATTATGGAGCTGTAACAAGATTGTCAAATTAGCCGCCATGGTGGCCATATTGGATGTCATCTCCGCATCATTTTTATTTAGGACCAACAAGACACCATAAGAAGTCTTCCAGTGAAAACACCATGTTGATACAAGTTTCCAAGTAGGAGGAGTAGCAATAACAATATTTTTAAGATGGTTGCCATGGTGGCCATACTGGACATCAGATCAGAACAATTTTTATTTTTACCAACTAGACACCATACGATGTCTTTTGGTGAAAACCCCATGTTGATATGACCATCCATCTGGAAGTGAGCAGGCATAACAAGATTTTCAAAATGGCCACCATGGTCCCCATATTTGAGGTTAGATTGGTACCATTTTCATTTAGGATCACTATACACCATGAGAAGTCTTCTGGTGAAACCCCATGTCAATATGTCTTTCTGTTTAGGAGAAGCAGCAATAACAAGATTTTCAAGATATCTGCTGAGGTGGCCATATTAGATGTCAGATCTGCACCATTTTCATTTAAGAGCAACTGGAGATCATAAGAAGTCTTTAATTGAAAACCCAATGCCGATATGACCATCCATTCAGGAGGTGCAGTGATAATATTTTCAAGATGATTACTGTGGCAGTCTTATTGGCGGTCGATTGGCACCATTTTCACTTAGGACCGACGAGACATCATAAGAAGTCTTCTGGTAAATACCCCATGTCACTATTACTCTCTGATCAGAAGGACTAGTGATAACAAGATTTTCAAAATGGCTGCCATGGTGGCCATATTGGATGTCAAATCTGCACTGTTTTTATTTAGGACCAACTAGATATCATAAGAAGTCTTTTAGTCAAAAACTCATATTGATGTGACCATCCATTCAGAAGGAGTAGTGATAGCAAGATTTTCAAAATGGCAGCTGTGGTGGCCATATTGGATGTCTGAGCGGCACCATTTTCATTTAGGACCAACTAGCTGGGAAATCATTAGTTTTCTTCGTTTCAGTGCATCTCCGGAATCCTAAACTCTTTCATCTTCTTCTGACAGTGCTTCTAGAAACATTAACTCCAACAGACTCATTACAAGTTACACTCTGATCTAGAAAGATTGTCTAGAACTGTCAATGAC